>CM028690.1:3697696-4129635 GCA_016771965.1 Brassica carinata
ACTCATACATGTAGTTTGACAAAAATCTTTATAATTTCATTAGTCAATGATTTTTAATTTTTATTTATTTTAATGAAATCTAAAAAAGGCAATCCTAGAACCAATTAATGTTAATTGAGAAATCACTTAAGTAACTTCTGCTGACGTGTCACTCATACATGTAGTTTGACAAAAATCTTTATAATTTCATTAGTTAACAAACAATTTATATAATCTTATGCATAATCATTTGTAGTATCTAACGGTAGCAATTATGAAAATTCTATATAGTATTTCATCATTATTTTTTTCACTAACAGTCTATTTATAAATTATATGAAGTATGTTGTTAAAAATTAGTTAATCAAACTAATATATTAGCTTTATTTTTCTGTTATGAACAGTAGTAAAAGCTTTATTTCCCTATATAAGTCATAATATACATAATTGTCCAAAGTATTCCGTTGAGCAGGATACAAACGGTGGATCGGGATGGCTGACATTTTACTAAGGATGGCAAATATACGGTCAAATCTGGGTATCAGGTAGAACGAACTTACCCAAACAGGGAAAAAGGACCACCAGAATTTGGACCAACAGTTACAGCTCTTAAAGCTTTTTGCTGGAAAGTACTTTGTCCACCAAAGATGAGACACTTCTTATGGCAATTGGTAACAGGGTGCATAGCGGTAAAGAAAAATCTGAAAGCTCGAGGTCTTAAGGGGGACATTATCTGTGACAGATGCGGAGCACCTGAGGAATCTATAAACCATGTTTTCTTTGAGTGTCCACCGGCAGTCCAGGTATCGGCCTTATCGAGGATCCCATCGATTCCAGGTCTTTTTCCAGGGCAATCTTTATTCGCAAATATGGATCATCTTTTCTGGAGGGTTAAGCCGACAATGGAAGATCACCATTTCGCGTGGATACTTTGGTATATATGGAAAGGATGGAATAATAAGGTCTTTAGTAATCTGGACATGGATCCTAGAGATACCCTTAAATTGGCTGAGACTGAGTCTTTACTATGGACGGAAGCTCAACAACAGGCTGCTCAGAAACAGGGACAGATAGTACAACCTGTGGAGTTAGATTTACCGATTAGAGTGGGTCGATGGTGCTTTACGGATGGATCATGGAAAGCAAATGATACGTTCTCTGGACAGGGATGGTATAGTACTTTAGAAGGATTTGAAGGTTTAATGGGCGCTAGAAATACAAGGGCGAGTCAGTCTCCTTTACATACAGAGGTAGAGGCACTGATATGGACAATGGAGTGTATGAGGAATTTACGACAATATCATGTCAGATTTGCAATGGATTGTTCTCAATTGGTGAAGATGGTTTCGGAACCAGAAGAATGGCCAGCATTTGCAGTTTATTTAGAAGATATCATGAACCTCAAGCGAAATTTCCAAAGCTCAGAGATTATTCATATATCAAGGACGCATAACACAAAGGCGGATAGCTTGACACGAAGGGTCAGGAAACAGTTGTCGTTCACGGTCCATATGGATACAGAGCACCCGGTTGGGTTTACTGAGTCTAGATGAGTATGTATTGTTGTCGACAAAAAAAAAGTCATAATATACATACATAAAACATATAATTTTAATAAAAAACATATTATAATAACTATTAATGCATCATATAACGAGTTTATAAATTATTTACATTAGTTTAAAATCATCTGTGGTGATTAATATATATTTTGTAAAACAATTTAAAGTCATTTATACTGATTCATTTTAATAGTTTATAAAAGATATATAATAGATTATATAGATATTTGGTAATCATTTTACGGTCTAAAATCATCAATTATGATTATTGTATCATCAATAAGAGTTTACAAATCAATATATAAAGATCTATAAAAATGTTATAAATATTTATAAAACCACTCATAAGGAAGAATTTCTCATCATTTATAGGAATTTAGAAAATATTTATGAAGGTTAATAGGTTTGTAAATTAATTAAAATTAAAAATCATCGATAAATATTTAGAAAAGTATTTTATAAAAGTCTTAAATCATTTTTTTGTGTTTATAATTATTTATCATAGATAACAAATTATTTTCTTGAGTTATAAAAATCATCTATTAGGATTTATGAAACTATTCATAAGGATTTTTAAAAAAACTTCTGAGAAATAATTCATAAAATTTAAAATTTGTAACTATTTTATAAATTATTTATGATTGTATAGTTTCCTTTATAAGAAGTTATAAAGATATTATCAAGTCAGAATCAATCGCAAAATATTATTTTCTTCCCAAGTTTATTATTTTAAAAACCTTTTTCAAAAATCTCAAAAACAAAAAATCATTTTAATTTTATATAAAAGAAAAATAACCACAAAATTACATCATTCATTAAAAAATTCAAATAATATTATGAATAAAAATTTATTCCTAAATTTATGAAACTTTTTATATTATTAAATTTTTATTAAACTAATAGAGTTCACATAGATATAGTTGTGTTTCTTCTTAATAATTTTTTTTTTGTTTTATACTTTAGTTACATGTGTGGGTCTATTTGTCATATGAGTTCATGTTTTGTGGATTTTAATAATTTTTATGGGTGAAAAATTGATCCACAAACTATATAGTTTAATTGGTTTGTGGATCAATTTTATATAGTTTGATTGGTTTATGGATCAATTTTTCGTCCATAAAAATTATTAAAACCCACAAAACATAAACTCATGTGACAAATAGACCCACACTTGTAACTAAAGTATAAAACAAAAAAAATATTAAAACTGAATGTGAATTTTTGGTAGATAATTTTTTAATATACATATTTTATCTATTAATAATTTTTAAATTCTTGAATATGATTTATTTAGTTAGATTTTGTACATCTTTTACAAAACAATATTTCATTAAATTATTTTATAACATTTTCATTATATATATATATATATTGATCCACAAATATATTAAAATATATTAAAATATTAATATATTTTACAAAACAATATTTCATTAAATTATTTTATACCATTGTCGTTATATATAAAAAAAAAAATATATATATATATATTTATCCACACATTCAGTTTTAAAATATTAAAATATATTATTGCATAACATAAAATATTATAGTATACTAAAATTTTAACCACCTAGTAGATACTTATTTTAGATACTCAATAAAATCTTAGAGTATTTAGATAATTATTTGGGACTTAGGTCAGATTTAGTAATACTTTTTCTTGATTTTTGATTTTTTTGAATTTTTTTTCGATATCTGTTCGAGTTTGGGTTTGGTTCGAATAAAACCTATAACTCGAAATAATGCAAAACAAGATCCATTCAGTGTTTATATCGGATTCGATTCGGTCCAGATTATTTCTTTTCGACTTCGGTTTATTTATCCCCTCCTATGTACACTTATTACCATATACGCCATCTTCTTCAGTTTAACTTAACCTTTTATCCAAAAACAAAAGAAAACCCTATTTGATAGACGTTAAGATAATTATGAAGACGTATAATCCATTCTTATGGTGTCGATTTTTGTATGAATCAAAAAGCTGACATTTTCCATCTTAAGAAACAAAACGACTAGACAATGGTAAACAAACAAAAGATAACGCTGCGCCGTCTGGCTATTAAACTAAGCTCTCAATGCCGTTTTCCGGTTATAAACCAGCACACATATTAACCTTAGGATTCTATCACTATACCCTTTTGCCCAAAAGTGCTAGGGTTAATCTTATGATCGGCCGTGTTCACACTCTCTCTCTTTCTCTTACCATTTTTTGTTGTTTTCTGAACTCGATCTCTATCGGACCTGAACCAATCTTGCATTAATTCTGTGTTATCCGAAAACCATGGAGAACGAGACTCGATCAATCTGCGAGTATCTAGCAACCTAACTCTCAAACAGGGCCTAACCAAACCCTAGTTCCAACATAAAAGAGTATACAGGCATGAGAAGAGATCTGGGATGGGATCACCTCACCTGATAACAGATCTGGATCTATATTTGGAGAGCTAGAAAACTATTGATTAGATTTGAGATCTGGAACAGAAACACGAGGATATGGATCTACGGAAATCCACCACCACCACTCCGATCAGCAACTCTCGGCCACCACCACCACTCGGACGACCACCACACACGACCACCGGTGGCTCGGCTTCCTCCCAAGGCGAATCGTGGCTAGGGTTTCCTAGTCTCTCTAAATCTGTGTAGAGCTCCGCCTCAAGTTTCTGATGGGAAAAAGAGAGAAAGAGACTGGCTATTTATAAGAAAGGGGAAGGGAACCCTAGGTTTTTCCCTAACATGCCGTAGAGAAGTCCATTTCCCTTTAAAAAGTTTGGGCCAGGTTTTGAGATGTTACAAGAAGCGTTTAGATTTATGTCATACAATTAAAATTTGTTACATTATAAGAAGACGTTGAGAACACGTGATCAATGTGCAAGGCTTTGATTAATATATTTTGTGAAGAAAAATATGTAAAATAACTGAACTAATAACAACATACTTTTAAATCATAACAAATTACTTTGTTATTGTCATTTTTATTGAATAACACAAGACTTGTTGAGTTTTGCAAAATAAAGAATATAATGACTCTAGAATTTTATAACCTTCAAATTACTTATTACAAATCCAGAAACTAACAACACCAGATTTTAGCCTAGTTATGAAAAGTCTTACTTGAATAACACAAGAATCACTATAAAATCCAAATTTATAAATACATAATATAATAACACCTCCTAGAATACTATTTTCCTTACTTTAATTTGACTACTAAATTTTTTTTATGTCTAAATCATACTAATGTGAAACTCACCTAATATTTATTATTAGATTTATAACCTAACTAGTGTGTCCGTGATTCATCCGGAATAATGTTCACATGTTGTTTTATATGATTGTTATCGGGTATGGAATCTTAATGTTCTTTATTTTGTTATGAGGAACACTTCTTGTTTACAACAATGTGTTATGCAGTAGTCGGAGATTGTTTACTTATTTCTAATCTTGTGGTCGAAAGATGAGAGATTATGTGTAAAGTAGAATAATGTTAATTCTAGTGGTGGATCTGCGCTTGCACGGATCGAGGTCAATGGCCAGATCTGTAGATCCAAGCGCCAAGGAGGGTGGAGGGGGTTTAGCAGAGCCAGTGGGGCTACCAGCTGAATTGTTTTGTTTAGATTTCCTTTCAGTAGTCATGGGGTGAGGGACCGATGCCGGAGGAGGGAAAATGAGGACGACCTCAGTTTTGTCGGGGGTGGGTGGGAGGGGTAGGTGGGAGGTGTTGATATTCTTTAGTCATTCATTATCTTCTTTATCAAGAAAACTCTAATTTCTTAGTTCGTTTTTGACTACAAAGATGACGTTACTTTATAAGTCTCCTATTCTTACGCTTTCGGAACGTAACTTGCATATAAACTGTATAAAATGTATGATTAACAAAATTCAATTACTGAACCAAATAAACTTTTATATATTTAAAACTTTAAAATTTAATCAAGATATACATGTATTTATATATTTCGGATTGGATATTCGATTTCCAAAATTTTAATATTTGTGATTTGCTTCGATTTTAACGGATATTGATTTCTAATATCTGCTTTGCTTCGAAGTTTACGGATATTCGAAAACGGATATTCGGAAAACGGATATTCGAAAACGGATATTCGAAAACGGATATTCGAAAACGGATATTCGAAAACGGATATTCGAAAACGGATATTCGAAAACGGATATTCGAAAACGGATATTCGAAAACGGATATTCGAAAACGGATATTCGAAAATAAATAAATATTTCTAATATTTACTTAATACTACGGATATCTAACATGTTTTGATTAATACAAATAATCTTAAAAATTGATACAAGTTTGTTTTATAAAACATTTTTTGCATGATATATAAAATAAAAATTAAAAGAAGTAGTGAATCTACATATTTTAAAAAATTTAAAATTAATTAACAATTATAATAACACAAAACTTAAGAAAAAAATATAATTATCATAAATTTTTCTCTTCCTTTTATGTAATACTTTTATATAAGTAATAATGTGAATATAATTTGTCAAATCATATGTTAGAATAATAATTATATGCTTTTATATATTTAAAACTTTAAAATTTAATCAAGATATACATGTATTTATATATTTCGGATTGGATATTCGATTTCCAAAATTTTAATATTTGTGATTTGCTTCGATTTTAACGGATATTGATTTCTAATATCTGCTTTGCTTCGAAGTTTACGGATATTCGAAAACGGATATTCGAAAACGGATATTCGAAAACGGATATTCGAAAACGGATATTCGAAAACGGATATTCGGAAAACGGATATTCGAAAACGGATATTCGAAAACGGATATTCGAAAACGGATATTCGAAAACGGATATTCGAAAACGGATATTCGAAAACGGATATTCGAAAACGGATATTCGGAAAACGGATATTCGAAAACGGATATTCGGAAAACGGATATTCGAAAACGGATATTCGAAAACGGATATTCGAAAACGGATATTCGAAAACGGATATTCGGAAAACGGATATTCGGAAAACGGATATTCGGAAAACGGATATTCGGAAAACGGATATTCGGAAAACGGATATTCGAAAACGGATATTCGAAAACGGATATTCGGAAAACGGATATTCGAAAACGGATATTCGGAAAACGGATATTCGGAAAACGGATATTCGAAAACGGATATTCGAAAATAAATAAATATTTCTAATATTTACTTAATACTACGGATATCTAATTTTTCGATTTGTTTTGCTTCGAAAAATACGGATATTCGAAAACGGATATTCGAAAACGGATATTCGAAAACGGATATTCGGAAAACGGATATTCGAAAACGGATATTCGAAAACGGATATTCGAAAACGGATATTCGAAAACGGATATTCGAAAACGGATATTCGAAAACGGATATTCGAAAACGGATATTCGAAAACGGATATTCGAAAACGGATATTCGAAAACGGATATTCGAAAACGGATATTCGAAAACGGATATTCGAAAACGGATATTCGAAAACGGATATTCGAAAACGGATATTCGAAAACGGATATTCGAAAACGGATATTCGAAAACGGATATTCGAAAACGGATATTCGAAAACGGATATTCGAAAACGGATATTCGGAAAACGGATATTCGAAAACGGATATTCGAAAACGGATATTCGGAAAACGGATATTCGAAAACGGATATTCGAAAACGGATATTCGGAAAACGGATATTCGAAAACGGATATTCGAAAACGGATATTCGAAAACGGATATTCGAAAACGGATATTCGAAAACGGATATTCGAAAACGGATATTCGAAAACGGATATTCGAAAACGGATATTCGAAAACGGATATTCGAAAACGGATATTCGAAAACGGATATTCGAAAACGGATATTCGAAAACGGATATTCGAAAACGGATATTCGAAAACGGATATTCGAAAACGGATATTCGAAAACGGATATTCGGAAAACGGATATTCGAAAACGGATATTCGAAAACGGATATTCGAAAACGGATATTCGAAAACGGATATTCGAAAACGGATATTCGAAAACGGATATTCGAAAACGGATATTCGGAAAACGGATATTCGAAAACGGATATTCGAAAACGGATATTCGGAAAATAAATAAATATTTGCTAATATTTACTTAATACTACGGATATCTAATTTTTCGATTTGTTTTGCTTCGAAAAATACGGATATTCGAAAACGGATATTCGAAAATAAATAAATATTTGCTAATATTTACTTAATACTACGGATATCTAACATGTTTTGATTAATACAAATAATCTTAAAAATTCGATACAAGTTTGTTTTATAAAACATTTTTTTGCATGATATATAAAATAAAAATTAAAAGAAGTAGTGAATCTACATATTTTTAAAAAAATTTAAAATTAATTAACAATTATAATAACACAAAACTTAAGAAAAAAAATATAATTATCATAAATTTTTTCTCTTCCTTTTATGTAATACTTTTATATAAGTAATAATGTGAATATAATTTGTCAAATCATATGTTAGAATAATAATTATATGCTTTTATATATTTAAAACTTTAAAATTTAATCAAGATATACATGTATTTATATATTTCCGGATTGGATATTCGATTTCCAAAATTTTAATATTTGTGATTTGCTTCGATTTTAACGGATATTGATTTCTAATATCTGCTTTGCTTCGAAAGTTTACGGATATTCGAAATTTTCGGATCGAATCGAACCGAATAACAAATCGAATCAAATTAAACGGATAAAATGCCCAGCCCTACTCACACCTTCTTTCTTTCTTTTTTTCTTTCTGAAAACCTCACACCTTCTTCCAGTTTTAAAGTAAAGCTCCATCCTTTTTTTTCTTCAATCGAGATGCTTTAACAACATAGACTGATTAAGTGGTGTTTCGATGAGTGTTTTTTTCTGGATAAATAATCGATGAGTGTTTGTCCGTAATCTTTGAGGCTTATCTTTTCTGGTGTGATAGACATCAGTTTTGAGCTTTGTTCATGAAAACTTAGATTAATGATTATCACTGCTAATTTTTGTTAGATTTTATTCAGGCAACTTCTTTGGTGGTGTAGCTCTTAGTGGTAGCGGAGATAGCCCGTAGCTGGAGTGACGCAAGTAACACATTAGAAAAGGGTTGATCAAAGACACATCTGTAAATTAAGAAACTTTCATACAAACGATATCATCGGTTGATACAAAACGTGGACGGCTAATTTTATATTTGCATTGTTGACATATTATTTACTTGTTATTATGCTACAGAAGATATATATTTTAATTATAACCTTGTATGAAATATATAGTAGCGTATCAATATAAATTTAGGTAATGACTAAATGTAATACATGCTGGTTACAAGTTAGTTAATCGAAATTAGAAATATCATGTGTAAATTATAGTGGACAAAAAATAATTGAAAATATTATACTACATGATTGTAAATAGCCGGCTAAAAACTTTACTTGTAATTTTAAATGACTAAATGTAAGACACTGGTTACAAGTTAGTTAATCGAAATTAGAAATATCATTTGTAAATTATATTAGAAAAAAATAATTGAAATTATGATACTACATGATTGTTTATAGCCGGCTAAAAACTCTACTTGTATTTTTAAACATAATATTAGCTTCAACAAAAAAAAAATCTAAAATACTTGAAAATATTATTAACCAGATAAACATACAAAACACATCTAAAAATAACATTAGCTCATAATAAGATTTGTTAGACGTCTAAATGACTCATTATCACCAAGCTTGTTTTAACTTAGGCTGTGGACGGCTAATTTTATATTTGCATTGCTAACGCATTATTCACTTTTATTGTAATACAAACATCCTCCTTGGTCGAGAACATGTGTTCTTTGCTAATCAGGTTGAGCAAGTAGTCCACCTCCTCATCAGAGCAAACCATTTCAGACTTTCCGTCACCTCATATAATGCATCTAACTTGTGCCTACATAGCGCTGTACGGTTAAAGTTAAAAATAGCAGTTACTCAAAAAGGTTATCTAGATAATATTTTGACAACAAGATTAGCTTTCGTATCAATTTGCCTTGCAGATGAATTCTCTAGTGTCGTCATTTTCATCTGCATCTTCCAACTAGGCAAAAAATAATAATTCCAGGACGCTTCCCGGATCGATTTGGACTCTTGTTGACATCATCAAAATCTTAGGAGGAAATCAACGCCCTTATATTTATGCAAAGGTTGTATCTAAATATATGCAGAACAGATCTAATTAGGGGTTGAATTGCCAATTTAAATACTGAATTCCAATTACAAGATTTAGTTATCGATATTCATTCTCTTGAAACAGATTATCTTCCCCCTTTCTTCCATTCACTATATACAGAATTCATAACGCACTAAATACTTATATATACAATTCAATATACAGACAAACACCGTAAATTACAGAGAAAAAAACCCAGAGATGAGGGTGATGAAATTACAGTGGGCTAATCATCTCTAGCCAAATCAGAAAAGGTTATATTTTGGTCTTGATGAAGAAAAGATGAACCTCGAATTTCATGTTAGGTTGGAAAAAAGGGTTCGCATGGCTTCACAAAAATTTGGGGGAAGAAAATCGATTTTTTTACACTTGAAAAATAAACAGAGTTTTTGTATATTCCTGACAAGTGACAACACATGATACATTTAATATATTTTAATAGAGACAAAACAGTGAGCATTTCTTTGTAGGAGATAAGAACGATCTTGAAAGCAATGTAGCTGTAGATTAGGAATAGGGGTGACAGTGTCATTAAAATTTTATGAACAGTGCAAAACAGTGTATATAGGTATTTCCCTAATTATGGAGAAATGTTTTGGTAGGAGATGAAAATACTCTATATTTATCAGGCACTCATCATTAGGGCTGGGCATTTTATTCGTTAAATTTGATTTCGATTCGTTATTCGTTTCGATTTGATCCGAAAATTTCGAATATCCGTAAGCTTTCGAAGCAAAGCAAATACTAAAACTTAATATCCGTTAAAATCGAATCAAATCACAAATACTAAAATTTTGGAAAGCGAATATCCGATCCGATCCGGCAATATATTAATACATGTATATCTTGATTATATTTAAAGTTTTAAATGTATAAAATTTTGAGTGAATTGGTTCAATATCGTATAAGAAGTGCATAATTAGGTAACTACACAATATAATTATGTGTGGGGATCAGATTCAATCCAGGTGATGTGGCAATTACCAAACTAACCTCATGATGTTTTGTGTTCGCGATTTAGGGTAGACCGTATTTAGGTAGTAAGCTAAAATGGTTTTACTTTTAATTGGGGGGTTAGTAATGATTGCCCTTTTCCCCACCTCTTTTACGTGTGTCTGTTTGTGCATCACGAACCAGTAGAAACATAGGAAAACCTGACACAGCGCCTGCATGGCCAGGAAGATCAAAAGAAAAGATATTGGGTTGCATACGAAAAATTTTTCTTTTTTTTTTTAGCAACTACGAAAAGTTTTTCTATTGTTCCTGATTTCTCAAACTAAAGTCTTAGATTTTTTTTTTATATTCTATTTTTTCTTCTGCTTTGAGTCTCTTGCGTTTTGGTTCTTCTGTGATAAAGTTGATACTATTAGATTATGATTTAGCTTCACGATGAAATCAAAGAGATAGGTGTTGATCATGTTTTATTCAACAGCGACAGTACTTCTCATCAAACGTAGATGACAAGTTCAGCGTGAAAGACATTGAGAATGGTGATAACAATCGGATGTTGGGTCACATCTTCCTCCTTCAGCAACAGCTCCTTTGATAGTTGGCGTTGAAGTTAATTGGAAATTATAGGTGTAACAAACATATTATATATATATATAACATGTTAGCCGCATTGATTAGTGTTAGCCGGTCTGCGTATGTCAAACACATGTTAATTTTCAGAGGTCCAAGACTAAGAAGGGCTATGGCTAGCTTTTTAGTTTTTTGATGGTGTAAATCATGGATTAGCCATATATATAAAAAGTTAGCCTGTGATACCATTTTTTAGCATGGTTTGCTTTACCATTTGTCTTGTTAAACTCTCTTGTAACCAGTGATGTAATATATATTATCATGTAATTAATTTTTTTTATTATACAAAGTTGTTGTATATACCATTTAACAATGAATCTCTCATAAAGTAATCTAAAATACAAATGAAAATTAAAGTAAAATTTATGTTAATATGTAAGTTAGCAGGTTACTAAAGAACTTTAAAAATTAATTAAAAGATAATGTAAATGTATGATAAAATTGTTATATGCTATAAATTATGGTAGTAGTCTAAAAAAGAACATTCAAAGGTATACTTAATATTATACATGGCTAAAATCTTTATTGTATCAAATTAAATTGTTGGGTAATTTCAATATTATTTTTAGCGTGTAAAAAATATTAGAGAAATTGCCAAAACTAACACTTTCTTATTACCACTTTTCATCTTTACCTTAACCACTTATACCTTTAAAATTTTGATAAGCAAAAGACATTTATATCCCTAACTAATTAAATCTAAATTCAATTAGAGAAAGTAGAGTTTATCCCTTACGCCTCCGGCTTCTCCGATGGTGGCGAGTAGAGCCGACGCCGGAATCCATAGTTTCTTTTTTCTTTTTGCCTATCTTTGCTTCTCTCCTCATGAATCCATATATCTTTTTCCCTGGGTTTGAGTTTGGCGTGGATCCACTTCTCAAATGTTAGATCTAGTTATTGTGCTTGTCGTAGATGAACCTTAATATCCATGGCGACAGGATGAAGAGAAGGATGGTGGGTGAGGTTCATCGGAGATCCGCCGCAACTTCATCTCACACCTATCTTCTGGGAAAGCTTCTCGTCTTTCTCTCTCAGACGGTGGCGTGTGCTTTGTGTCTCAGAGATCGTCTGTCACTGCGAACCAGCGCCGGCAAAAGTTGGTGTTTGTGCTTTCTCCTCTCGTTTACTCTTGGTGGTCTCGCGACAGCTTGGTGACGTTTCCGATGTGGTCAGCTTCTGGGCCTTTATTATCTTAGTTATCGTTTTTGTTTATGAGGTGTCTGGTAGGGAGCTTATCTCGTGGTGTTCCTTTTGGATCCTCTTGCGTGTTTCATGTTCTTGGTTTCTAGAGCTTATCAGTGGTTAGTACTGTGACACAATCAGCCTGGTAGAGGAATAGTATTCCTGAAGTAAGGAACAAATGATTTTATCTTTACCTGCTATGATGTTTCATTTAGTTTGGCTCTGTTTTGATTATTGTTGCTTTCTTGTCTCTTTTAAGAACAAGAACCATAATGGTTTATTAATTTCAGTGTCTTGTGTTTCTTTGTTCAATGATCAGAATCTGAGATTGCATTGATGTTCTTTGTACATAATACTTATTGTCAATTCTTTTAGCATCAGCTATGGTCTCTGCTTTATCCATTGTTCTGAGAGAACAATCATCTTGAGAAGACAAAAAGCCTTTCCCTAAATTATATTGTTTGTGCAGTAATGGAAGTTGGAGATCTGTATGGAACATTGATTTCCAGGATGAATCTCAGGTGCTTGACATAAAAGGGAAATTGCAGGCTGTAACATTCGCCACTCATTTATTCTCTCTCTTTAAGTTGGATGTAACTTATTCAAAGCCAATGGAAGATTAGTAAGTAGATTTTGTGTAATGTCAGTGCTTCAGTCTGTCATCTCTTAGTAGCTTTTGTGCATGGCCTGGTCTTTTTGGTTGAAATTTGAGCTGTGTTTGAGCCAAGACTCTATCTTTTTCTTATACATAACATCTCTATTGACAACTGTAGGTGTTTCAGAGGATTGATGTGTTTAGCAAAGATTTCGATAACAGAGCGGAAGTGGAGATTGGAGCTCCATGGCCGTTACCTCCTCTGGAAGCCACTGCCACATTGGCACACAAATTTGAACTCTTAGGTTTGTTTATGCCTCTCTCCCTCTCTCGCTTTATGTTTCCTTGCATTGTATAAAGACAATGTTTAGAGCTAATGTTGATCATGGGAGAACAACAGGTACATGCAAGATCAAGATCACGTCTGAGAAAACAACAGTGAAGACGTCTGGAAACTTGGCGCAGATCCCTCCGTTTGATATCCCGAGGCTTTCCGACAGTTTCAGGCCACCGTCTGGAAACTTGGATACTTATGATCATTATTATATGTTCTTATATATTATTTATATACCCTTATAAATTATCTTATACAGATTTATAAATCATTTTGTTTTTTTTATACGACTTTATAAACCTTAATTCTTTTTGTTTATGAACTGACGAGCTGTTGAAAATAATTATTAATAGTTAAAACCGATTTATAAGTCTTTCTATATTAATTATAGACCTTTATAAATTAATTTCCATAGATTTATAAGTCTTTATAACGTTTAAATACACTTTTATATATCATAAACTCGATTGATTTTACAAGAGGTAAAAAACCAGTTTTAATAAGGTGTTATAAAACTACTGAAATACAAATGTGGAAATAAACAATTTTGTTTTGATTTTATAAGAGTATATAAACGATTTTTAATAAGGTGTTATAAAGCTACTGAAATACAAATTTGGAAACTTGAACAATTATGTCACATAGTCTTTCATTTTAAAATTTTATTTTCTATCTTATATAAATTTATATGCCCTTATATATTATTTATATACCCTTATAAATTATTTTACACAGATTTATAAATCATTTTGGTTTTTTATACGACTTTATAAACCTTAATTCTTTTGTTTATGAACTGATGAGCTCTTGAAAATAATTATTAATAGTTAAAACTTGTTCATAAGCCTTTCTATATTAGTTATAGACCTTTATAAATTAATTTACATAGATTTATAAGTCTTTATAACTTTTAAATTTATAAGTCTTTATAACTTTTAAATACACTTTTATATATCCTAAACTCGATTGATTTTACAAGAGGTAAAAAAACCAGTTTTAATAAGGTGTTATAAAACTACTGAATTACAAATCTGGAAATAAACCATTTTGTTTTGATTTTATAAGAGTATATAAATATTTTTAATAATGTGTTATAAAGCTACTGAAATACAAATTTGGAAACTTGAACCAATATGCCGCATAGTCTTTCATTTTAAACATTTATTTTCTATCTTATATAAATTTATATGCCCTTATATATATTATTTATAGACCCTTATAAATTATCTTATACAGATTTATAAATCATTTTGGTTTTTTATACGACTTTATTAACCTTAAATATTTTTGTTTATGAACTGATGAGACAGCGACGGTGAGCTTCGTCGAATCTCTTGGCTGCGTCGCATAGAGCGTAGATCACGCTGCTGAGGTTGAGCGAGTCGGGACGGTATTCGCGGAGGCTGATTGGAAGAGCGTTGTCGGGATTACGGACAGAGCATAGGCTGTGTATCTGTCTTTTAACTGCTTCCGATGTTGATGGTGCTCTCAACTTTGAGAACCTTAAGGTACATACTAGAGTAGTTCCCATATTCTATAGCTTCCTTTGATGATATGAACATTTGATGATATTTCTTTGGTGGAGTTTATTAGTAGTTGAGAAATATATATTGCTCTGCCTCAGGAGGACCAATCCGCTTTAGAAAAGCTATTGGACATCTTGCACCTGAGCTTGGGAAGCTCGAACATTTACAATATTTGTAACTTGTAAGTCATCACATCACATCGCTTGTGTCACTGTCTGATCTTACAACTCAACTCTATGTAGTGTTTGTAACTTATGTAATTTGTGATTGTCTTGTCTTAGCTCTTGTGTTTGAGTTACTTTTGATTGATTCTGCCTCAACCCCATACATGAAAAATCGTATACCATTCACGAACTGGTGTCTTCTTTGACTGTTTTAGCTTTTAGCTCATGAATCAAGCATCTTGTTGTTGGCTGTGATAGACTTGTGAATGTGTTAAAGAAGCTTGAGGTACTACAGTAGTTCCCACATTCTATAGCTTCGGCAGTGAGTTTATCAGTTTGTGAATATGTCAGTGTGTCACTGAGTTTCAAGTTGTTTATGAACTTGTGATTATTAATAGTTGAGAAATTATATGGACTGTGTGATCTTAGTTGTTATCTTTTGTTGCTGGCTGCAGCATGGACTTGCAGACAGTACAAAGAATGGCACAAGTGGAGTCATGAGTCTTAATAAAGCTTGGAAGTTGGAACGAGTGTTGGAGAGTGTAGCTTGGAGGATACACGACTGGTAGTGAAGTAGTGAAATTGGAACGAGTGTAAAACAACTACACGAGTCTTTTTAATCTTTATTCAACAACTAGTGTGATATGATCATATGAATAAAATATATGTAAACTTTGTTTTTTTTTTAATTTAATACTTTGATTTTGAGACAAAAATGAATAAAAGATACTTTTTATGATTCTGATAATCAACCAAAACAAGTTATATGTGAAAGAAGCTCTTTCAATGATTTATAAGCCTTTATAAAATGTTATAAGACTATATAAAAGAATTACCTTTTGAAAATCTACAAATCCTTATAAATGATTTTATAAACCCTTATAAATAATTTTAAATATTCTTATAAATGATTTATAGACCTTTATAAAAAGTTTCTATATATTCATATAAATGGTTTTTAAGACTTTATAAATGAATTACCTTTCTAGATATTTATAAATGATTTTATAAAACCTTATAAATATTTGATATATTCTTATAAGTGATTTTATAAAGGTTTATAAATCATTTATAGGAATATATATAAAATATTGATAAAAGTTTATAAATGATTTCTAAATCTTCATAAATGATTTATAAACATTTATAAATTATTTATAATCTTTGTAAAGCCTTATAGACTGATTTTATAAACTCTTATAAATGAATTGTACTTTAATAATATATTTAGAAAGCCTTATAGACAGATTTTATAAACTCTTATAAAGTCTTATTAATTGTTTTATAAACCATTATAAATAATCGTTTATTTCTTATAAATAATTTACAAACATTTATAATAGAATTATTGACAGATTAACCTGAAGTATATATTCTATATAACAGGGATGTACGTGATTTGAAGTCTAAAAGATCTTAAAAGTGCTCAGACACCTGAGTTTATGGCCGCAGGCCAGTCCAAGATGCATAAGCTTTCTTGGATTTGTTTTCTCTTTTGAAGTTACTTAATATTTTTAAAAGTTAAAAAATGCATCAACTCTTGAACGTGTTGTCATTTATAAGTTGGTACTATATTTCAAAAATTCCTAATAAAATTAGTTTGTCAACAAAAAAATCATTCTTCTTGTCTATTTAGTTTATACATTATATTCATTTTATAAACTCTTGTACATTGTTTTAAAACCTTCAAAAATGATTTTATAAAATTAATTATAAGAATTTTAAGTTATTTATAGACCCTTATAAATTTTTTATTAACTCCTATAAATGATTTATTAATATATATAAATGATTTGTAAGATCTTATAAACAGTTTTAAATCTTTATAAATGATTTTATATACTTTTATAAAAGTTTTTAAATATATTTTCTAATGTTTGTCAATATTTTATAATTCTTTATAAACTTTTAAAGAGTTTTATAATGTTTTATAATTTTTCCCTAAGTTCTCGTAAATCCATATAAACATTTTATAAATAGTTTTATGAGCAGTGATAAATGGCCATATAAATTCAAATGATGTTATGATCCTTATAAAAGATTATAAGCTCTTACAATTTTTTATCTAAAGCATTTTATAAAGATTTATAAACACTTATAAAATTTATGAATGTTTTATAAACCCTTATAAATTATTTATAAATGGTGTATAAAATTTATAAATTGTTTTTATAAACATTATGAATGTTTTATAAACCTTTATATATATATTATTCAAATACTACTTTATAAAAACTTATAAATTGTTTTTATAAACATTATGAATGTTTTATAAACCTTTATATATATATATATTATTCAAATACTACTTTATAAGAACTTATAAATTGTTTTGATGTATTATCAGAATATCATGAAACCCAGATTTATAATAATATTAGTTTTAAAAGTGACATAAACTGATTTATAAACCCCTCATAAATTGGTGTATAAACTTTATAAATTATTTTCATAAACTTTATGAATGTTTTATAAACCCTTAAAAATTATGTATATATCCTTAAACCCCCTTATAAAATATTTTACAAACCCTTATAAATTCTTTTATTAGACTTTCTAAATGGTTATAAACTTTTAAATGATTTAGAGTTCTTCTAACTGATTTATTTTACCCTTATAAACCCTTATAAATTATCTAAGCAGAGATATTATTTTCTGTTTTATAAACTTTTATATATATATTATTCAAATACTACTTTATAAAGACTTATAAATTGTTTTGAGTATTATCATAATATCATAAAACCCAGATTTATAATAATATTAGTTTTAAAAGTGACATAAACTGATTTATAAAACATTTAAAAACCCTTATAAACCCCTCATAAATTGGTGTATAAACTTTATAAAATATTTTCATAAACTTTATGAATGTTTTATAAACCCTTATAAATTATTTAAATGATTATATAAAACCTTATAAATATTTGGTATATTCTTATAAGTGATTTTATAAGGGTTTATAAATCATTTATAGGAATATATATATATATATATATATATATATATACAAACTATTGATAAAGGTTTATAAATGATTTCTAAATATTTAAAAATGATTTATAAACACTTATAAATTATTTATAATCCTTATAAAGCCTTATAGACTGAATTTATAAACTCTTATAAATGAAGTATACTTTAATAATTTATTTAGAAAGCCTTATAGACTGATTTTATAAACTTTTATAAAGTCTTATTAATTGTTTTATAAACCATTATAAATAATATTTTATTTCTTACAAATAATTTACAAACATTTATAATAGAATTATAGACACTTATAATATCTTTATGAATATTTTACTTCTAAAGTTTTGTAAAGATTTATAAACTCTTGAAAAAATTTAATAACTCTTATAAATTGTGCTATGAAGAATATTAAACTTTGTTTTTATAAACATTTATAAATGGTTTATATACTTTATTAATTGTTTTATAAACCTTTATAAATATATTAGAGACTATTAAAAATAATTTATAAACCTTTATAAATCATTTATAAACCCATATAAATATTTTATAAGCCTTTATAAGACTCTATAAATATACTTATTGTTATTTATTATAATTAACTTACAAATCCTTACAAATCAGTTCATAAACTCTTATAAAATGTCAACAATTTGCTTGCAAGAAGGGAAGTGCATATAGTGCATCATCTGACTGGTCAGCCAAACATTGTGGAGCTTAAAGGAGCTTATGAGGATCATAAGCATTATGTGCATTTGGTCATGGGGCTTTATGCAGGTGGAGAATTGTTCGATAGGATTATTGCTACATGAAATTACTCAGAGAGAGCAGCTGCTTCTTTGTTGAGAACCATTGTTCAGATTTTATAAATATTATACAAACCCTTATAAATTCTTTTATTAGATTTTATAAATCATTTGTCATGGTTTATAAATATTATGAGTTATTTATAAGATATTATAAATCAGCAATTGTCACCATAGCGTGTTAAAAGGTTCAGCAGTGTTACATTCAAAAGAAGAGAAAGAGGGTTGTAGCAGAGGAGGCACATGAAAACAAGTCGAGTATAAATTCAATACAACTTGACTATTATTATTATTTTTTAAAAAAATTAACTTTGGATATCTCAAACCTATGGAATGATTTATGGAAGGTTAATTCAAATCAAAGTCACAAAGTCTGTCTACATTAGACTGCCCATGTGTGGTTGAATTGGCACTAGTATGCGAAAAAATATAGATGACACCGGATACAAAACTTTGTGGTCTCAACGTTATATCATTAGTTTGGCTACTAAGTTATGATAATGTAGCTGCTTCTTAGCCAAAACTCAACAGAGATTAAGAAATCAATACAGAGAGAGAGATACAGAGCAAACTGGAACTGATGTAACCTTTTTCTACTTCTGTTATTTAGAACAAAAGTAACGAGTTTCAAATCTTAACTATTACATTTATAATTACTGCCAATGAAACAGCAAACTAAGTTAAGTGATTTTTCCATATACATTAGCCACCACTTATTGGAGGTATGATGGCTAACTCATCTCTATGATTAACAATGGCTGAATCTGTTGTATATTCCTCGCTCAAAGCAAGTACCACACAGCCACGCACCTCTTCTAACCTCGAACTTGATCACCAACTCGTCCATACATGACCTCGTTGTACTACCTGATGGCATCTTCAGTGCCAGGTCAGACACGCCGTGAGCTCGCGGGCTCTAGCGAATAACAAAACTTTGATCTCGACTAATAAAACATCATCACTTCCAATCTCTGTAATATTTTTCTTCCCTTTCTACTGCTTCCATGGCCAAAGCACCAGAAAACAAACACAAGGATTGTTGCAAAAGTAGAAAGTCTCCAACTTTAACTCTTGTAGTAAGCTCCAAATCGATTTTTTATGCTATATGAGTTGCCGAAAACAAGAAACCCTTTTCTCCTCCGATATCATGGCTTTGAAGATGAAATCACACGAAGTCCGATTCAACACGGAAGATAGAATCACTTTTGGTTTCTGAATGAACAAATCCTCTAACTATCGGTGCTGTTAAGGGAGAAAAGAGTTTACCCACGAAGTCTGATTAAGCGGAACCGTGAGAGTATATAGCCGGCGATTTCAGAAACGGAGGCAGAGTCAGGATATCAGGCTCCTCCTTCCCAGCCTTCCTCTGCTCCCACCTCGAGTCCCGAGCAGAGGATGCTGATGGATGCAGAGGATCCAGAGACAGTGGATCTCCGTGAATCGGAGGCAGGAGGAAGAAAAAAGATCGAGAGAGAGAGAGAGAGAGAGAGAGAGGAAGAGAAAGAGGATTGCGCGAGAGAGATAAAATTATGGGTAGTATGGTATTTTGATCATTAATGAAAAGTGTGTTTATGAAAATATCCCCATACTAGTGGTATATTTGAAAAGTGGTACCAAAGAAAGTGTAGAAGTAAAATTTCCCCAAAATATTATTAACAAGTTATACAAATATTGTAAGATTTTTAAGCTTTTACGTGTATAGGTATCTATACATTTTATATTTGTAATCAATATTCAAAATGTTTTCTCAGCTCATTTGGCAAGTGACTTTGTTTTGTTATCAACGAACCCGATTTCGAAACGTGTTTCTTTGAAGTATTTGTTATTTTTTTAAAGGAGGGGCAAACATGTAGTTTTGGTATTGTTTTCTTTTCTATAACCTACGTTTTCTGAAGCTCAAACAATGGCTGCCTCCACCTTTTTTCCAGATTCTTCACTCGTTTCTTCACCTATCTAATAATTGTAGTTTAAACCTTAAACCTTAATCATTTGTTTCATAAACCGAGTTGATTTAACGGCGCCGTATTACACTTGTATGTGGGCAAGGCGGAAAAACTCGGTCGACAAGGAGATACAAGAGGGTTTGTGATAGGGTGTTACCCTAATGCCAACAGGTTCCTCTCCAATAGCGAACATTTTGTTAGGGAAGGAAGGTGGAGGCTTTTCGCTGTGATTTGGTTCCATTTCGGATAACAAAAAAAGTTAGATGAAAAGGAAGAGTTATGTGTGATTTATCAACGAAGCACGAACAGTTTCCTATAAGTAGAAAAAGGAGAGATGTCTTTCAACTGCCTCGATCACAACGATCCAGGGGATATATTTAAAATAATATATAACATGAAATATATCAACTAGTCTGACACCGAACATCAAGAAACCTAAACGAAAAATAGACATCGTTAAAAACGAAGTGTAATGCAATATAGGGGTAGAAAGGTAATCTTGCAAACTGACAATTGCACAACACGACAAAAAAGAGTATATAGCTAATATGCATATATTCCTTATGTGTGGGCTGCAATTTCTCTAAAATTTTATAATTATTATTCTAACATATTATTTGACAAATTCTATTCTCAATATTACTTATAAAAGTATTACATAAAAGGAAGAGAAAATTTTTTATGACAATTATAATTTTTTCCTTAAATTTTGTGTTATTATAATTGTTAACTAAGTTACAAAAAAATTACAAAATATGTAGATTCTCTATTTCTTTTGATTTTTATCTTTTATATCATGTAAAAAAATATTTTACAAAACAAATTTGTATCAAATTTTTAAGATTATTTGTATTAATCCAAACAGATAAGATATTTGTAAGTATTAGTAAATATTCGCAAATATCTATTTATTTTCCGGATATCCGTTTTTCCGAATATCCGTATTTTACCGAAGCAAAGCAAATCGAAAATTAGATATCCGTGACATACGAAGCAAATCACAAATATCTTCAAAAATCCGGATATCCAATCCGTGCCAAGGCCTACTCATTATAGATGTATATGAAATTTCATAGTTCTCTGACTTTGGCGGTTTCTCCGGCATTGTGAGGCACTATGGTATTTCGTTGCCTTATTTAGCTTCTAATTGTGTTTGTTTGACAATAACCATAAATTTACTTAAGATTTATTATTATGTGTAATATTATTTGAGCTGTTTGGCATTGTATATTATGTTTCTAGAATTACCTTTTAGAAGAGATTAAAATAAATTAAAATTAAAATCATTAACTAATCAAATTAAAACAATTTTAATGAAAGTTTTTATATGAGCGATACGTCATCAATGTCCCTCTGACTTCTCAATTTATATACTCCATATGTTTCAAAATAATACATGTTCTGAGATTTTCACACTTTTTAATAAAATATATTAAAACTTAGTTATTAATGCATAGTTTTTTGTTATTTTATATTTTATATATTTCTAAACACATAAGATTTCAAGAAATGCAATTAATGTTTTTGAGATTCACAATTTTTCATAATTAGTTGACAAAAAGTGCATTGAAAATGTGAAAAGTACATCTTTTTGAAACAAAAAAATTTCCTACAACATATATCTTTTAGGAACGGAGGGAGCATAATAGAATTATAAAATAGATTATTAGCAATGAACCAAACCTTCATAAGAATAGTTACAAAAAAAATTAATAATGTTATTTGCACTGATTTTTTTTATATCATTCTGCAATGATATTCACAGTTACAACGCTGCCTCTTTTGTCCTTTCGACATAAAATGTGTAGAATTCCTGTTCTCACAATGGCATCGAAAAGGTTTTACTCCATACTTATTGTTTCTCGTCTCTTATATCTGACAATTCAATGCATTTATTAGGATTGCTGCAAAATCCTTTGTGCCACTCGGTGCCATAACACACTGGCTTGAGCTTCGCTTGCACATCTAGAAATTGATAACATCGGTAAACAATTAGTAACACAAACAAAAAATGTGTTACTCATGATAAACTGTACCAGAAACCATGAGCACAATACCAATCCAATATAAATTATAGAAGTTTTCTTTACTTGGAGAAAGTTAGGTACGTGCATTTGGTTCGTCAATTCCATTATGTTCGGTTTTCGTTTTTCCTATTTTCAAAAATTGGAACCATTTGTTTTCAAAATGTTCCAGTTTGGTTCGGATTTGGTTCCGATCGAATTAGGTAACCATTTGGGTATTTGTTTTTGGGTATTAATGGTTATTTTCGAATGTATTCAAATTTTCGTATATATTTCTAGGTATTTTTGGTACTTTTTTCGGGGTTATACGAGATATTGCTCTTCTGGGTTGGTTTCCAGTTTCTTTGGTTCTTAAAAGATGAAACCATTAAGATATTCTTAAGTTCAGTTCTGTTTTGATTCTGTTTTTATTATTCAATTCAGTTTGGTTCAGGTTGATATGTCCACCATTAGAAGAAACTTAATATTCGCTTAGTTTTTGTAAGAGATGTGTTTTCTTCCTATCATCTCCTTTGTAGTAAATTTCTGTTATACAATCTGAATATAGGGGATTCAATAAAACCAACAAAGATATTGGTAACCAAGTCAAAAATCTTCATACAGTCTGAATATAAGCCATTTTAAGTTGTGTTAAAATCTTTTTATTAATTATGGATATTTCATATTCATATATAATTAAAAATGTGTTATTCAACTAAGCTTTTAAAATACAACCCCAAATGATTTGCTTGCATATAAAATAGGGAACAAAATTGAATATCAAATGAAATAGATTAAAAAAGAAATAGAATATAAAAGAAAGAGCTAAAGGAAATAACTTCTAGAATTAAATATTTATTCAAAACTAGTGTCATCGTAATTGCATATGTTGTAGTAAGATTAAAATATAAATGATATTTTTTCTGGGTTGGAAAAATATAAATGATGTTGTAGTTTTCGATTCAATTAATGTAATTAAAAAAATCGATAAATTCAAAGAGCCAAGATTGAATTTTAAACCACGTTTATTTTTTTCAATCACAAAACAATGTTCTTGGTTAAGTAATAAAATATCTTAAGTTATAAAAAATGGTATATTACCTTGAACATGACTCAAAACAAGTGATATGCATATACAAGAAACCATGAACAAATTACCAGACCTCATGATTCACCGTAGATTCTAGAAACTATATAGTTTTGTTTATTTTATTTTTTTGTAATAGATGTTTTTTTTTTCTATCACCTCCTTTATATATGCAATACACTCTAAATATAGGCAGTTCAATAAACCAATAACAAGATTGGCCATTCATTTTTATAGAAATTTTAATTTTAGAAAATAAACATTACAAATTCATATAGTTGACCATGTAAAAAATCACAAGAACCTCCTCCTGCTCGTGCCCATTTCAGGCTGGAGAAAGAAAAAAACTAAAAATAGAAAATAAATTAAAGGTGAATTGGCCAAATACACATAGCAAATAAAGAAATTCATCAAATAACCATATTAAAAAAGTGGTTCTGTGATGGGACAACTATGAGCCAAATTGGACCACTCTCTCCTTTTGCCAAGCGTGATACTGCATAAAGGAAGATTTTACAAAAAAAAATACTATACTTTATTTACTAAACAAGTAGTATAGAAAATTTGATTCATATTAATAGCATAAATAATAATGTAATACTTACATTTCTATTCTGCATACTTATTATAGAATAGTATAATCCTCCATTATCAACTGCATTACTTAACCCAAGCAAAAAGAGAACACTCAGTCCTCTGAAACATAGTGAAGACTAAAACATACTACAATCCCTCATTATCAATTGAGTTAGTCAACCCAAAACAAAAGAAAGAGAGAGGGAAAGCTGGAGAGAAAAAATGAGGATGATGAAAAGATGAGGAAAAAGAAATAATAATAAGAAGAATGAGAAAACAAGAAGGAATGAAAAGAAGAAAAAGGTGGAAAAAGATGGAAAAAATGACACATATTGTAATTTATTGTACTATGTCTGTAAAGTAAAATCTCATATATATTAATTGAAGAGCATTACAACTTTTGAGTGTAGCCATATATCATCACCAGAATGATTTTCACAATTCTTAGAAAAATAGGTTGATCTATCTAAATATATATTATACTTTTTTATTAAATGAACTATCAAATTGATTAATAATGCATTAAAAGATATTCTCCATTCTTTTCTTCAATAAAAACTACTGAATTACTTAATATTACTTAATATGTTTAACATATATATGAGAATTAATGATGTTTTGATCATAATTTTTGTATCCTCCATTCTTTTTGTTTAATTTATATTATTTAAAATTAACATATATATGACAATAACATTAACCATATAATAAAAAAATATTTTTTTCTAATATGTTATATTTTGAATTTTTTAAAACGGCTATAAATTACTAAAATTGTTAAAAGTTTTACAATGAAAGTTTCTGAGCAATAGTTTCACTTTTTTTTGTTATAAAAAGATACAAATGATCATAAAATTACATGACTATGAAGTATCATTTAATATATATACAGATTATATATATTAATATCGTTTAAATTAAACTATAGGCCATGTAAAAATATATAAATACATCAATTTCACAATTTAAATTGAAGATATTGAGACATGAATATTTTAATTTTGAAATTTGCATTGAATCTTTTTAAACGACTATAAATTACTAAAGTTATTGAAAATCTCACAATGAAAATTTTGTGATTAATGATCTAAATTTTTCGCTAAGACAATATACAAATATTAATAAAATCATATGAGTAGGAATTAGGAAGCTTCAATTAAATAATCATATTAAAATATGTTATATATCAATGTCACTATCATCAAAATTTAATTATATACCATATAAAATATAAAAATGATTTCTTTGATTTATTTACCTTGATATATAAGAAAAAATCAGTCCAATTTGAGGTTACTGATTTTTTACGTCAAATATTAAAAAAAAAAACTAAAAATTAATAAAGTAAATAATAACCTAATTTTTTAAAAACTAAAAACTTAGAAGAATAACCTAAACATTAGGAACGGTAAAGTGCTCGGTGTCGTTTCCAGAGTCACCACAGACAAGAGTTATTAAGAGGAAGCTTCCCTTCAGTTTTGATGTTGTTCAGGAGATAAGCAAGAGCTTGTCCTTTACCTCCACCGTTTGGTAAAACATCCAAAGCTTTTCCTCCACCGAAAATGATTTTGATCTCCAACTGAAAAACAAGACACCATCCATGTGACAGGTTGTGAAAGTAAAGGAACAAGATTAACCAATGGTACGTACTCCACGTTTCTCCAACCGTTGGTATAGCTCCTTGGTAACTTCTTGAGCCTTACTCTTGTCAATGAAGAAGCTGACCTTGTTTGCTCTGATCGCATTCTCTCTGCATTTAATCATCACAGTGTTCTTTCATCACAAAACCATGACACTAACTTTGTTTGTGTTAATCAGACAGTAACCTGAAGAGTCAACTCAAGGAACTTGCTGGTTTCTTCTTGGACGATTCCTCGGTCCCATTTATGGTTCATGATATCAGCCCAAGTATCATCAGTAACCATGGACTTGCCATAAGCTATCTCAGTTCCTACAGAGGTAATGATAACATCAGGTGTTAACAATGGTCTCTCTTTCCTCAGCTTCTTGTACATGGGAAGTGTTCTTCCCGTTGAGAAAACAAGAAGAGAGTCGTGGCGAAAAGCATCTTCCCACAATGAGTTGAACCTCAGTAAAGAGAGACTCTCAGGATCATTATGACGATCACCTTCAAGAACACAAAAAAATACACATAAAGAATCAACATTCAGAGCAAAAGATAATGATCATCCTTCAAGATCACAAAAAATTACACATCAAGAATCAAGATTCAGAGCAGAAGATAATATGCTCAACCTTCAAGAACAAAAAAAATACACATCAAGAATCAACATTCAGAGCAAAAGATAATGATCATCCTTCAAGATCACAAAAAATTACACATCAAGAATCAACATTCAGAGCAAAAGATAATATGATCAACCTTCAGGAACAAAAAAAAACGTACACATCAAGAATCAAGATTCAGAGCAAAAGGTAATGATCAACTTTCAAGAACACAAAAAAATTACACATCAAGAATCAAGATTCAGAGCAAAAGATAATATGATCAACCTTCAAGAACACAAAAAAATTACAGTTCAAGAATCAGGATTTAGAGCAGAAATAATGATCAACCTTCAAGAACACAAAAAATACACATCAAGATTCAAGATTTAGAGCAAGAAAAAGTTTGTTAATTGGTGCATTATACCATTGTATCATCAAGATCCGAGACTATCATGAGACGAGGAGGAGATGTTAGCCGCTCCATGATTAGAAAATAAGCGTCCTGAAGATTGAATCGTTTAAAACAATAAATATAAGACCACTGAAATCAAGAAATGAGATCATCGAAAGCCATTAAATACTAGGGTTCTTCAGTGAGAAAGCAAACCTTTGTAAGGGAGATTCTAGATCGGAGGATTAGAAAGCAGTAGCACGATTTGGTGTAAGAGAAAACGAAGAAGCTTTGGTTTTGAGAAATTGAGTGTGAGTGTAGAGCGGGGAAGAACAAGTCAACCTTTCCCTAAACTTTTATTTAAATTATGTTATAAACCGTATAGTGTGTGGATGTCCATAACCGTACAGGATCAGTCCGTACTAGTCCATACCGGACCTGTCCGAACCAGTCACACCGCCTAAAACATTGTCGGTCTATTTCTTTTTACTTTAGCCGACTTCCTTTTTCTAATGTGATTAGGATTTGTACTCTTTCCTTTTTCTTACTGATTTAGGTTTTCCGTATTTATATGTATTACCATTTATCTATGACGGTGTAAACTCACTATATATAAAGGGCTTCTGATTTATGAATAATATACAACCAATTCGTCATTGATTTATAACACATTATCAGCACGATCTTTCTAATTCCCTAAGTTCTAGAAATCGACCCTAACCCCTATTTTCCTTTTCTTTCTCGTTTTGAAACCTTGATCACCAAAAACCCTAATTTTATTCTCTGTTTCTCTCTCGGTACTGATTTCTCACCTGATAAAGCCATCCGATCCGATACAAGCTCGATCATCCGAACGACCCGACTAGCCTGCACGTACCGATGATCCGATAGCGATACAACCAGGCGATCCCGATAGCGACGACCGATAGCATCCGACAAGATGACCCGTTCGCGTCCTGACGTACTGACGATCCATACGATCCGATAGCAAAGCCGACTGACGATACCGACCGTTCTTCGTGACCCGACGATCCGATCCGGCACATACCAGTCCGCAAAGTCTCTCTCGATTCTCGGTGGTCCATTCAGCCCGTTTGGAGGATTAAGGTAAACATTGAATCCTTAAAACTTTAAAAACCCTAAATCGGATTCTAATAATCCGTTAAACCCTAAATCATGTTCCTACATGATTAAAGCCCCAAATCGGATTTTACAAGTTAAAATCCGATAAACCTTAACCCTATATCTATAAACCCTAAATAATATAAGTATCAGATTAATTATATTATAATTATTAAATCACATATTAAAACCTTACTCAAATATTTTGAAATCAAAACTGTTTTTCGGTTTTGATCATTGAGGTTTTAAAATATCTGATTGAATCTGATGCTAAGTTGCTGAAATTGTTTGACAGTTAAGTTGCTAGATTTATTATTCACATCCTACTAGTTTAATAATTTTGATTTGTTTAAGTCTTGATTAAATCCGACCTGCTTGTTCTTGTTAATGCTTTGATCACAGTTAGGATTGATATTTTCATGATCTGATTGCATGATTCTCAAGGTTTAATATCATCTGCTAGGATTTATAGTTTTATAATCTTATCTCTTTTAAATAGAAACCCTAAATAATCCGTATTCTAGGTTATATTGATCTGATTTGAATGTCTTTGAGAATAGAGAATCCGTATGCTAAGTTGATAGATTCATGATAAAATCTAATGTCTTGAGGTTTAAGATTGTATGCTAGATTCGATTTTATTATTGATCTGATTAGAAATCATGAAACCCTAATTATAGTCCTAACCCTAATCTGCATATCTGAAATTTGAAACCTTAAATTCATTATGCTTATGAGTTCTATTAAATTGATTGATCTGATTATATACTTTTGAGGTTTAATAAATTCGAATACTAGATAGATTATTTACACACGGTTTATGCTAAATACCAATCAGCCTTGAAACTGATTCATTGAAATTCATGCTTGAAATCTATATTCTAGTATTGCTAAAATCAGCCTTGAAACTGATTGAGTGATTAATAAATCTGATTGCTAGTCTTGCTAAAATCCATTGATTGTTAAACCATAATCGCATGATTAATTGAATCCGTTTTTGCTAGTCTTGATAAACCATAATATTATGAGCACATAGAAATAGTATTGCTGAGACTTGCTAGAAATTGAATGATTGATTAAATGCCTTTAAGATTGATAGTTTCATTGTTCTCACAAGATTGAAATCCGAATTGATTGTTTTTAAGAGTAAGGCCGCATGAAAATTATATCTAAATATTGAGTGATATATGATTTGAGATGTCGAAAATCAACTTGGATTTTGCTGACTTAAATCTCTCTGGAGATAATTATTTACAGTGGGCATTGGATACAAAGATTATCCTAAAGTCAAAAGGACTTGGTGAATGTATCACAGAAGGCAATAATGCCAATGAGAAAGATTGATACAGGGCAATATTATTTATTCGCCATAATCTTATTGAGAGTCTCAAAGATCAGTATTTGACAATTGAGAATCCTCTAGACCTTTGGACATAATTCAAATCGAGATATGATCACCAAAGAAAGGTGTTATTACCAAAAGCTATGGAGGAATCTCAGAATCCATGACTACAAGTCCGTGGATGAGTCTATTGCTAGCTAAAAAATTAATGAATTACTGATAAGAAACAGTGAATTGAGACCTCCTGGATCAACCCCATTACCTGAAACCAATAAGGCCGCAAAGGAAAAGAAAGAATCCAAAGAATCTAACCACGTCCATGATGATAGACCACACGGCCATGGCCGTGGAGGGTGGAAAGGATGTGGCCATGGCCACTATTATACATCTGGCCGTGGGTATCAACCTAATTTGAGCCATGGTCGAGGTAGAGGCCGTGGTATATCCTTTAAACCACAAAGTTCGATCAAATCAGTGTGCCATAGATGTGGAATGGGGAACCATTGGGTTAAGATATTTAGGACTCCCAAACATCTTTGTGACCTCTATCAAGAGAGTCTAAAAGAAAAGAATCATGAAGCCCACTTGGTATATAAAGATGGTAAAGATGATTTTGATCATGAAAGAGATGATCCTACGGAATATGAAACTTCTGATTGCCTAAAAGAATAATGTTGATTTCAACTTATGTGTTTGTTTTGCTTTTATTCTTGCTTTGTTTAATCACTTGAATTTATTTTATTGCTTTGTTTTCTCTGAACTTAATAAAAGGAATGAATGATTTTTCAAATATATAAGGTTATAAGAAATATAGTTGCGGTATAGCCATTCTCATGATGGGCTACGACCACACTAAAGAGATCTAATGATTTATATTCATCCATAGAAGCCCATTGAGTTTAAAAGATATAAGAATGGTTTCCATATTGAAACAATGGGCAAAGGAAATAAAGAGTTCCTTTTTAGATATATATAATTTGCCCAAGACTATAGAAAAATGGTCGAGACTATACCTGCATTCGCTACTGGTCTTTACTATGCCAAGATCAGGATGATAGAGGCTAAATGCCTGAAAAAAATATTCACTTTATGGCATAACCGGATTGGCCATCCATGTTCAAACATGATGCAAAATTGATATACAAATGGGTACACATTGAAAGAAAGAAAAAGTTATCCCAAATAATCTCACGTGTGTAACAGGTACACAAGAAAAACTCATTGATAGGCCATCACCAGTCAAAGAGACTAAATAAATAATAAACTGGTGAATACATGTCCCAAGCGTTTAAATGATTATGGTATGTCCATGGGGGTAAGTGTGGACAATTCCGTGATACATGTCCATACCAAAAATGGCTTGGCCGAAATCTTTTATTAAATGCATACAGCTGATTGCTTGACCATTACTTTGAGGTCAAAACTCCCAGTCACAACTTGGGCCACACGAATTTTTACATGCATCTAAGTTAATACGCATCAGGCCATTTAGTGAGCATAGATATTCCCCATCGATTAGATAACGGGTTAAGAGCCGGACATATCCCATCGTAAGACATTTGGATGTGCCGTCTATATACAAATTACTCCACCACAGAGAACTAAGATGGTACCTCAAAAGGAGGATGGGGATATATGTTGAATATGATTCTCCCACAATTATTAAGTACCTTGAGCCAAATATGGGTGATCAGTTTGAGGCCAGGTACACGGATTAGGGGGAGAAAGTAATAAGCTGGTAAAAGAGTAAAAGAAATTTCATGGAATCAAACATCCTTAACATGGCAAGATCCTCGGACTCAAGTATGTGATCTTGAAGTCCATAAAATAATACATTTACAAAAGCTAGCTAATCAATTGCCAGATTCCTTTACTGACCCGAAATAAAAGGTGACTAAGTCACATATACCAGCTGCTAATGCACCAATTCAAATTGATGTTCAAGAGGGACACAATCAAATTCCTATAGAGTCTAGACAACGTTTGAAATGTGGTAGACCGATAGGTTCCAAAGATAAGAATCCTCGGAAATAAAAGAAAGGTGCAGAGAATGATAAACAAATCTGAGGTCGAGGAAACAATCCTAGACATGAAAACAAAGCCGGCCGGCTCTAAGGTACCAAACACTGAGGCTTGGGATGCCAAGCTTCAGGGTACTAATGGTCCTGATAGTAATGATATTGTAATCGATTATATCATGTCTGGAACATAATGGAACACATAAGAATGCCGACACATATATGATATATTTATACACAAGGTAGCACTTGAACTAATGGATATAAACGAGGATCACGAACCCACGTCAATATAAGAGTGCGCACTCGTAAGATCAGATTGGATTAAATGGAAACGTGGACTTAGACTATTTAAAGAAGAGAGGCGTATTTGGTCATATAATATTAGACGCCATAAACCAGTGGATATAAATGAGTCTTTGTGAGTAAGAGAAATGAATATGAGAAATCGTGAGATATAAAGCACGGCTTATTGCACAAGGATTCTCACAATAGACCAGGAATAGGTTATGAGGAAATATACTCCATGTGGTGGATGCAGATACTTTTAGATTCCTAATAAGTCTGGCTATATATATTAGATGGTCCACTGGATAAAAAGATAGAAGTACCAGAGGTTATTAAGCTCAAAGATAAAACAAGTTCTTGAGAACAACATTGCATAAAGAAATTCGAAATTATCAGTGTATGTTGATAATCTGAACCTCTGGATACATGTCCCAAACAGTTGAATATCTTAAGAAAGATTTGAGATGAAAGACCTAGGCAAAACGAAATTCTGTTTGGGTTTACAGCTTGAGTACATTAATAATGAAATCCTTGTGCATCAAATGGCATATACAGAAAAGGTACTCAAGAGATTTGATAAAGAACAAATTCGTGTGTATGGTCCAAAGAGAGAGGATGAAGAAGTCATTGGTCCCGAAATGCCATATCTCAGTGCTATAGGAGTTTTTGATGTATCTGGCAAGCTACACTAGGCCAAATACATGTTTTGCCGTGTATTTACTATCTAAGCTTAGATCATATCTGACCCAAAGGCACTGTGACGGGATTAGACATATGTTTTAATTTATTTTATACTAACCAGCCCAAAGAAAGGTTAATTGCAATATAGGGGGAGTAATACGTGTTGTACTCTTTTTCCTTACCATGGTTTTATCCCTATGAGTTTTACTGGTAAGGTTTTAATGAGGAAACATCCAAAGCGTATTACAAGCTTTATGGTTATGGCATCCAAGTGGGAGTGTTATAAACCATATAGTGTGGATGTCCATAACCGTACAGGATCAGTCCGTACCAGTCCGAACCAGTCACCCCGTCTAAAGCATTGTCGGCCTTTTTCCTTTTACTTTGGCCGACTTCCTTTTCCTAATGTGATTAGGATTTGTACTCTTTTCTTTTCCTTACTGATTTAGGTTTTCCATATTTTTATATATTACCATTTATCCATGACGGTGTAAACTCCCTATATATAAAGGGCTCCTAATTTATGAATAATATACAACCAATTCCTCATTGATTTATAACAAATTATTATTTTTGTATTTTTTTTCTTCCACTGATTATTATTTTCTTTCTCCTTTCTTCCATGGAATATATTCCTTTTCCACGTTATACCTTTTTATTTATTTAACAAAATAAAAGTTCTGACTGTTTACATGGGTAAAATTATGAGAGCTGTTTTTAGCATAAACAAATAAAAAAAATATCAAAATATTTTTTTTAAGTTTTGTGAACTACATATAACATGTGACTAGGTTAAAATCCCGTCTTGCGCGGAATGAATATTGTATATATAAATGTTTTACGTACTATTATTTATTTACGTTTTTTTACTTATTATAATAAAATAATATATATATATATATATATTAATATAATTAAATTACTGTAAACATATAAATCAAGAATCATTGTTATTTATTTACAACTATTTTATGATAAATAAATCTAAACAGTTATTTTTATCTATTTTATATAATACTAGATCTTTTATCCGTGCTACGCGCGGATTGTGTGCTATACATTTTTCTTTTTAATTTGATTTTTTAAAATTATTTCACATTATATTACATCAAATAGTTTTAAAAAATTTAAATAATAAAACAGATTATGATAACTTGAGATTTTCTGTGTGATTTTTTAGACATTATTATATTGATTGATTATGTTGTTCATGGTTTGCATATTTGCATCCAAGACAAAAAAATAATAAATATAATTTAATGATTAGTAATTGATTATATATGTTTAAGTATAACTGAAGAAAGAAAATTACTAAAATGATACATAATATTTTTAATAAAATATCTTTCTAAATATTTTAACTTTCTGTGTAACTTTTCTTATTATTATGTTTTTGGCCATTATTTTCCTTCTTATGTCAAGCATTTATTAATTCAAACCAAATGTAATTCCTTAGACAATCTTTATTGTATGTAAATAAATATTTTATAATTTGTTCATCAACCTAATTCACCCCATAAATATTGGATTATTTTTCTTTGACTTTTTTCGTTAAGATTTATTGGTACATATTTTTAAAAAATTATGAATACTATTATCCTAATTAATGTGCACAATGAATCTTAATCTAAGATCTCAGTGTTTAGAAGAAAGCATTGCATTCATCTTACATGATACATCTTCTCCTTTAAGAGTATCTCCAATCCATTGTTATTTTTATCTATATATGTTATAATAGAGAAAATCTACTCTAACATATCTCTATTTGTTCTCCCAAATTTGAAGTTACTATTTTTTTCAATGTTTAGAAGAAAAAACAAAGCAATTCTTTATAATATAGTCATACCTTTTATTTATAAAATAGTCTTTCAACTTTCATTTTTTTATTTTTATAATTGAAAAATGTATTTTTGAAAATACAAATTGTTTTAGAATTCCTATAATTTAGAGAGAAAAAATACATTGGAGATTGTCTAAAACCAATATAAAAATTCAAAGCGGATAAATCATAAACAAAAAACAACACAATCATATGAAAAGTAAACTTATTTCCAAAACACATCAAGAAAAGTAAAATGGTATCTTTCTAAAACTATAATTCTTCCATGTAACAAAACACAATCATATAATCGTATCTTCCATGCAACAAAACTTTGTTCAATTTGGAGGCTAATGAAAATGGTATCTTTCTAAAAAAAGAGTAGAATGCAGCAAAAATATCAGAAACAAAAGAGTTTAAAGATAGATGGACACTCTGAAAATATTTGTTTTAGATAAGAAAAAAGATCGCGGAACAAAATGCAGCGCAAACGTTATAGTTCACTCACTCTTCTTCTTCCTCAGGCTTCTTGAATCCAAAAATACAATCATCACTCTTCATGATGTGAGTTACTTTGTGTCTTTCTAGTTTGTTAATTTTGTTTCCGGTTGTAGTTGGTTTAGACCAAAGGAAGGTGTTAATATTACTGCATGAGTCTCAACTATTAGTAAAGAGTTTATAACTTGTTCCTGGTTAGTTGATAGGCAGTAGTTTTGATATTATTGATCATGACACAGATAAATATCTCCTTCCATGTTCATGATGAACCATGACTGCATTTCCCTGTTCCTTTATAATTGACGTCAATTTCTTTGTTGTATAATTCTTGTGGCAGTGAAACGGGTAAACGTTTGATGAGTAAGGTCTGGTTATTTTTAAAAGTTTTGGATTTGTTTGTTCAGCTCCGTGAAATCTTGGGACTTTCTCTTAATGAGAATTGTATAAGCCACTTAAAATCTTTGGACTTTCTCTAATATATTCTTTTCTCATGCAAGTGCTATTACAAAACACATCAATCATCATAGCATATGATCATCGCATCATTTTTCAAACCTTCTTATTACATCTCTCAATGATTTTCAATATTTATTTACTTTCTCTGTTTCACAAAAAAACAATGGGAGCGTATAGAGCCGATGCCGACTACAATAATATATAAGCTAGTCCCGATCGGATCGGAGATTCCAGTGTTACATAAAAACCAAACTTTTGTATTGATGCACCATAAATGAATTCTGTATAGACTCAATATAAATCCAATGGCTGAATAACTTCCAGGTATTGTGACTGATGTATGAGAGACACTTGCATAATGTAAAAGAGACAGAAAAACATAAAGAGCTCTATTTTGGAATAAGTAGAGGGGAGGTCTAACAAAGTTCACGTGAAAGGCAAAGTTGATAAGCAGACAGTGAGACATCCATGGGTTGATATCAATTGGAACCTTCTCCTCTGAATACTATATAAGTCGTGTCGTGATCCAACACATCATCACTCTGTTTTTGGTCCTGAAATTGAGAAATGGTCTAAATTGTGAGGACCAAACTGGTTCAGACATTCCAATTGATACTTCCTTAGTAAACTACACAGAACTAATGCAAGAAAAAGCCAGAGATCCCTATTTCAAGAGCCAACAATATCTGAATTTAAAAGTTACGGAACAAAGTTTCAAATTAGAGAACGTTGAATGTGCAAACTGTAAGAAAGATAACTTACATGTAAAAGCTTAATGTTGGTGTAGAAAGTTCACTCTTGATGAGGTGAATGTTTCTGAGGCAGAGTTGGGGGATTAGGGCGAGGATTCTTGTGGTGAAGGTGGATTTCCTGACAGAATAAACAGAGGCAAAGAGACGAAGGTCGATCTTGCTTTTAGCACTATGCGGTGGAGCTCTGGGACATAGAGCTGGTTAGAGGAGGCGCATTGAGGGCACACTCAAGGAGAATCCATCACCAGCGAGGATGGAATGGGCGATATGAACGATGACAATCCCTGTTTCTTTCTCCGATCTGTAATTTAACGACGGAAAATTGAGAGAGACATGACAGCTAGAGTTAGTGGTTTTGATGAAGATGAGGAGGGAGATCACGTTGAAAAAAAAATTCAGAGTAAACCCTTTAACCACATAGTACCTACTTTCTGCTCTTCTTTCGTTGATCTTCTTCATCCTTGTCATCTACCTCATCAAAATTTTCTGAATTAAGAAGCAAATAGAACCGAAGGTGAAATAGAAAGGTCAAATAGAACTGAAGATGCACACCTTTATATAATTGTCTCCTCAATTTGGAGTTTATTAGCTTGTGGAAGGAAAATTAACAGGTTAACATTTAAAGTATTAACAAAATTAACACTTCTTCTGGAGATGACGATGTGGAGTATTTTTGATCTTGAATATCACCATATGTTTATATAGTTAGTTTAGGGAGAGGGTGACAAATGAAGGGAGTTAGAACGCTTTGATGGCTTACGATTGAAGGAGTGAAGAAGGGGGTTTGATGAGAGAGATGGATTGGTGGCTGACGTTACAGTGGAGCAATAGAGAAGAAGATGAGACATCAGTTGGAGAAGTGGAAACGACGAAAAACAACACGAAAGGGGAGGGATTCATCATTCAGCGTCTCAGCTTTTTAGAGTTTCCTTTTGATTAGGCTTAATGGGCCAGACAAATCAAACAAAACGGATCAAAAAAGAGAAGCTCAACAGTACCCATATCCGTGTGTGATGTGGCAAAAAGTAATCTCCCTATTGGACGATTTTCCAAGCTGATGTGGACGTCCTCCCTGATGCTCTTATTCCCCTTTTATTTATTGTTTGATATAATTAGATTTAAATAGCATTAACATAGATATACAATGTATTTTTGATATAAATATTTATTAAATGAAGTTTCCTAATCATGTGGTTTTATGATCATTTGTATTTTGCTTTTAAAAAAATTAAGCCATTGATAAAAAATTTCAATGTAAAAATTTTCAACATTTTTATTAATTATAGTTGTTTCTTTAAATTCAATCAAAATTTTAAATTTTAAATTTTAAATTAAAATATTAATTTTCAATTCATGTTAAAATTTTGGAATTTAAATATTCTATGTATTTTTGTAAAAATAGTATTATACATTTTTATATGGTATATAGTTTAATTTAAACGATATTAAATAGATATATATATATATATATATATATATATATTGATATGAATATCTATTAAATGAGACTTTCTACTCATATGATTTTATTATTATTTGTATCTTGTTCTAAAAATAGTTAAACCATTGATAAGAAAAATTGCCATGTGAAAATTTTTAACAGTTATTAATTTATAGTCATTTTAAAAAATTAAAAATATAATATATACCAAAAATCTAAAATTTTTACTATCTAACTAATGTGATTGTTTAAATTATTTTACTAATATAAAAATTAAACCAAAATGATAAATGATACACAAATTATTATCAAATCTTTACTATTCAAAATCATTAATTGTCATATATATTTTAATCACATGAGGTATTTTGTATCTTTTATTTTTTTTAAAATGATATATATATATATATATATCATCTTTTAACATCACATAATCTAATCAATAGTTGAATCCTCTCGACCCCTAATTTCGGTTTACAATGAATGAACTAACTACCAAATAAGACTCAAACAAATTCATTTCGTGTTTTGAATTCTAAACTTATTGTAAGAAGAATTCTACACTGATATAGGATTTACAGAGTAGACCCTCACCTTTGCTACTGGTTCTTAAAAAAATCTGAGAAAACACAGAATGACGGCATAAATCCATTCTTATGGTACCGCTTTTTTTTATATGAATCAAATTTGACGTGTTCCATCTTAATAAACAAAACGATTAGACTATAGTATACAAACAAAAACTAACGCTGCGCGGGTGTTATGTCGGATTTAATTCGGTTCCGATTCATTAAATAAACATGATTTAAGAGTAAGATATAGATTAATTAAATACATGTATATTTTAGTCATTTTGTCATCAACGTCATCTGATGTAAATGTAAGTTCAAAAAAAGAACAAATAAACGCAGCTGCATCCGGATGCTTCATCTAGATACACTTTCCAAACATACAAAGAAACAACACCCGGATGGAGCATCTGGATAAGACATCCAGATGGATCATCTGGATGCACCTTCCAGATGTACAGACGAACAGAGCCTTTGTCGAGTTCTGTTTGAATTTTTGGATTCGGCTAATTTATCCACTCCTATGTACACTTATTAGTACTATATATCCTATGTACACTTATTAGTACTATATACGCCATCTTCTTCGGTTTAACTTAACCTTTTATCCAAAAAAACTAAAGAAAACCTATTTGATAGACGTCGAGATAGTTATGAAGAGGGTATAAATCCATTCTTATGGTGTCACTTTTTTTCTATGAATCAAACGCTGAGGTTTCCATCTTAAGAATCAAAACGACTAGAGTATTCAAAATGTTTTGTATTTTGTTTTATTTGTTATTTTTAATACTTTTTAGCTAATTTGGATAGTTTGACTAATATTTAACTAGATTTGTAAACAATTTATATATTTTGAAAAGAAAATTTGTCAATTTTTGAAGTTTAAAAAATATTTTTTTGGATGATTTTAAACATTGGTTATATTCGATCCGAACCAAACTCGGAAGGAACCGAATCGAACCCGATCCGATAATTAGTAAAACCCGAATGGTACTTCTGAGCATAATACCGAAAATCCGAATCAACCGGACCGATACCGAATGGTCCACCGAACGCCCATGCCTATACTATATACTTTTTCGCCCAAAAGTGCTAGTGGTTAAATCTTGAGTTTGTTGTTGTCTGAACTCGATCTCTGTCGGAACTTGAATAAATCGTTCATTAATTCTACCATGGAGAACGAGTCTCGATCAATCAGCGAGTTTCCAGATGAATTGTTGTTGAAGATGCTGCACCGCCTTCCCGCCAAAGACGTAGTAGCCACGAGCGTTTATCAAAACGTTGGCGTTCCGTGTGGAAAGAGGTGAATGATAGGTTTTAGCTATCCCAAACTCTGTATAAACTCTCAGTACTCTTTATTAATGTCAATAAGAAGTTCTACAGCTTGCGTATGAATAGATCTAAGCTCTCATGACGAACTCAGATCAATTCATCAGTCTCATGGCGACTGTGATGTAAAGACTCATGACGTCAATTACAAACAACAACAAGCATAATGAATCTGAGAATGACTTAGCTACTATTTATATCTTTTCTATTTGTAACTGCAAAGCCTCCGTATGCAACAGAAGATCTCTTCTTATATTTAAACTTCACTTCTCTTTTCCCTCCATTTCTTCCTCCTCTGTTTGCCCTTCAATACCCTTCCTCTTACGATAATAAGTCTTCCGGTACATATCAATACCCCTCCCTTCGAAACCGAGCTTGCCCTCAAGCTCGTAACGAGGAAAACTTTCACGAAACTCCGAGTACAACATCCAAGAATCATCTGCATCTTCTTTCCCTTTCCATTTCACCAACAGCTCCAATTCACCCTTCTCATTATAACGTTTGGCCAACACTTCAGACGGTTGCAACGGAGACTCCACATCCGTAGAAAACACAGGAGGAAGAGCCACAACTTCCACATTTGCTCCCACTGCTTTCTTTAACTGAGATACATGGAAAACGTCATGAATCTTCGATCCGTGAGGAAGTTGCAACCGATATGCCACTTTACCAATCCTCTCCACAATCTTGTATGGCCCATAGAATTTAGCTGCTAACTTCTGACAAAACCTCGTAGCCACTGTCTTCTGTCTATACGGCTTAAGCTTCAAATAGACCATATCCAACACTTCAAAAGACACATCGCGACGATGCTTATCCGCCTGACTCTTCATCAACTGTTGAGCTCGCTCCAAACAACCCTTCAGTTGAACCAACATAGCATCTCGCAAACGCAAAGACTCATCTAACTCAAAATTCTTCGTAGAGCCCTCCTCATAAGGTAACAGAGCTGGTGGTTCACGACCATACACCACCACAAACGGAGACGTCTTGAGGGAAGTATGAAATGTTGTATTAAACCAATACTCTGCCCAACTCAAGTATTTAGCCCACATACGCGGATGTCCTGACGCGAAGCACCTCAAATAAGTTTCCAAACATCTATTAATGACCTCCGTTTGACCATCTGTCTGTGGATGGAAAGCCGTGCTGTACTTTAACTGCGTACCAGCTAGCTTAAAGCTCTCCTTCCAGAATGCACTTAAGAACACTTTATCACGATCGGATACAATGCTCTGAGGAAAACCATGCAAGCGAACAACTTCTTGAACAAACTTCGCAGCCACATCCATAGCATTGAAAGGATGTTTCAAGGTGAGAAAGTGTCCATACTTGCTTAAGCGATCCACCACAACGAAAATAACACTAACCCCTCCTGAAGTTGGCAACACTTCAATAAAATCCATAGAGATATCCTCCCACACTCTGCTTGGAATAGGTAAAGGTTGGAGTAAACCAGCCGGAGATAATGTGGAATGTTTGTGCATCTGACAGATATGACAAGAGGCAACATATTCTTGTACTTGCTTCTTCAAGCTTTCCCAAGTAAAAAGATTGTTGAACGCACTTAATTGTTTTAAGAACTCCCGAATGTCCTCCAGATTTACTGTCATGGCACTCTGCTAGAATCAAAGGAATAAACTGAGAAGTTCGAGGAATCACCAATCTTTTCTTGGACCACAACCTCCCGTCTCGAACTTGCAACTTTCCCCGAGAGGATGGATCCTTCAACAAGACCTGTGATATCACTTTCTGAATCGATTCATCATCAGTAATCTCTTTATACAAATCTTGCCACTGTAAAGCAGTAGGGACGGTTAATGAAAACAACAGCGAAGCCATCGACATACTCCGAGAAAGACCATCTGCTGCCTTATTCTCACACCCAGGCTTGTACAAGATATCAAAGTCAAAGCCAAGCAAACGTGTGAACCACCTTTGGTACTCCATGTTAACTTCCTTTTGCTCCAGTAAGTACTTAATACTTCGTTGGTCAGTATGCACTGTGAAATGTCTCCCCAATAAGTAATGCTTCCATTTTCGCACCGCCATCACTACAGCCATCAACTCCCTCTCATACGCCGGTTTTAACTGCTCTCGAGCCGTCAATGCATAGCTAAAGAACGCCACTGGTTTATTTGCTTGCATTAAAACCGCTCCCAAACCTACTCCAGAAGCGTCGGTCTCTACCACAAAACGTTTCTGGAAATCAGGTAAAGTTAAAACTGGAGCATTCATCATCGCATGCTTCAAGTTTTCAAAAGCATTCTGAGCTTCCATCCCCCACAGGAACTGATCCGTGCGTAACAAGGAAGTTAAAGGTTTAGCTAGAACGCCATACCCTTTAACAAAGTTCCTATAATAGCCAGTTAACCCCAAAACCCGCGCAACTGTTTCACAGATTTAGGTGTCGGCCATCGCATCATTGCTTCCGTTTTTGCAGCATCAGTCGCAACCCCTTCTCGAGAAATGATATGGCCAAGATACTCCACATGAGAAACTCCAAAAGAACATTTCTTTCGGTTAGCAAACAAGGTCTGGTCACGCAACACCTGCAGTACCTTGCGAAGATGTTCTACATGAGCTTCCATCGAACGACTATATACCAAAATGTCATCAAAGAAGACAAGAACAAAATCCCGGAGATAAGGTTTGAAGATTTTGTTCATTAAAGCTTGAAATGTCGCGGGAGCATTCGTCAATCCAAACGGCATCACAATAAATTCGTAATGACCTTCGATTGTTCGAAAAGCTGTCTTCTTGATGTCCTCCTCTCGCATACGGATTTGATGGTATCCAGACCTGAGATCGAGCTTTGAAAAAATGACAGCACCATTCAACTCGTCTAACAACTGATCAATGACAGGGATTGGATACTTATCAGGGACAGTGGACTTGTTCAATGCACGATAATCAACACAGAAACGAAAACTGCCATCCTTCTTCTTTACCAACAGCACTGGACTGGAGAAAGGACTCACACTGTGCCTGATGATTCCGGCTTCTAGCATCTCCTGAACCATCTTCTCCATCACAACTTTTCTCGCATGCGGATAGCGATAAGGATGCACCGAAATAGCAGATACACCAGAAGCCAAGTTAATAGCATGTTCTTGACCTCTCTGCGGAGGCAAAGCAGTTGGTAACTCAAAAATATCAGTAAACTGATCCAATAAAGTCCCCAAACGAGGATTCAATGGACTCGTTGTCACTTGAGCTTCTGTAGATAACCACAGCACTTCCCACTCACTCATCTGCTCACCCAATACCGGCGATAACGACTTCAACGAGAGTTTCTTACAATGCAATGAAGGATCACCATATAGCTTCACTCGAACCCCTTCATAAATGAATGAATACTCTTGTAACTTCCAATCAACCTCACATTTACCAAGAGTTTCAAGCCATTGTACTCCCAATATCACATCCACACTTCCCATCTCCAACGAAATGAACTCCGAAGTAAACATAGTTGAGCTCAACTGAAACTGAACAGATTTGCAAACGCCATCCGCTTGCACAACCACTCCATTTCCCAACAACACATCTATATTACTGGCAACTTCAAGCTTCAATCGCAATTTACAGTGGGTGAAATAAAGTTATGAGACGCCCCACTATCAAGCATAAACACCAACTCTCTTTGATTAATCCGACCACGCAGCTTCGTAGTTTTAGGTGAATCAATTCCCAAGAAAGAATTCATGGATAAAGTACGTATTTCTCTGCATACATTTTGATCCACTTCCTGTAGAACCTCATCATCACTATCCAACACCTCCATTTCAATCCCGTGGATGACTGTCATCACTCGAATTTCTCGATTAGGACACTCATGACTCTTAGACCATGGCCCTTTGCATTTAAAACAAATACGGTCTCTGCGCATAGCATCCAATTCAGCATCTGTAAATTTCAACCTCGGTCGTTGAGACGTTTGCTGATCCCCCCCATTCTCTTTATTATGCCCTGTCTCCATTCGCTGCTTATCCCACACTCTACCTCCAGTGTTACTCTTGTTACTTTTGTATGTGGACGAAGTTTTTGTAGCTCCAGTGACCTCCTCGGGACTCACTTTGCTCACCACTTTACAAAAAGCACTCTTTTCCATACGTAACACTGCTGCAATGAAGTTAGGTAAGCCTTGCGGTTCCTTCATTTTAATCACCTCCTTCATCTCCTGATTCAAGCCCGTATAGAACAATCTCTCCAAATGTCTATCTTCAATACCAGGTACTTGAGCTGACAATTCTTCAAACTCCGAAACATAGTCAGCTGCTGATCCGGTTTGCCGAATAGAAAATAACTTCGTACTCGGTTCATCATCAATGGATTCCGTGAAATGTTGTATCAGTCTCTGCTTGAAATCTAACCAATCACGAAAGCCATCACGTCTCAAGACCCACACAAACCACTTCTTCACTCTCCCTTCGACGCATAACGGAATCAGATCTAATCGCTCAGTATCATGAAAGCGACCAACCGTGAAAAAATGCTCAATATCCACCAACCAATCCGTTACTCTCAAGCCATCACAACTAGGCATCTCAATCTTCTTCAACATTTTATCCCTACTTGTCAAGTTCAAATCACCAGATCCAGAACGATAACCTAGCGAGTTATTGTTCCGGTAAGATTCCGATGAGCGAGACGGTACCTGATTATAATGATTCGCCGACTCCGAAGCTCGCGAACGAGGATCGACCTCATAATCATCCACCGGTCGCTTGTCTAAGCGCTTCAGTATCTCCTTCAAGCTATCCTCAACTGTTCCAAACCTCATTTCGTTGATTTGATTGTACTCTGCCGTCTTCTTCATCAACAATTTGTACGACTCATTCAGAAATTCCACCTCCTTCTTCATCGAAACCTCGTCCTCCACCGAATCAAGTCGATTCGATACTCCTGACGGTGACGAACTACTCGAATTCATCGCGCTTTTCTCAGAACCAGTATCACCGCACCAATGATAGGTTTTAGCTATCCCAAACTCTGTATAAACTCTCAGTACTCTTTATTAATGTCAATAAGAAGTTCTACAGCTTGCGTATGAATAGATCTAAGCTCTCATGACGAACTCAGATCAATTCATCAGTCTCATGGCGACTGTGATGTAAAGACTCATGACGTCAATTACAAACAACAACAAGCATAATGAATCTGAGAATGACTTAGCTACTATTTATATCTTTTCTATTTGTAACTGTAAAGCCTCCGTATGCAACAGAAGGTCTCTTCTTATATTTAAACTTCACTTATCTTTTCCCTCCATTTCTTCCTCCTCTGTTTGCCCTTCAATACCCTTCCTCTTACGATAATAAGTCTTCCGGTACATATCAGTGAAGAAATTCAGGTACGATGGCAACACGGTGGGTAGAGAGTACTGGTGTTTCGCGCTTTTCATCAGCAAGCTCTCGAACCTAGAGAGCTTGGATCTCAAGATCAACCCGTATTATACGAACAGATTCACAACTATTTGGTCAACATTGCGGTCGCTCGATCTCTGAGAAAGCTCAGAGTCGACATGGTTTGCAGCTCCTTTGATTTGCCTAAAAGCTTCTTTATTCATTCGAATCTCGAGACGGTTATACTCGAGAAGGTGAGTTTGAGTCTGGAGGATGTTCCGCTTGATGCTCGCTTGGTTTGCCTCAAAAGTCTCCACCTTTTTTTGGTTAGATTCTCGAGCGACGAGTCTGTGGAAAGGCTTTTGAGTAGGTGCCGTGTTCTTGAAGACTTGGTGGTGGGAAGAAGCTCGTTTACTAATGTGATGGTGTTCACTATTGACGTGCCTACGCTGTGGAGATTGACTATTGATAACTCGTCTCGGCCTGAAGGTGTTCATGGGTTTGTGATTTGAACACCTTCTTTGAGATGGTTCAGTATTAGAGACAGGTTTAGTAACTATTTGCGGTTTGAAGATATGCCTGAGCTGGTTAAGGCGAGTGTTAGTGTTGTTTGTGAGTCCCAACCTGACATGTTTCTAGGATGTCTTGAACACCTAGAGATATGTTTATGCTCTTCGGAGTGCTGGATTCTACTTACCCTTGTACTCAATCATGCACCGAGGCTTCGAGTTCTCAATCTCAATCTCAAGCTGGTATGTGGCTTTTCCTCCTTTGTATTGTGTCTCCACTTTCTTGTGGGCCGAACACTTAACAGAATGTATGTTATCTCTATCCTATAGTTTCAGGAACACTATGTCCAACGCGACGGGATGGTTTCGTGGAACCAACCGGATCTTGTTCCTGAATGTTTATCATCTTATCTTGAGATCTTGGAGTGGAGACAATACAAGGGCACAGAGCAAGAGAGAGAAGCTGCAAAGTACATTCTAGCCAATGGGAGTCGTCTAAAGAAGGCAACATTCTACTCAGAATCCGCAGAGAAGCATGTGATGTCGAAGGAATTGGAATGTGTGGCCAGAGATTCTTGCACGTTTGTGTTTGAGTAAGCACTTCAGCTGGTAATAACTTGGAATGATGTGTCTAATATCTTCGTCTTTCTACGTTTCTCTCTATCTAATGTATCAACAAAACAAAAACGTTACTTTAGAGAAGAATGATAACATATGAATGGTAAATTACCTTTTGATGCGATGTAATATATAACCTTCCTTTCATTAAAAAAAAAAAAACCTTCCTTTCATTGCCTTCCTCGTTGACAATGAGACCATTGGGAGGACCAACATGTTGGTAACAAGCGAGATCTCTCTGATCACGAGGAGGCATGATGATGAATGAGATCATGCTAGTTCAATTTCCCTTGGAAACCTCAACCCCAAGGGATGATGCTCTTGTCGTCGTCAAAGTGTTAGCATCTTTCATTTTAACAACCTGCAAGGTATTACAATAAAGTATTAATACCGAGATCTTGTGCAATTAAGACATTTAGTACCACGAAACAGAGCATGGAAGCCAAACACTAACGAGAGCTTCATCAATAAACCGGTTGTGAACAAAACCCACACGAACTAACGCTGGGACCAATAAAAAACAAGGGAGGGTAAATTTATTGACGAAAATCGAGATTCAAATTTCGTGAATAAACTCCGAAAACAACATGTACAGACGTACTGATGATGAGGAAAGAATCATTTCTGGTTTCGTGAATTTACCTAGCGAACCAGTTTTAAATTCAGAACCCGGTTATTGTGTAAAGTATAAATAGAGTTCAAACAAGAGTTAGAACACCAATTTGGACCCGGTATTCATGGTAGCGACTCTGTATGAAAAGTGAGTCCCACCAGGGTTCAAGTTTCATGTTTGGTACATACCCGACGATAGAAATGAATTATTGTCCTCCCTCCAAAGGGAATAATTAATATTGTTTCTCCATACAATAGTTGAGTTCTGACAGAACTTCTCTTTCAGACCTTCTCTTTCAGACCTCTCCTCTTGTGTAGGGGTGGGACGGTCCGTCAAAATTATAAAAATATTTTTTAAAATACAAAAAAATCTATAAATATTATATAAGTTAAATATTTTTACAAAATTTATAAATGTATTTATGTATATAATATTATTAAAATTAAAATATAATATTATAAGACTAATTTTATGTATAAATATTAATAAATCAACTATAATTATTAATAAAAATTTAAATTTATATATATTAAAAAAACGGATCCGGATATCCGGATCTAAAATTTTAGATATCCGGATCCGGATTCGACGGATCCGAGATTTTACTATCCGGATCCGGACGCCCCGGATATCCTATTTTCGGAGCGGATCCGGATCGGATCTCGGATCGGATCTCGGATAATAATTCCAGCCCTACTCTTGTGTTGTCTCTGGTCTTCCCTGAAGATCTGTGGTTCGAGATTAGCTATATCTCTAGACAATCATGCTGTCTGAGTTAGTAGCTGATATAAGGTAATCTTAATTACCTTTCTTTTTGTTTTTTTTCTTCTTTTGATATTTTAAATAATTAAATTTAATACATGTAATATGAAAAAAACTCAAAAACCTAACTCAGTCTTAACTTTTATAAAAACTAGAATCCAACCCCCGTTGTCGAAGGGAAAGATTTCTTTTTTTTTTTTGTTTTCTGTAATAAAACTGTAATTTTATAAATTTAATATAGCTAATATAAGGTAATCTAAATTACATTAGCTTTCATTTTTTTTCTTTTGAAATTTAGATAGTTAAATTTAATACATGTAATATGGAAAAACTCGAAAACCTAACTCAGTCAAAATTTAACAAAAATTTGATCACAACCAGTGTTTTCAAAGCGAGAGATTTTTTATAATAAAACTGTGGATTTATAAATTTATGATTTTTCTGTATATATATATTAGTTTATAAACCTTAAACCGTTCTAAATAAATTATATATTTTATTTAATATTTTCTACTGTGTGAACATATATTCGTAAAAGTCACAATTTTTGTAGATAATTTTATTATATAGTTTATATTAATTTTTAATTTATATATCAATATGTAATATGATCATAAAATTTAATATATGTATATATATTTTTAATATAAAAATAATTTTTATAAGAAATGAAATTTCAAATTATAAAATCATAACCCATTTATTTCATGAATAATTACTTAAAATACCCTAAGTTCACCTTTCGAAAATATCCTAACATTTGGGTAGAAGTTTTAATGATTGTTTAGAGTTTTGTATTTAGGATATAAGGTTGAGTTTATAAACTCTTTTAAATATTTTATAAATTATTATTAAACATTTATAAATGACTCAGGGAAAATAATTATTTTTATCATAAATTTATGGTATTTATGAAAATGGTTATGTTTTAAGAGTAAATTTCAAAAATGTTATCAAATTTGTGGTAAAAATAAAATTCAATTTGCTTTAAATATCAAAAAATTTCTTAAACTACCACATTCCTAATACCACTTTTCATGTTTACCTTAACCACTTTTATTCTTAGTTTTAAAGAGGTAAATCGACATTTTTAACTCTAAGTCTCTAAGTTAACTAATCTAGACTTATGGTTTACATTTGAAGGGTAGAGTTTTGGAAAGTGGGGTTTAGGATTTTAATAAATATAAAAATAAATAAATTTAGAACAAAAATTTATAAATAGTTTCCCTAAAATATCCTAACTTAGAAATCGTATTTTAAAAGTACAATCAATCAAAATACCATAAAATTTCAATTTTTTTGTCATCGATTTCTATTTTAATTTTAGCGAATATTGTTTAGAGATTAGTATTAATTAAGGGTGTGGGATTGGATTTATATATTTTTATAACTAGTTTATAGATTATTTTTAGAAATTATAAATGATTTAGGAAAGTTAATAAATCAGTGTAGCACTCAATATTTCTATTGAAAAAAAATAATTAATATACTGTTTAAAATTATGTTCAGTTAGTATAGGCTCAAACCTAGAGCTATGTTAATGTTCTTCGGAGTTGGGAGTGGTGGGATCTACTTACCCTTATACTCAATAATGCACCGAGACTTCGAGTTCTCAAGCTCAAGTTGGTATGTGGTTTCCTCCTTTGTATCTTTACTACTTTTCCTTATTGTGTTTCCACTTTCCCTTGGACAGAAATGTAAGTTATTTTAATCCTATAGTATCTGAAACACTGTGTTCAGCACGACGGGATGGTCTCGTGGAACCAACCGGATCCTGTTCCTGAATGCTTATCATCCCATCTTGAGATCTTGGAGTGGAGACAATACAATGGCACAGAGAAAGAGAGAGACGCTGCAAAGTACATTCTAGCCAACGAGAGTCGTCTAAAGAAGGCGTCATTCTTCTTAAAATCGTTAGAGAAGCAGGAGAAGTTAAAAGGAGTTGGAATGTATGGTCAGAGAGGTTCAATAATAATTTGGAATGACATGTCATATGTCTATATTTCTTCTTCGTCTATGGTTCTCTATACTTTTTATTAAAAAAAAAAATGAAAAACATTACTTAAAGAACGATCAAATTAATGGTAAAATGTTTTCTGCATGACCTTAAAAGCCTGGGCAGACTGGTTCAGTCTTGTAGGTGGTACATCTTCCTTACCTCGCTAGGGTGAGGATTTCATTATGTCCTATTTATTTAGTATCATCATCCTAAACATCTCCATCGTCAGAATCATCATCATCACACAACCAAAACCCTCTGCAGATCTTAGACCCTTCTTTGTTGGTTACAATCTCTATCACACAACCAAAACACTTGCATTCGTCAGCCAGCCACTCAAGTACTCCACCTCAAGTTCTTTAAATTTCTTTAGTGTTGTCTTCTTCTTCTTCTTCTTCCTTGTTCAGTTGCTTCATCACATATCTGTTGATATCAAGACGCTTTGGAAGCTCAACAGAAGACTTGTGAAGCACGTCTTTGGTATTACCGCACAGAGTTTCAAAGAGAGTACCTTTAATTTTCGGTCCATTACAATAAATCAAACCTTTCATCAGAGTCCAGCAACTCATGCAGAGCTTGAGTGTGAAATATATTGTCACAAAGGTAGAGATTATTGTTTATTGGTCAAAAAGGCTCCATGTCATATGTAACCTTTCCTCGTTGCAGATTGGTGCCTGTACTGATCAGGAGAGCATTGTGAACAGATTTGTGATTGACTCTGCTCTTGGTGAATGATGTGGTTTCTAGTTGATGGACCAGCATGTTGGTATGCACGAGATTAATCGTTTTCTGGTTTTGTGGAATTACTTAGCGAACCGGTGTTGGATTGAGAATCCGGTTTAATTTAAGTTAAAGTAGGACTAAATTAGGAGATAGAACACCAATTCGGACCCAGTATACATGGTAGAGACTCGGCATGAAGAGAGAGTCCTACCAGGGTTCGAGCAAGATATTGGTACACACCCGAGAGAAGGAAAATAAGTTTCGCTTCTCCCTCTGGCGCGAGTGATTTCGCGGGAGGTGTAAACAGAGGAGAGTTCTGATCAAACTCTGCTGCCTCTGCTCCCAGATCTTCCCTGAAGTGAAGGATTTGTGGTCGGGATTCGCTATCCTATAGGACAATCATGCTAGCTGATATAAGGTAATCTAAATTACCTTTCTTTTTATTTTTTTTTGCTGCCTTTTTACTAATTAATTTAAACATGACTAAAACGTCGTCGTTACTCATTACAGAAACGACATATCGTCTCAGAAACTCGATCAGACGAGAAGTGACGTCTGACGGAGAAAACCAAACAGAAGAGAAAACAATGACGAGAACTATTCTCCTCAGAGCTCTTACGAATAAGAAGAAGCTCGTCCCCTCCAACTCTCATCGATCCATCTCCATCACCAATCTCTCCCGATGCGTATGCCTCTTACTCCTCGACCCTTTTTTTTTTTTCTTTGTCTTTTCAAGAACATCGATTTGCACCTTACTGTTTCTTTCATGTTGAAAAAGGAATCGAAAAGTTGTAAACTTTATCATCCTATGTAGTGATTTCAATTTGTTCACTTTTGGTTCATTTAGATTAGCACTCTGATTCTAGCTGAACATGAGAGTGGTTCCATCAAACCTCAGACAGTGAGCACAGTAGTTGCAGCGAACCAATTGGGTGAGAAGAGCTCTTCAGTTTCTTTGCTATTAGCTGGTTCTGGCTCTTCTCTTCAAGAAGCTGCTTCTCAAGCTGCCTCTTGTCATCCTTCTGTTTCCGAGGTAACTAGCAACATTCTTCCATGTGTTTTTTTTCTTGTGGGTCTTAAATGTTTGTACTTTTTTTTTAATAGGTACTTGTCGCTGATTCAGATAGATTTGAGTATCCTTTAGCTGAACCTTGGGCTAAACTAGTTGACTTTGTTCGGCAACAAAGAGATTACTCTCACATCCTTGCTTCCTCTAGCTCATTCGGCAAGAACATACTACCTCGTGTTGCTGCTCTTTTAGATGTCTCTCCTGTTACTGATGTTGTCAAGATCTTAGGATCCAATGAGTTTATCAGGCCTATATATGCGGGAAACGCTTTGTGTAGAGTTCGTTATACTGGTGCTGGTCCTTGTGTGTTGACTATTAGAACTACATCTTTTCCTGTTACCCCAATAACTGAGTCAAAGAAAGCTACTATCTCTCAGATTGATCTCTCAAATTTCAAAGAAGGTTTGTTTAGTATTATTCTCTTATGCATAGCCTTGTTCTTTTTTTTTTTTTTTTTTTTTTGAAAAAAAGTTGAGTATCCTTGTTGTCCATTGCAGACTCTGTGAGTAGATCCAGGTACGTGGGACAATCAACTCAGGATACAGAACGGCCTGATCTTGGAAGTGCACGTGTTGTGATTACTGGTGGAAGAGCGTTAAAGAGCGTTGAGAATTTCAAGATGATCGAAAAGCTTGCTGAAAAACTTGGTGGAGCAGGTTAGTACATACACATATAGGCTTTCTCCTAATCCCCAGTGGAAATCTGTTTTAAAAATTTACATGCGTAAATGGTTTTCTGTGTTTGTTTCTACAGTTGGTGCTACTCGTGCTGCTGTTGATGCTGGATATGTTCCTAATGACCTTCAGGTAATGTTTTTTTGGATCTTCTTCCATTTTTGTTAAACTTCAAATAAGAGGTTTATGTATGTGTGTGTGTGTTTGTGTTCAGGTGGGACAAACGGGGAAAATAGTAGCGCCAGAGCTATACATGGCGTTTGGCGTTTCAGGAGCTATTCAACACTTAGCTGGAATTAAGGATTCTAAGGTGATTGTGGCAGTCAATAAAGACGCGGATGCACCTATTTTCCAGGTAATAAAGACACTGATGAAACCCTTCTTCTCCGCTTCAAGTTAGGGTTAGGACCAAACTATGAGATAAAACGGTTGGCAATGAAATTTGTAGGTAGCTGATTATGGACTTGTTGGAGATCTTTTTGAGGTGATACCAGAGTTGCTGGAGAAGCTCCCGGAAAAGAAATGAGAATCTCTTAAGCTCTCAGGTTGCAGACCACAGTAAGTAGTGTGTATATAGCAAAACTGTAATAATAATAATGGTCTGAATAATCATTTGTCATAAGCTCTATTTCACTTTTGATTCTCTGCCACAACTATGATACAAAAAGAAACCTATTTTGAAAAGTGTTTAACTTTCAATATGAATTCTATTTTTATAAATTTACTTGTCAATAGTAAAGATCTTACATCAAAGTATTAGAAAAAAATATGATCACATTTAAGACTTAAGAAAAGAATAATCAAGCAATAGATTTAGATACCATCGATAACTGAAATACGCAGAATCTTCTCTTGTTCAGTTCATAACTTCATTTCATTTTTCACATGATGGATTAAGACAGTTCATCTGAGGATGAAGCTAACTCTTTTAGAAAAAATCTGATCTGACACAAATTAAGAAGCTAATTAGTTCATAAGTCATAACTGAGTTCCAAAACGTACAAGTGAGTGCAAACCAGTCTTCAAAAGATACTATCATCAGTCATAGTCATCTTCTGTTCATTGCCTGAATCTCTCTCTTATGCTCAATCCTGGACCAACTTAAACAAGGCTCTAAGATCAACTTGTCGATAAACTTCAATTTAGTGAAAGCTGTAATGTGGCCGTTCAAGAGACTTAGCATATACAAATGTGCAAGAAACAGCTGGAGCCAAAGCCAACCCTATTACCGTTTGATAGATGAAAGCAATTGGAACAATAGATTCATCATCGATTGTATAATGGCATGATGGAAACTAAAAGTAGCTAAAGCCAAAACAAAATAGTTCAAGCTCACCACCACTGTCCATGAATCTCTTCATCCACGCCACTTGAATTACAAAACTGACTTACGACACACTGGTATATGTCGTAATCCCCTTAGCCATTTGTATTCGTAGGTGCAGAGCATAGTAATTAAGTAGTGTATATAGCAAAATTGAAACATAAAAAGGGTCTAAATTATAAGCTTATATGATGATAACATGATCGTTGCTCAAATGATCAGATCAAAAACAGACAAATGGTTTCTTCGGTTAATATCAAAGAGTAAATTACTCAGCTAATGTTTGCACATGCAATGACTTGATAGCAGCAACCAAACCAGCGGGCATAATCTTGTGGGGTTTGAAAGAACCGTTGCCCACTGAAGATTGTGAGAACATCTATTACCATATATATTCAAGTGAGTTATTGGAAACAATAATGTTTTGTGGTCTGCACTCTGCGGGAGGTCTTTGGTCTTTCTCTGAGTTCGGATTTGGCGGTGAAGATGGGGTGTACAGTCTGGTTTTACGGAGCGCTCTCCTCGGTTAGTGTCTTCGGCCTTACCTATCTTCATCTCGTCTTGTGGTTCTCGAGGCTCTGGTATGTTTTCTCTGCCTCTCCTCTTTTCGGACAATGAGCCTAAAGTCAGTGGAGAGAACAAGCTTGATGAGATCGTCAAGAACCAGCTATTCCGGTAATGTCACGAGAAGTAACCGGAAACTGAGGAAACAAGGTGAACGCCACCTTCCTTGTGGATTACATTAACGGTTGAGAACGGTGATTGATAATCTAAGGATTGCGGAGACGACTAGCGGAATGCGCCGGGGTGGTGGTTGAGCGAAGCTAGCTTTGATTTTCGTTTGAATTAGATCATTTTATTCAAATTGAGCTTGTAATCGAAACTTGAATTTCCGTTTTCGGGTTGTGAAATACAATATATTTAAAAAAAAAAAATTTAATGTTTTCTTAAATAAATTTTTTTTGTCATCAACTTATACTGACTCATACTGACTCTGTGAACCAAATCGGAAGATCTGCATCCATCTTGTGAACGACAAAAGACGGTTGCCTTTGAATTATGCGTCCTTGGTATATAAATGATCAATGATCTGAGGAAACTTTCTTTCAGGGTCTTGATGTCTTCCAAATAACTTGCAAAAACTAGTCATTCTTCTGGTTCTGAAACCATCTTCACCAATTGAGAACAATCCGTTGCAAACGTTCTACTCGGATCCTTTTTTTGCTGAAAACTAAGTAAACTTACATAATAGTGGGTTGCCTCCCACTCAGCGTTTTGTTATAGTCATTTAGCTTGACTTTGGAGGTGTTTTGGCTAGTATGGAATCTTCTTGTCATGCTCGTCTTAAACATACATCTGTCTTTGTTTTTCTTAGTTTAACCTTTTTGTGCTTAAACTTAGCATGTCTTTTTTGAGTTTATACAGATAAAATCTATTCACTTCTTCTAGAGAAGGGGATATATCGGCCCCCCAAGTAAGTCGACATCGTTTGAGGTCAAGATATTTGCGCATTGGATAGTTTCTTAGCACTTTGTTATAGTCATTGTTGCTTAAGAAGTGCAGAAAACTTACTTCTCTCTTGTATGAATTACTAGGGCAGATCCGCGTTACGCGCAGAATTCCATGTATCGGTTTTTATGAAATATATAATTTTGTGTAAATTTTATTCTATGTTCAGTTGGTTAAAGTGTAATTATGTTAAGAGAATGAGCTTGAGTTTTCAAATGCCAGAATTCATTTTTATGTCAGGGTATCTAATACAATGGAGAACAAAATTTTAACTTTGAGATAATCTTAGTCAAATATATTTTGTAGTTGTTTAGGACAATGTCAGTAATTGCTACTATTAACACTTGTTGTTATTTTGATATTTATGCTGTATGCGAGTACTTATTTTTGGTTTATGTTATGTCAATAATTTGCTAGAGATAAACTAAAACAAATGTGCACCACACCAATTAAACGGAATAGTATGCTTTGATGATTATATATTTATACTTACATAAAATTTTAATCTGGCTATAGAATATTATGCACAAACAGAACTTATACGACCATATATTATTATGTACAAAAATATTATAAATCAGCAAAATACATATTAAACTAACTATTATTTTTAAATTATTTTATTACGCTATATTACAGGTTAGTTAATAGAATAACTATATATAACTTTCAATATTTGTATTAAAATTATTTTTAAATCTAAAATATGAATATATTAACATCTCAAATTGATAGTAGCTGACCTTTCTTATAAATTATTTCATCTAATCTTTAAATATTAAAATTAAGAATATATTTATAATTAGTGATAACAATATTTCTGAAGTTCAAAACATAACTTCTAAAAAATTAAGTTAAATAAATAATGTACACAATTTTTTTTAAAAAAATTATAAAACTTAAATTATCTAGATTATGGATATAAATATAATTTCTATCTAATTTTTTTTTGAAGATAATATTGCACTCTAAAATAAACCCGGTTAAAATGAATCGCACTCGCATCCAAAATGTGTAATTTTCCTATATATTTGTTTTAGTTTCAAAATCATAATAATCTCCGTATAATACACTACATCTGTTTATTATTATTATTATTATTATTTTTCTTTCCTTCAAATTCAGAATTAAAACAGTATTATAAGGATATTTTTTCCTTTTTTCTCTAATCCACTATTACAATATGTAACAGAAATCAAGTACTACTTTGTATTTGTAAACATAGTTGTTTAATATATACGCCCAAACATTCTATTCAATCAATACTAACAAATAAATAATCTCTGAATAAGAATAGTTTGCAATGATCTATTTAAAAACAACTTTTGGATGTTTTAAAGATATATAAGCAGTACGAACGCGATGTCGAGCCACAAGCGGCGTAGGTAATGTTAGATGCGCTTATGACTGAGAAAAGATGACGACGTCTTATGTTACTCCACTATCTGCCTGCAAGTCGAGTCTTTACTCTGTTTTATTTCCTGGCTATAACTAAAAGTTGTTTTAAAAAGATCATAGAGTATTATCACGGTATGTAGTGGATGCAATGGATTTCTTTATATACATAAGCGTTTATTGATGTGCATTAAAGTGGCAGTTACACACTATTTGTATATAGAAATGCGAAGAGATATATTCATTTAACAAAGTGATGAGTTTTGGATACAGGGACACGTGTCGCAACGTCAAGAGGCGAATTTGTGACGTGGAATCCTATGTGGCAGCCTTAGGAGAAAAAACCTTCTTTTATATATATAGATACTAGGGTCGGTCCGCCTTATGGGCGGGTTGTGAATTCTAAAATAATTTCAACAGTTAGAGTATGCGTATAATAAACATTGTTTGCTTTATTTTATTTTTTATATTTTTTCGTTTGTTCTTGTGAGACATGTATGCTATTAGGATATATCGTTAAATAAACATTGTTTGTTTTATGTTTCATATTTTTTACATTTGTTTTAGTGAGACATGTATGCAAGTTTCATATATCGTTTGAGTTAATTTTTAATTTGATAAGTAGTTGGTAGCTACACGATAGTTAAAATTATGGAACTCTGAACACAAATAATAACGGTTTCATGTCTCGTCTGTATTGATGAATATATATTACTTTGCATTTTTTTCTTCCTAAACAGAAACTTGGTAGGAGGAAGTATTCGTAAGGGAGTAATTTTTTTTTTTTGGTCAAAACAAAGTAACTGATATTCTGATTTTTTTATGTTTTTCTGGATGGAAATAATGTAATTTTATTTTCTTACTTAAATAGTAAAGCAAACAATAATATAATTTGCTATCTATAAGCAATATAATCGACACACTACCAGCTACCAAGTTTCATTATTTTATCAGTGAGATAATGGTTTCAGAATTCATAACTGAAACAATGTTTTAAACTTAACCATGTACAAAGCGAAACTAAATTTATATTTCTCTAAGATGAACGAACATATGTTTAATGCAGAGGATCATAAAGAAGCAGAGCTTATTGATAATAAGGTCGCTTCATTTTAATCTGAGCTTATTTGTCTTCTGGGCTTTTACGCTTCGGTTAAAACTATAATGGGCTTTGTGGAAGATTGACAACTCCTTTCGATTGAGACTAAACAAAGACAAAGAGCAGTAGAACAACCTAGAGGCACATATAGGTGATATTCACCGTTTGGTCGAGGAAATAAAATAAGTAACCACTGGAGAATGATAAGAAGCAAAACTCAGTCAAGGAGGGGACTAAGGTGGGGCATAAGCACATTAGTTATCACACATTAAGTTTTATTTGATGGTTTCTACTCACTCCATTAGGAGATGCCTGTGGCGGATGAGTTCGTTGAGGTATGAGGTGATTGTGCGATCCTGACGATAGCATGCGTTCATAATCACTGCCGACATGGCTTCTGATGTATCAACGGCTCTACGACTGTTATGGCCTCTAGAAGCAATACACCAATTTCAAACACATTGACCTTCTCATCAACAATGTTGTGTATGAAGTATCTCAGTGGTACACTTTGCATATGGTCTTCAATTCTTTCTGCCATTAGTTTATATATATTCAAACAAAGAAAGTTCTGAATCAAATTTTCAGCAACCGAAAGTGGATGGAAACATGGAAAGATGGGGTTTTACTTTTAACCTTTGAAGTTTTCGTTCATTTATTCTTCTACACTTGAAAACATCATCTCTAGAGTAGTCTCTAGCGGGTCAATGTCAAAAACACAGTCTCTAACAGTTCATAAAATACAAACGATAGACTGAAAGAGTAGGGATCAAGATGCCAAGGCGATTTGTGGACTGGAACCTTTAAAAAATCATACATAAAAACAGTTTGCTTATGAGCTATTGTTGCTTCTCTAGCTGTAACCACAAGTCATAAGTTAAGAATTGGTCGCAGTATGTCTAAGAAATTAAAATTGCAACATATCACCTTAGAGTTCGTCTAGGTGTGGATTGTCTGTTCATCATCATCATTGCCATTATTATCTTAACTCTATTTTCTCAAAATCTCAGAGACGCACTTCAACGGCGGATCCAGTTTTCAAAACGGCGAGTAGTTGAGAATCCTTTGCCACTCCATCTGTGAACTTAAAAAGAAAAGATTTAGAGGAATGAACTGATGTAATTCATGGAGGAGAACTCACATATTTATAGATTTGGATTCACACAATTAGGAGAGTAGAATCAATGTCAATGCTAGCATTAATGACGATGCATTGAATCCGGTCGACGTCCGTAACGGTTACAGATTTCAGTGCGGATTCGAAGAACTCAAATCGATTAGCCAAGGTCGGGAACTTCCACACGTGTTTTATATGACTTTATCCTTGCCGGTGATAGAAGCTTCCAGAATTTCTGGTCATGGTGATCGAATTTTTGGTTATTTGCTCCCACTGTGAGTTCTGCATAAGCTATTAACTATATCTAACGTCAGATTTAGTTGGTGCATAAAAGGTTATCAGCCCAAATAATGGTGAGACCAAGTCCAGTTGAAAATTATAAAAGCCCAAATAAAACAAACGTAAATAACACAAAACGTAGGTCCAGTTGGTGCATTCGGATTGTGTAACGAATAAAACCCATCAGTCTCTAGATTTAATGAAACTATGAGTTATGGTCGACCATGACACGTGTCATGTCCACAGAATGTGAATTTATGACGTGTCCGCCTACGTGGCGTGTTCTGGAGTGAATAAACTCTATTTTATAATAATAGATATACTAGGGGTTTGCCCGTGTTCGCTACGACGGGTTGTAAATTTTAATTTGTAATGCTTGTGTTATATGTTTGTTTATTATTTGTCATTGTGATATTTATGTTATTTAGTGTTCTATATTTTCATGTTTTCTATTTTCAGAGCTTTTAATAAGTTTTCATTTGTCCAGAGCACCGCTACAAATCAGAGAACAAGGTTCATCGAGAATTTTTGTCGGAACGCTACGACGGGTTGTAAATTTTAGTTTGTAATGCTTGTGTATATGTTTGGAACGCTCATACGTACAAGTCAAGGCAAAAAAAAAAGTCAGTGAGGCTTGTCAGTTGTTTAAGAAGATGGTTCAAGAAGGAGTTAGAGCTTCTTTTTGGACATACAAAATTCTGATTGACGGGTTATTTAGGAACATAAGAGATGACGCTGGGTTTACTTTGTTCTGTGATTCGAAGAAGAAGGGTTAATGTGTTGATGCTGTTACTTTTAGCATTGTTGTGTTGCATCTTTGCCGGGAAGGAAAGCTAGCTGGAGCTGTTTAATTGGTGGAGGAAATGGAAACTAGAGCTTTTCTCTATGGACTTGGGTACTTTTAGTTCTCTCTTGATCGGATACCACAAACGAGGGGGTGGGATTGGAAGGATGAAAACACATACGTGAAGGAAAATTGGTGCCTAATGTTTTGATGGAACGCTGGAGTGGAAGCATTCCTAGAACACCCAAACAGCAATCATAAAGATTGCACCCCTGATGTTTTACAAGTAAAGGAAGCTTCCTAGATATCATGAGCAGGGTGGATTCAGAAAAAGAAGAAGCTAGGGCTTATGAAGAATATATACTGGTGTAGGATGATTATGTATTCCATTTATTACTCAATATTATGTAACTGTAATTGATGTAGTTTAGGAAGTGAGATACTCTTTACAATGTAATCATAACTGTTAGTAAGATCATTAGAAAATACACAATCCAAACTTTTTTCCAAAACATATACACATTTTCTGGTCCACTAACTTCTCATACATTTTTCTTAATCATCTGCACTAACAATACAACGAAGAAAAACCCATCACATGTTCTTAAATCTTCACCCCGGTCAAGCTAGGACCGCCGGAATATTCACTCTCGTGTTATACATTTTCAAACCCTAAAACTCATCCGTTCATCTAGAAACCAAAGTCATCACCATCCAACATTATGGAAGAATGTAAACTATCACTCCCTCGATGATCCATAAAACCAAACTCATCACGAGGTTCACCTTCTCTCAACATCTCAATCATTTCCACAGCTTCTCTCATCTCCATCCTTCTATCTTCTTCTTCTTCACAACATCTCAACCCTATTTTCAACAAACTAATCATTTCCGCTTTACAATTCTTCTTCCCTTTCATTTCCTTGTCAAACACGTCAGTTGTTTTCTTCTCCTTAACCATGTCATTAACCCATGTCACAAGACTCATGTTCGGGTCATAACCTTGCGTTAAATAATTCTCAGGGAATCTCCCTGTCAAAAGCTCCAATATCAACACACCGAGACACCAAACCTCTGTCTTCTTTGTTATGGCTTGTCCTTTCTCTGGTCTATACTCTGGTGATTTGTATGCAGTCATGAAGTTATGTGCATGCTCTGAGCTCATCACCGGTCTTAGAGCGTAATCTGTTAGCAATGGCTCAAGTGATTCGTCTAAAACCACATTCGATGACTTTATATGACCATGAGGGATAGTTAATGTTGGTAGCTCCTTGAACAAGTAAGATAAACCATTTGCTAATCCTTTTATGATCTTTAAACGTGTTAACCAATCCAATCCCGGTTGATCCTCGGAATGATTTGCTGATACATAGAACATAAACTCAAATTGTTAGTAACCCTGATAAGAAACCTAACTACCAATTGGTTTTAAGATGAAATTCTGTTGTATAATATAATGTTAAAATATACCATGAAGATGGCTTGCCAAGCTACTATTAGGCATAAACTGAGTGACTAAGAGCTTTTCTTCTCGTCGGTAATAGTAAGCGACAAGAGGCAATAGATTCGGATGGTTTAATCTCCCTAACCTTCTCATATGCTCATGAAACTCATCTCTTCCAACATTGTTCATATGTTTATACCTCTTCACAACAAATGTTTGTCCGCTAGATATAGCTGCTTTGTATGAAGCACCAAACGTTCCACTACCAAGAACTTCAGCTGAAGCTCTAAGAAGATCTTGAAGACCAAATCTTTCAATGTCGTCCCTCACAAACAGAAGCCTGCCTGCTGGATCAGGCATGGATCCTCTCCTTGCGTGATTCACAACAGATTCAGCTGGTTTATTGATCTTATTATTCTCGGGTTCATGATAAGTGTAACTCTCTACCCTTTCTTTACCAGCTGAAGGAAAATCTGACAAGCAGTTTCGTCTTCTTGATTGGATGAAACAGATCACAAGCGCGATGATCACTAGTATTATTCCAATAGAGATCAAAACGATTGCTATAGTGTTAAAAGATCCGGTCTTCTTGCCCTGGGGAGGATTAGGATGAGATCTTGGTTCAATAGGAATACCCGGAGGGGAAAGAGAACATGGACTTAAGGGAGGACCACACAAATCTTTGTTACCTACAATTTACAAAACATAAGACATTTGAATTCATTTTATAAACTGAAAAATATATTTTATAATATCATGTTAATCTATATAGACCAATTAAAATGTACCTGCAAAAGAGCCAGGATCCATGTTTTGAAGGCTTTCGGGGATGGGTCCATCTAGATCATTGTTTTCAAAGCTAGCTAACTTAAGATCCTCTTGTTTAAAATATGGTATATGCCCTTGAAACTGATTACCATTTAGCCTCACCTCGATAAGCCTTGGCAAAGAAGTTAACGAAACAGGGATTGTCCCACGAAATGCGTTATTCGCCAAGAAAATCTTCTTCAGATGGGGCATATCTTGAAATGCATCTGCTGGTATCTCCCCCGAAAACCGGTTATTAGACAAATACAAAGATCTCATAGAGGTAAGCCTGTTAACCTGAGGGATTGGGCCAATGAAATCATTGTTCATGAAGCTTATGGTTCGTAGATTCTTCATAGGAACCAATGGTTCTAGGTCTAACTTCCCGGTTAAGCTCATTCCCTCGAGTTGTAACCCATAAACGAAATTGGTACATAGAACACCAAACCAATTCGCGTCATTTCCTCGACATGGTGATGTTAATGGATCCCAGCTATTAAACCCCGAACCATTTGCTAATGTATCTTTGAATCTCAGGAGACAATCTGCGTCTGAATCTGGCACAACCATCTGAGACATTACGACCGGGCATAACACGGCGATAAAGATAATGAGGAGAGTGCAAGAAGGTAGAGTTTTCTTGAAGGCCGTGTTACACGCAAGCATAACCGGGTTCTCCCAAGTTCGCATTGCGGTTACACGCACAATGGAACCAATATGATCTCAGTGAAATATTTATTTCTTGTTCTTGTCGTGGCTTCCGTGAAAGCCAAGAAATTGCATGAAAGTAACGAGGGAAGAAAAAAACCTACCACGAATAAGCACAAGTGTGTACGTAAATTGGCAAAGATGTGTTTTTTCCCCTATTTTCTTCTTTCTGTTTTCTTTTTTTGATTTGTGTCATCTTAAGATTATTATTAGGTGAGAGATATCCTTGGATAACCATTCAATTATCTTGTTTTAAGTTATATACTAGACCTCGACTCGCGCGCTTTCATTTATATTTACATAGTTTTTTTGACACCATTAGTGATATATATATAGTATAAAAATTTAGCATATTTTCAAAAGTATATATGACTTATTTAAATACAATAGTGTTATGTTTTAGTTATTTGTCATCCAACTGATTGTTTCAAACCGTCAATTGTATTTGTAGTTATTTATTATATTTTATTTTATTAGAATTTTATATTAAATAAAGGATAAATTCTAACAAATAAAAAATACTTTATGAAAATATATTAAGTTTCCTTAAATATATAATAAATTAATTATATATAGGATAGTCAATCTTTAAAAAAAACAGAAAATTAATGAAAAAAATTTATTTTTAAAAATCTAATCAGTTGTTTGGATAATAAATTTTCTTTTCTTTTAAGTAATCTCTAAATATAATAATATAAACAATCCAGTGATACATTTTTATGAATAGTATGTTTTCATTGCATTTATCAAACTTAAAATATTTTTTATAATACGAAATTATATATTTCTTTTTTGGATTATTTATATTAGTGATTCCAAAAGAAAAAATGAAATAAACTGTCAAAAAATTCTAAAGTATGTACAAAGGAGAAAAAATCAATGTTTTGAGTGTTAAACCTAACTGAAACAATAAAATTTTGATTCTATTTGTTATATATATATATATATATTAAAATTTGAGAAAACATTTAAGAAATTTTATAACAATTTTATTTTTGAAAAAATTGTATAACAATTACAATAATGAAAATATTTTCATGATAAGGGAAAATTATGATATATGACAAAACTAATAAAAATATAAAATAATGTTAATTTTAGTTAGATGTATACAAGGATGGGATGTGAATGTGTTTTATTATTAAAAAGAAAGACACAATAGAAAGCACAAAATATTATAAGTAAAATAGTTCAAAATCACAAAATATATTTGATAACAAATAAAAACGAAACCACAGTAGAAAAATAAAAAAATACCAACGTTAAACAAAATAAATATAACATTCCGCGTGAAGTGCTGACCGACCCTAGTGTATTAATAATGCTAAGTTACAAACCTAAACAATAAGATTATAAAGTTACACGATATATAACACTAAAATTTAAATCATATATTAAAATGTTTACAATTATATCAAATGTAGAAAAATATATATGCACGAATGTGCGGGTCAAACTCTAGTATTCTATTAAAATCTAGTCTTTTTATCTATTGGTTTTTGGACAGTCAAAAATATTATAACGGTCCAAATAAAATTGACCACACTCACCATTATCATACAATGCTTTTTAATCTAATTATAAAAAAATATAATATTATATATGATAAAAATTTAAACTGAAAGTTTGAAAATCTCAACTAATTATGATTTAATATATTGATAGATTTTAACCCGCGCTTCGAAAACCCAGATTTTTCTATTATAAACAAAATTTGATATGAATTAATATTATGAGATTGTCATACATTATTAAATATTATATCAAAGAATAAAATTATATAATTTATGAATTAGTTTATTAAAATTTGTATGTACACTTTTGTCTAATTCTTTTTTAGTCTTGGCTGTTTTACTTACATCCAAAAAAAAACGAAACCGACTAAAAAAGTATAGGTTCAATTAGCGTCCGGGTTTAGGAAAAATTACCTGTTAGGTATTTTGGACATGTGTCTCGGTTTGGATCTGGATCCTACCTGAGACCCAATCGGGTACCCGAAGTATCCAAAGTATTTTGCATTATAGGTTTATTAGGGTATTTAGAAAACATTTTCGGTATTGCGTATGCTTTTTGGTTTCATATTTTTGGTTATAGTTTCGTATATCAGGTAAAATTTCAATTTTAAAAAATACATTTCAGGTATTCGGAGAAAATGTTGGGTAGATTTCGGTTACTTTGGTTAGATTTCGGGTAAATTTCAAATCTTTGGGTATTTTAATATTTTAGGGTATTTGTTTGGGTTTTCAGATATTTTTTAGGTTTCCAGATATTTTTGGGTTTTCAGATTTTTTTGGGGTTTCTGAGTGCTTCATATCTTTTCGGATCATAAATACCCGAACCAACCTGGATTCGCTACATACCCGAAAATTAAATTGACCTAAATCTGAACCGAAAATTTTCAAATACCCAAAAAGACTTGAACTTTTACATGAAATCTTATCTTCAGGTAATATCGCTTTTTGGAGTCTTAACGGAAACACAAAGAGTGTTGTTAACTGCTTCATACCGTTCCAAAACTCTACTTTTCTTTTAGCGTTTGTAGTTGTTGGACGGTTGAGATAAATATATATTTTTGTGAAAAAAACTTCATTTAAAATGCATGATAAAAAAATTTAATAATTATATTTACAAATATATGAGTATATTTTATATATTATATTTAATATTTATTAATTTGTATCATACTTATATTTGTAAAAGTATGAACCAAAATATTATGTATAAGCTGTTTTCAAGAACTAATGTGTATATATGATATATACAAATCAAACATTTTTTGAAACTGTGTACCAATCGTCGAATAATAATTTTTGAAACTGGAACCACCTACATCTTATGGTAATTTAAATACGAAATCTCAGGTTGACAAAAAACGTACGAAATCTGATAAGAATAATAAAGACAAATCTAAGTATATTAAAATAAATTATTTAGACTATGGTATAGTTAGAGAAAATAAAGGAGGTTCAAAAAATAATAAATAGTTATTGAATAGGTGCAACAAATTTTTGTAATTAGATTTTTTAGACTGATTCTGTTTTAATAATATAGATTATTTATATATAATATGTTGTGAAAGTAAAGGTTTAAAGGTTGTACTTTATTAATAATCAAGAGGGTTCCTTATATAGGATTACATAGACCGTCATAAATAATTGGGCCAAACATAGACTCTAACCTAATGGACCTGGCGCCTGGGCCTAATGGACTGGTTGATGAACATCCACAATATATTATTCATAACACTCCCCCTTGGATGCCATAACAATCTAGAGCTTGTAGTGTGCCTAATGTTGCCTCATTAAAACCTTACTAGGAAAATCCAGTGGGACAAAACCATAGTGAAGGAAAAAGAGTACAACACACACTACTCCCCCTGATTTGGACCTCACTGAAGGTCCTTGACTCCGCGCATTCCAATCTGATGCACAAGTTTCTTGAATGTTGCGGTTGGTAGTGACTTGGTGAAGAGATCTGCTGAATTGTCACTTGAATGCACTTGCAACACCTGGACCTCGTTATCTTTCTGTAGCTCATGGATAAAGAAGAACTCGGGTATGATGCACTTCTTTTCTGTCAATCACCATATGCTTCTGGTTGGACATGCTGGGCTATGGTCCTTGTACATGGCTATCGATTCTTCTTGCCTTATGCAATGCCACATACTGATTTGATGGTCGTTCCTGAAAGATATTGCAGTCTCACTCCTATGTAAAACATAACCTGTTTGAAACATAATCAACCAAACCAAATAATCCCTCTTTGGGCTGGTTAGTACATAATAAACATAAGAGTATGTTTAACCCCGTCCTAGTGTCTTTTTGGGTCGAATATGAGCTAAGTCTAGATAGTAAATACACGGCAAATATGTATCTGGTCTAGTGTGGCTCTGCCAGATACACCAAAGCTCTTATGGCACTGCGATATGGTATTTCGGGACCAAAGGACTTCATCCTCGTCTCTCTATTTGGATCATGGACGAATTTGTCCATATCAAAACTCCAGAGTACCTTTTCTATATATGCCATTTGATGCATAAGGATTTCATTATGTACTCAAGCAGTAAACCCAAATAGAATTTTGTTTTGTTGCCTAAGTCTTTCATTCTAAATCTTTCTCGAGATTTCAACTGTTTTGGGACATGTATCCAGAGGTTTAGGTTATCAACATACACTGGTGTTTCTTTATGCAATTTTGTCTTTGAGAACCTTTCTTTATCATTGAGCTCAATACCCTCTGGTACTTTCATCTCTTTATCCAGTGAACCATATGTTGCTTACTACATCCTTTAATCTGATTTCTTTCTTATGTCCAGACTTTATCAATTTCAAAATCTGTAGTACCATCCACCACATTGGAATATATCTCCTCATAATCTATTCCTGGTCTCTTGTGAGGATCCTTATGAAATAAGCCGTGCCTTACATCTCACGATTTCTCAATATCCTTTCCTCACAAGACCTATTCCACTGGTTTTAACATCATTGGGCGTTACGTTACAAAATACGCCTCTCTCTCTTCTTTAAAGAGTCTTAACTCCACGTCCTCATTAGTCTAATCAGACCTACGAGTGTACACTCTTATATTTGACGTGAGTTCATGATCCTCGCATATATCCATATGTTTAAGTGCTACCTTTTATGCGCCTTCTTATATCATCTTTATGTCGACATTCTTTCTATGTTCCATTATGTTCCAGACATGATACAATCGATTGAGATTTTATTATTATCAGGACCACTTAATACTTTGCAGCTTGGCGTCCCAAGCCACATTGTATGGTACCTGTACCTTAGAGCCGGCCGGCCTTATCTCAATGTCTAGTCTTGTTTCCTTTCAACTCGGATTTATCATTCTATGCACCTTTCTTTTCTTTCCGAGGATTCTTATCTTATGGAACTCATTGTTCTATCTTGTATAGACTCTGTAGCAAATTGATTGTGTCTCTCTAGGACATCAAAATCGTTGGTGCAAGCTGGTATGACTTAGTCATTCTTTTCTTTTCTTTTCGGGTCAATGTGTCTGCATCTAGTTCTGCTAGCTTTTGTATCATTTGATCACATTCTTTCGACGTCTTAAATCATATTCCTTAGTCCGAGGATCTTGCCAAGACAATGATGGTTAATACCATTTCATTTCTCTTTACACTTTTACTCTTTACCAGCCTATAGCTTTCTCCTTTTAAATGTTGGATAATCAGATTACTTATCTCTTGCAATCTGTGTTCTTGGCTACTGATTAGATCACCCATGTTTGGCTCAAGTTACCTTAAAACTCGTGGGAGAAAGACATATTTCTATCCAACATATATACCCAATCCTCATCCTCTTCTAAGGATCTATCTTAGATGGCACATATATTTGTGGTGGCTTTATTCAAATATCTCAAGATGGTGTCTGGCTCATGACCCGTAATCAATCTATGCTCACTGTAATCAATCTGAGATGGGAATATCTATGCTCACTTAAATGGCCTGATGCATATTAACCTTATGTACATGTAAAACACATGATGTCCCTAAGCTTTAGGCTGGTCGTGGAATATGTGGTTCAGCCAAGTCGTTTATAGCATAGTCATAGACCATGGTACACGAATTTGTAGTATGGTCATGGACCACGGGATTTGTCCTCACTCCCCCTCATGAACATACTTATAATTTCGTGATGCTTAGGACAATAAAGCCTTAATGAGTTTCCCTTGTGTACATGTTACACAACGTGAGATTTTATGGGATAACTCTTTGTGCCTTTTCAATATCTATCTTTGCATCAAGTTGGACTTGGATGGCTAATCCAGTCATGCCATAAAGTGTGTAAAAATTTCGTTTGGTCAACCAATCTGGTTACCTAGGCCTTGTGCCTTTATCTTACTGATCCTTGGCATAGTCTAGATCAGTAGGAATGCAGGTATAGTCTCGACTATTTTCTATGGTCTTGGACGATTTTTTTTTCTTATATCTGAAGGAACTTTTGTTTCCTTTGCCCATTGTTTCTATATGGAAACCATTCTTATATCTTTAAATTCAATGGATCTTTCTTAGGTGAATATAACTCATGCCCTCTAGGCAATGATACATGCCCTGGCCATAGTCCTTACTTGGACTGGCTATACCCGCATTTATATGCCTATATTGGTCCCTTTTATTTATACATATTATAAAGTTCTAAATCAAACAAAGCAATAGCAATTCACAGAGATAGAACAAAAGAATAAAAACAAACAAACACAGAAGCCGAATATTTCATATTTCATAAGATCATTCTTTGATCAGTGTCTGAAATTATTTTCACCATCTTTATAAACCAAGTGGGTTTCAGGATTCTCCCTTTCAGACTCTCTTTTATAGAGGTCACAAAACTGTTTGGGAGTCCTACATATCTTATCCCAATGGTTCCCATTACATATCTTAGAGCACACTGACATGGTCAAGTGTGGTGGCTTAGGAGTGCCACGACTTCCTCTCCTTTTGACCACGGCCAGAGCTGAGTCCACGATCACGGTTATAGTGATTCCCTTTTCCATGGTCGTGTAAGGTAGAGTGGATCACGTCCTATCTATCATGGTCACAGCCGTATGATTTATTACTATGGACGTGGTTGACTTAGTCATTTTTCTGCAGCCTCATTGGCTTCAGGTAATGGGGTTAATCCAGGAGGTCTCAATTCTCTGTTTCTCATCAGTAATCCATTATTGCTTTGTGGTTTGAAAGACACAATTCGGCCACGGCCTTTGCCACAGCTAAAACCGGGTGTGTTACCACGGCCACAGTCTCGTCCTCGCCCATATGTCTTATTATTTCCACGGCCACGTCCATATACTTATCCCACGGCCATAGCCGGATTGATTATTGTGTTGGACGGCCACAGCTAGCAATAGACTCATCCACGGACTTATAGTCCTGGATTCTGAGATTCCTCCAAAATAGAGCCTTTAGCAATAACACCTTTCTTTGGTGATCATATATCGATTTAAACTCTGTCCAAAGGGCTGGAGGATTCTCTATAGTCATATACTGATATTTGAGACTCTCAATAAGATGATGGCTAATAATCAATATTGCCCTATATCAATCTTTCTCATTTGGCAATATCACCTTCTGTGATTCATTCAACAAGTCCCTTTGACTTTAGGATAACCTCAATATCCAGTGCCCATTTCAAATGATTATCTCCTGAGAGATTTTAGGGCAGCATAATCCAAGTTGATTTTCAACATCTCAAATCATATATCACTCAATCTTTATAAGAAAATCAATGCATATAAATAGTGTGATCAAGCAAACAATCGAGTTAATGCATCCCTAATAAACAAGCCACACGGCTATAGGGGTTATATGCAATGAGACCACACGGCCTAGGTGATATATGATGCGGCCAAGCAAGCAATCAAGTAATGATCAATGCATCAGTAAGAAAACCACACGACTAAGAGGGTTTAATGCAATACAATCAAGGCCACATGGCCATACGGTCATGATGCAAGCAAAGAGGCCACATGGCTAGATAGATATATGATGCATACGATCCTAGCTTTCGGATTCTATATGTGATCAAGGTGATATGATGTATGCAAGCCACACAGCTATGATAGATTTCAAAACATAGAACTAGACAGTTCAAACAAGATTAGGCCGGATCAAGGCCGGTTAAAGCCACCCGCGGCCTAGGTCACTATGGACGGATCGCGGCCGGATCAAGGCCGGATTAAGGCCGGGTAAAGGCCGGGTTGCTTGGTCGGTTTTCAAGGCCGACATGGGTAAGGACAAGGCCGGTTTTCAAAGCCGGATAAATCTTATCACTTCCGGTTTTCAAAGCCGAATGATCATCTTTATCAATTCCGATTTTCAAGGTCGGATAGAGCTTATCTTGTCCGGTTTTCAAGGCCAGATAAACATGGATGCCAAAATCGATTTTAAATATGGATTTTCAAGGTCCATAGATATCTAAACTTATAGATAATGACATAGATAATTTAAAATCAAGATGAACCGGTTTCAAGGCCGGAATAGGAGATCAAAAATTCCCAATTTTAAATTAGGGTTTTCAAGGCCCTTTGATCAATTTTCAATTTCGAAATCATGGACAAGCAATCATATATTCATATTATCAAATTAAAATAAAGGAAACAAAGAATCAAACTCCAATCAAGAATAGGAAAATCAGATTTAGATAATTTTCAAATTTTTTTCAGTTTTCCAATTTCAATTAGGATTAGGATTTCCAATTCCAGCAAGGTTTAGGATTTCCAAATTTAAATCTATCTAACAAAAATCGATCAGACAATAATGGAAACAAGAAGAACAGATTCAATCAAGCCAATAAACCAAACAAGCAAATCGATTTCAACTAAACAAAATTAGGGTTTCAAAGAAATCGATCATAATTATGTTTTAAGGGGATGATCGACATCAAGGCTTAAGGATTCGATTCTGATCATTCAGATCAGTAGGTTTTCGAGATTCAGCAAGCCATTGAGGTTGTGATTTTAATTGATTAACAATCTCTAGATCAAACTTTTGGTTAAAGAGCTTTGATTTACTCTTGGAAGGATATGGACTTATTGATCTAGGGTTTTAAGGGGTTTTTCAAAGTTTTAATGGTCATATCCTTTATCAAACAACCATGTTCGATTTTGTGTGCTCTTTTTAGGGTTTCAGATTGTTTACCTTTGTTGAAGTAGATCTGAACCGGACCACCAAGAGATGGATCACGATCTGGAGCAGACCACAAAACAGAGGCTCCTTGGTCGTGTCTTTCTGGATCTACAATCAGAAGAGGAAGAACGAATCAAGTTGATCACGGACAAGAAGAAATGAGAATAAGATCAAGATTAGGGTTTTAGGGCAATTGGCGGCGTGTATTAAAACAGAGCGTGAGGGCGCGTCTGAGATCGGATTGAAAAAAGGTCTTCGGCGTTGGATTTGTCTCGTCGAGAGCTTCAATTTGATATATATTACTCGTCTTCTGGATCCTCACGGTTTGAGAGAACGGACGCTTTGAAGTTGCACCGAAATTAGGGTTTTTAGGGTGTCGGTTTCTAGCTTAGGGTTTTAGAGGCTATCGTGCTGATAAAGTGTTGTGAAAGTAAAGGTTTAAAGGTTGTACTTTATTCATAATCAAGAGGGTTCCTTATATAGGATTACATAGACCGTCATAAACAATTGGACCAAACATAGACTCTAACCTAATGGACCTGACGCCTGGACCTAAGGGGCTGGTTGATGGACATCCACAATATATTATTCATAACATAATATACAATATTAGAGAAATACCCAATATACTTCACAGCGACAAACTTATAAAATCCTTAAAAAATTGTAAGGATTCTCAGTTGAATCCAACATCTAAATTATTGTTAAGATTGTGGAAGTGTGAAGTGTGAAAGATGTGTGTCTCATTCATGTGCCAACCCATATTTATAATGGGATTTACAAGGGAGTTACAAAAAGGAGTAATCTACAACATTAATACACATTGAATACAAGATATCAAATCATAATGCTAAGTCAAAGGTGATAAAGACAATTGTTGAATGGGCCTGATGTAAACCTCCATGGACTTGTCTTGTACTTGGTTATGGACCATCCACTCCAATGGATTCATAACACTCCCCCTTGGATGCCATAACTATATAGGACTTGTAACATGCTAATGTTGCCTCATTAAAACCTTACCAGAAAAAGCCAGTGGGATAAAACCATAGTGAAGGAAAAAGAGTACAACACACATTACTCCCCCTGATTTGGACATCACTGAAGGTCTTTGAGTCTACGCATGCCAATCTGATGCGTGAGCTTCCTTAATGTGCAAGTGGGCAATGACTTGGTGAAGAGGTCGGCTGAATTTTCACTGGACTGGATCTGAAGGACTTTGACCTCTCCGGCTTTCTGCAACTCATGAGTAAAGAAAAACATGGGTAAAATATGTTTAGTTCGGTCACCTTTTATATACCCGTCTATGAGTTGAGCAATGCAGGCTGCATTATCATCATATATGATGGTTGGACCATTGTCCTCGACCATCCCACTATCTGATTGGATGTGTTGGGTCATAGACCTCAACCATACACACTCACGACTTGCCTCATGCATGACTAAGATTTCTGAGTGATTAGATGAAGTGGCTGCTATGGTTTGTTTCATGGAACGCCATGAAATTGCAGTCCCACCATGAGTGAAAACATAGCCGGTTTGAGACCGGGCATGGTGTGGATCAGATAAGTAGCCTGCATCTGCAAAGCCTACTAAACCATCTTTGGTTTCATTAGTATAAAATAGACCTAAATCCTTAGTTCCTTGTAGGTAACGTAGGATATGTTTAATTCCATTCCAGTGTCTTTGGGTCGGACATGAACTAAATCTAGATAGGAGGCTCACGGCAAAACATATATCTGGTCTAGTGTGGCTAGACAAATACATTAACGCTCCTATGGCACTGAGGTATGGCACTTCTGGACCCAGGACATCCTCATCGTCCTTCTTAGGACCGAAAGGGTCAGTGTCCAATCCAAGGGACCTCACGACCATTGGGCTGGTCAATGGGTGAGCCTGGTCCATATTAAATCTCTTGAGTACCTTTTATGTATATGCCATTTGATGCACAAGGATTCCACCTTTTATGTACTCAAGTTGCAACTCCAAACAGACTTTGGTTTTACCTAGGTCTTTCATTTCAAACTCTTCCTTTAGATATTCAACTGTTTGGGAGATTTCCTCAGAGGTTCCAATGATGTTTAAATCATCAACATACACTGAGGGAACCGAAATTCACACCGTCAATTTTCGATAAATAAGATTGCGGAGGAAAGCCAAGTAAACCCGACTTTCCTTGAAGGTCCGGATTCTCTGCGTTGCCACACGAAATCGATAAAGTTCAATAGATAAAAATAAGAATTCGAAATATTTGCCCGAAGGCGTTTTATTAGATGAAAGAGACGAGTACAAGGATTCTCCGAAAGACAGAGAGATTTGCGATTAAAGAAAAATATAGAGTCGCAGGCAGCCAAACGTCCTAAGCCTTGCTCCGCTAGTCTAACCACCTAAACCCTAGTTTTTCTAAGCTAGCAGGATGCTCTAAGTCTAATTCTCGGATTTTCGGGATGCCTTTCTCTTATGCTCTTGCTCTCCTTATATACCCACCTCTAGGTCGGTTTGCCTTAGGGTGATGGGCCTCGCCTTTGGGCCCAAGCTTATCTCTTCCGGAAATGTTCCATTTTCGTCGGTCTTCGTAATTATCTCCGAGTTTTCCGCTATCTTTCGATGACTTGATGTTTATCCGATGTTTCGGGGAATCGGATAAACTGCCATAGCCTGATTGGACCAAACTCACGAGGGTTGATCCGAACAAACTAAGGCGGGATCGAACCGGGCACGATAGGACCGAGACCGGGACGAGGGCCGCGGACCGACGCCAGGCCGACCCGCGGGACGGGTGCCGCCGGCGCCAGGCGAGTGCCGCCGGCGCCAGGCGAGTGCCGCCGGCGCCAGGCGAGTGCCGCCGGCGCCAGGCGAGTGCCGCCGGCGCCAGGCGAGTGCCGCCGGCGCCAGGCGAGTGCCGCCGGCGCCAGGCCAGCCAGCGTCCAGCGTGCCGCCAGCGCCAGACCGGCCAGCGTCCAGCGTGCCGCCGGCGCCAGGCGAGTGCCGCCGGCGCCAGGCGAGTGCCGCCGGCGCCAGGCGAGTGCCGCCGGCGCCAGGCGAGTGCCGCCGGCGCCAGGCCAGCCAGCGTCCCGCGTGCCGCCGGCGCCAGGCTGTCTTGCCGTCTGTGGGTTTTTTCGTTGTTCGATCTTTCCCTCGTCAGTCGTTTGCGGGAAATCTTTTGAGTTTCGGGAAGGTCCTTAGCCGTAGATTTCGAGATAACCGTTTTTGACCCCAACATACACTGCTATGATTACAAATCCTTTGTTTGCAAACTTCTTTATAAAGATACATGGACTGATAGGGTCGTTCTTATAGCCTTCTTTGGCTAGGTATTCGCTTAATCGATTATACCACATTCGACAACTTTGCTTAAGTCCATATAAGGATTTGTTCAGCCTTATGCAGTGTTCTTCTCGAGAACCTTTCTTAGCTTTAAGCTCAATACCCTATGGTAATCTCATATATATCTCATTATCCAGTGGACCATAAAGGTATGCGGTTACAACATCCATTAACTGCATATCTAAATTTTCTTTGATGGCCAGACTTATTAAAAATCGAAATGTTGTTGCATCCACCACAGGGGAGTATGTCTCCTCATAATCAATGCCTGGTCTTTGTGAGAATCCTTGTGCTACAAGACGTGCTTTGTATCTCACAATTTCACCATGTTCATTTCTCTTTCTCACAAAGACCCATTTGTATCCCACTGGATTAACATTATAAGGTGTCAGGATAATCGATCCAAAGACATTCCTTTTTCTCAATGATTCTAACTCCACGTTTATGGCTTCTTTCCATTTGAGCCAGTCAGATCTTTGAGTGCACTCTAGAATAGATGTGGGTTCATGATCCTCATCTAAGTCCATCATTTCAAGGGCTACTTTATAAGCAAATATATTATCGATGTCGACATCTTTTCGGTTCTATTTTGTCCCAGACATCAAATAATTAATTGAGATCTCATCATTATCACCTTCAGTACCATGAGGCTCGGCGTCCCGAGTCCCGTTGGTTGGTACATTAGGCATGGCCGTTTCGGCCTTGTCTGGACAATTTATGACCTCGATTTCTTTTGCACCTTTCTTTGATTTCCGAGGTCTTTTATCTTTGGAACCAATTGGTTTACCAGGTTTGAGACGTGCTTTAGACTCTGTAGCCACTTGATTGTGTCCATCATGGACATCAATTATTATTGGGGCATTACAAGCTGGTATATAGGACTTAGTCACTCTTTTCGTGTCAGCGAATGAATCAGACAATTGATTAGCTAGCTTTTGCAAATGAATTATCTTCTGGACTTCTGAATCACATAATTGGGTCCGAGGATCTTGCCATGTTAAGGATGTTTGATTCCATATTATTTCTTTGACCAGCTTGTTATTCTTTCCCCCCTAATGTTGGGTACTCAGATTCATTAAAATGACAATCTGCATATCTGGACTTAAATAAATCTCCTGTGGTTGGCTCGAGATATTTAATAATGGTGGGAGAGTCATATCCAACATATATTTCCATCCTCCTTTGAGGTCCCATTTTTGTTCTCTGTGGTGGTGCAATATGAACATACACAAAATATCCGAACGTTTTGATATGGGACACGTCTGGCTCATGACCCGAGAGTAATTGGGATGGGGAATATTTATGCTCACTAGATGGCCTAATGCGTATTAATTCAACAGCATGTAATACTGCATGTCCCCAAGCTGATACTGTAAGCTTCGACCTCATGAGTAATGGTCGAGCAATCAATTGAATTCTTTTAATGAAGGATTCGGCTAATCCGTTCTGTGTATGTACATGTGCCACGGAGTGTTCCACACTTACCCCCATGGACATACAGTAATCATTAAAAGCTTGGGAACTGAACTCATTAGCATTGTCAAGACGTATAGTCTTTAGTGGAAAATCTGGAAAATGGGCTCTCAGTCTTATGATCTGGGCCAATAATCTTGCAAATGCCAAGTTTCTAGTGGCTAATAAACAAACATGCGACCATCTGGTCGATGCATCAATGAGGACCATAGAATATCGAAATGTCCCACTAGGTGGGTGTATTGGTCCACATATATCACCTTGTATCCTTTCCAGAAAATTCAATGTTTCTTTAACCACTGTGACAGGGGATGGCCTTATTATTAATTTCCCTTGTGAGCATAGAATACATGTAAGACTTTTAGAGATAATTTTTCTTTCTTTCAAGGAATGGCCAGTTGAGTTCAAGAGTATTTTACGCATCATAGTCGAGCCTGGATGGCCGAGCCTGTCGTGACATTTGTTAAAGGCTTCTTTGAACTCTTTGTTCATTGTGGCATTAATCTCAATCATATTTATCTTGGCACAATAAAGGCCTACAGATATAGCAGGTATAGTCTCTAGGACTTTCTTTTGGCCTTGGGCATTTTCATAAATCAGAAGGAATTCTTTATTTCCTTCGCCCATAGTTTCAATATGTAGACCATTCATACGAATGTCTTTGAAACTTAACAAATTCGTCTTTGATTTAGGGGAATATAATGCATCAGAGATTTCTAGATGCGTGCCTGTAGGCATCATTAGGTGAACCTGACCATGGCCTTCAATAAGGCTGGCCGTACCTGCTATAGTATTGATATTGGCATTTCTTAAGGTGAGGTTAATAAAATATCTCCTGTCTCTTAATATAGTGTGGCTTGATCCACTATCCACCACTAGCATGTTCTTGTCTTCTTTCATTTCTGAAAATAGACAGGAATCATGACTTTAGACATTTCTTAGTTGTAAGAATGTTTTAATGGCTTTATTTTAATGTTCTTAGTAAGTTTAATTTTATATAAGGCATATATAAAATCAAATCATACCAAATCATATCATAGATAGAACTTCAAAGTAATAGAACATAGAAAATAAAACATAAAGCCAAAACAGAAAGCAAAGACAAAAGTAAAATGATGTCGAAATCTAATTGGCCTCTTTAAGGCAATCTGAAGTCTCATATTCAAGCAGATCATCATACTCATGGTCGAAATCATTCTCACCATCGTGATGGACCCAATGGGCCACTGGATTCTTTCCCTTTATGCTCTCCTGGTAGAGTTCAACAAGGTGCTTGGGAGTTCTACATTGGTTGGCCCAATGATTGTTCATCCCACACCTATGGCAAGCAGATTTGGTCGAGGCATGGGTTTTAAAATCGGACTTATACCCACGGCTAGGTTGATAACCTCGGCCTCAGCCTCGGCCTCGACCACGGCCCATGTTTGGTTGATACCCATGGCCATATGGGCTATAGTGGCTTTTGCCACGCCCTTGCCATCTTCCATGGCCTCTCCCACGGTCATGGTTTGACTCTTTCTTTGGCTCTATGGCCGCATTTGCCTCAGGAAATGCCTTAGATCCAGGAGGCCTCATCTCACTATTCCTCATGAGTAACTCATTGTTTTGCTCAGCTAGCAATAAACAAAAGATTAAATTAGCATATGTGGAGAAACCTTTTTCTCGGTATTGTTGCTGAAGCAAAACATTGCTTGTGTGGAATGTAGAGAATGTCTTCTCTAACATGTCAGTATCTGTGATAGTCTCTCCACACAGTCTCAACTTTGAGACTATCTTGAATAGAGCCGAGTTATACTCGTCCACAGACTTATAGTCTTGGATCCTTAGGTTCCTCCAATCATATAGGGCCTTTGGTAAGAGCACCGTTCTTTGGTGACCATATCTGGATTTCAGTTATGTCCAAAGGTCCAGAGGATTCTAAATAGTGAGATATTGATCTTTGAGACTTTCAGCAAGGTGATGGCGTATGATTAAGAACGCCCGTATCTATCCTTTTCTGAGGAATTATTGTCATCAGAGATACAGTCACCAAGACCTTTAGATTTCAAGATGATCTTGGTGTCAAGTGCCCATTGAAGGTAATTGTCTCCGGAGAGATTGAGGGAAGCATATTCAAGATTGTTGATTTTCGACATCTGAATCAAGTAATCCCAAAAAAAAAAAAAAAATAAGGATTCATAATACTAGATGATCAATTCAGGTTTTGAATTAATGAATCCTAATCAGGAAGATTTTATATGCATTAAAACAATTATTGTCAATCAGCATAGATGGATTACTTAGTGTGAAAAAATACATCATGATCAGAACGGTCAATTATATGTATGCATGCATGATCGGTTTAAACAAGACAATATGACAATCGGATGCATGGGATATGGTCGGTTCAGGATATGTGCATGATCTAATAATTTATTAATCCATGTTTGATCTAATAGAATAAATGCTATCAGATATGCATGTATGATCAGTATATGGTTCAATCAGTTAATTAATTAAAAGGTTCAATCATCACAAAGCCGGTTTCAAGGCCGGTTAGGGCAAAATCAAAATCGATATCATGGTTCATTTGTTCAAACTAAATGAACCGATTTCAAGGCCGGTTTAAGATCAGATTAAACATCTAATGGTTTAATTTAAATGAAACGGTTTCAAGGTCGGTTTAGGATTAGATAAAATTTTGACAAACAACAATGTGATTAGTGTTTCCAATATGGCTGGTTAGGATAAAGAAAAAATCAAATAATTTATGGTTCAGCCGGTATTAAATTTAACAAAAGTCAAACTAATTAAATCAAGACAATCGGTTATGATAATTTTAATAAATGCTAACGAGTCAAAGATATGCATTCAAAACAATCATAAAGGTTTTAAATTTAATCAGTTACAAAATCAAAACATCAATGGCATTAATAAGGTTTTAAATTTTGCAGGTTGTAAAACCAAGCAAGAGGATTAGGGAATCGATATGTATAATGGCCGATTGTAATCGGCAAACACATCAGCTGGGATTAAGGTTTGATGGCCGGCTTATTCATCCGGTTATACAGCCGGTAATGCGGTCAATCAAAGGGATTGATTATGGTTCTAATAAACCATTAGACAAGCCGGTTTCAACACCGGAAAAAAGGAGAGAGGAGGCTATGGGGATAAGAGCCGATTTCAAGGCCGCCTAGATAAGGGGATTTGCGATTCTCTTTAATAGCTTTTAGGGTTCAAATATTTCTTAGTTTCCAGATTCAGATTTGTGGTGTTCTAGATCTTTAGGGATTTATAAGTTTACCTTTTAGAAACACCACTTTGATCTGAATGGACCACCGTGAGAGAGAGAGAGATGTGGCCGGCGGTGAGAGAGAGATGTAGCCGGCGGTGAGAGAGAGAGAGGCCGGCAGGACAAGGTTGAGAACCGGAAGGAGATGGCCGGAAAAGAGGAGGATCACCGGCGGTTTGGATTGCTCAGGTTGAGAGAGAATTCGAGCTGATAACGTGTTAAGATTGTGGAAGTGTGAAGTGTGAAAGATGTGTGTCTCATTCATGTGCCAACCCATATTTATAATGGGATTTACAAGGGAGTTACAAAAAGGAGTAATCTACAACATTAATACACATTAAATACAAGGTATCAAATCATAATGCTAAGTCAAAGGTGATAATGACAATTGTTGAATGGGCCTGATGTAAACCTCCATGGACTTGTCTTGTACTTGGTTATGGACCATCCACTCCAATGGATTCATAACAATTATAAATTTAAATTTTGCAATCGAACATTCAACACTATCCAATTGTAAAATGCACTTTATAACTTTGTAGTTAAGCAATTAAATTTCTTCAGTTTTCGATGTCAAAAAAAAAAACAATTAATTTTCTAATCATTTTTCCAAATGAATAATGTCATTGAAAATTAACACCTGTACTGATTATATTATATAACAAGCTTCAAAAATTTGGCGTTGCCTGCAAATCTGCTTTCTTAAGAACAGTTAAACTCTATACATTAATAAAGTTGAGACTATATTATTTTATTAAATTATAGGGTTACTAATTTACAAAAAAAAAAAAAAAAATCCCTTCTATTTTAGTGTATACTAGGTGATTTTCCCGTGCTCATGCACATGTATAAATATTTATAAAATAAATATATATTATAATAATTGATTACTAATTACTTTTAATTTTGAATTAATTTATCGTTTTATGCATAATTTATATTAATAATTTATATTACTTTAATTAGACATATAATTTTAGATATGTTATATCTAGTCGGTTTTGTTATTTTTACAATCGGTTTAGTTATCATTTGGATATATTAGGTTGCATCTATTTCTCTGAATTAAATTATAAAAAAATTTATTCAAAATATATTAAAATTTTGATTAATTTTCTTATTTGTATTAGGTTGGTTTTTGTCTTAGATATGTAAATATATTTTAGGAAGATTATTTATAACTTAAGATATATTGTGCTTAGAATGAAATAAAAAATAAACTAAAGTGTTTGGTTCCAAATTACGTAAATTAATATAACAATAATATTCTTCAATATCATGCATATATATAAATTTTACAAAAGAACTATATTAAAACCGTTGCTTAATTTATTATTTTCATTTGTTATGGTGTTTTGAGTCATCTTATAATTTATATTTATAAAATAAATTATTATTATTATAAAACTTTATTTTCTTATAGTTAAATCTATGATTTTAGATATAAATTGGATTAGTCGAGTCACTCATGTTGTGAGTATCTTAAGTTACATATATTCTTTCAAATTCAAACTGAGGTATAATTATTTTTATTATAATTAAGTCAAGTCAGATTAATTTTATTTATCATTTAAATATGCATGTAATTACATATATATATATATATATATATATATATATATATCAAATTAAATGGTGATTTTTAAAAAAATAGAAAATAAAACGATGATCTATAGAAAGTTACATAATAAGCAATAGATACGTTTTTGGAAGCTCATGAACACATATCAATATTTATAATAACTAAAATATTTTTATAAATGATTTTATGCATTTTGGTTATGGTTATATTAAGTTCCACAAACATAAAAACATAAAATTTAAAATCAAATTTAATATTAAGAAAACATATAATATTAATAATGCAAAATCTAATATATCTACCTCATTAAAGTGTATAGTGTAATTTTAAAATATTTTGTTATTTGATCAAAAGATGTTTATTGTTAAAATTTATTTTTCTTTTTTAATATCTCTTTAAAATAAGCAGTAAAAATTGTGATTGTATTTGAGAAATCTTATTATATAAGTAAAAAAAATTTATAGATATTTTTTGCTGTGATTGAAAGATATTATGGTCAAATAAATATAAGAAAATACAAACAACATTTCAATAATAGTATAATACTAATTATAAAATATTTTAGTCAATAAAACATATATCAATTTATGTTACTTAATTATTTTATGCGATTATCTAAAAAATAGATTAATATATTAAATGTATTTATGTTATTGTGAAATTATATATTGTTGTACTGTTTAAAATTATGTTTTAAAATAAATAATACTTCTTTTTCTAATATCAAGATTTTCTGCAAAAATATAAATATAGAGAAAGTATATTAGCATATTTTATGCTATTTAAAAATATTTTAAAATGGAATATTACTATTTTGTGAACTTTCCTTTTTAATGAAATCATATTATTTATATATATAGTTTCGTTTTTAAATTCGCTTTATAAACTTTACAATATTTCCTTTTTATTATATATGTTATTTGGAAAATATTAAAAAATAATTTAAATAAAAAAATCAATAATAGTGTTTAAATAACATTTTAATTCATTAAGGGTATCATCGTAATCAACCACTTTGAGAGTTAACGTGAGTGCGACAAATAGGAAACTGACTTCTCAAATAGTATTATCGAGATCTTTTACATAAAATAAGAAAATAATTAATTTTACCATATATACATTAATTAAGTTTTGTAATTCCACTTTCATATTATTTTCTTATATTGTTTCGTGTATATAAAATATGTTCTATATAATTTAGTTGTGGTTTTAGATATAATTTTACTAAATATTATCAAAATATATTGAACCATTAAAAAAATAGAGATAATATCATTTGAATATAAAAAAAAATACAATGTTTTGTTCGCACATATAAATTTTTATACACATAATTTATTAATTTATTATTTTAATGAGACCATATATTTACACAGAATTTTAAAAACATTATTATCTTATTATTTTGTCAATTTGTGTCATATTTTGAACTGACCCCACTCGGGACACGGAAAAAAATAGTGTTTATTAATTTTATCCAGTGTCGATTTATAGAATGTCTACCATTTAGTTATCCCATGTTTTATTCTCATATTTAGATCATCAGACTATATTCTTTTCTGTATTCAAATAAAAAATCATTAGTTAAAATCGATCAGTACACTTTCTTACTCACATGCTAACCACCTGATCTGTCAGGGCCACGCAGTTTGTTATGCATGCGTAAGGTTATCTAGTCAAGTTGGTTACCGGTTGAGGATGATTAGCAGATTCGGAATTGGTTCATCAATTCTGAATTTACAGTATTAAGTAGTCACAAATCCCTTTTTAAGGGCTCGACTGGTTTCTCCGCTACCTTCCGCAAACACAGCTTTTGCGGTTGGTAATGGTTGTTGGCGTTTTGAAACAATCACAGAAAATGTTACAAATCATTTCAAATTGCTCCGAATCTCTTAAAATCAAAAGTCAAAGCTGCCTTATGTCATGGAAGGTAAATTTTTAAAAAATAAAAAAATAAAAAAATAAAAAATAAACTAAAAATATTTAATAAAAATTTTAAATTGAAATAATATAAATTGTAAAATGTATACATATTATATTTTAATTTATATTATAAAAAATTAATACAAAAATATTTTCTGTAATTTTTAAAAATTTAATATTATGATTTTATAAATATAATTTTATATTTATTATAATATTATAATTTTTAATACTTTTATAATTATATAAAATGTAAATATTGTTAATTTATTATTTAACAGCTGTTGCGTTTGGTAATTTACCAGTCATAAAAGTCCCGTAAACGCACCAATTTCTAACCACTGTACCACCGCACAAATCTCTAGAAAACGCTTAAAACCAAGAACCACCAAGATCCAAGAACTCCGTGAATCAAGAACCACTGCGGTTACACCAGTCATACCCTAATAGGGAATCATTTTTAAAATCTAACCTTTATTTTTTATTTTATTTACAGATTTGCCATTTTGACTTATGTGTCATCATCACCTGAGACTTTCTCAGCTAACTTTTAAAAAAGACCACCATTTACTAGAAGAATTACAACATATGCCATTAGTACCATATAATATATTTACATTTTGAAAAAAACATGACATTGTTTTTTAACAAAAACATGACGAGCCTATATCCTTTAATTCTCTTGCTTTTATAATCTTCATCGTATAAATTGACCACTCAATCGTTCCAATGGCATATATTGGAAACAATATGGATTCTTAATAAACTCATTTCATATATTACTTGAACCTATAAAGAATCTCCTTCTTGATTTCATTGCAAACCTGCAAAAACATTAGTATCAATGGACCATCACAAAATTACAGACACATGAATAACCAAAAATTGAGATTATTAAAAGGAATGAGAAGGAGTAGAAAGGAATAAGTATTCCTTATGAATGATAAAATTTATTAGGAATGTTAAGGAATGCATTATTCCTTGGTCACCATTTATAGCCTAAGTTGTTCACATTGACACTTGCAATCTTCAAGTAATTTGCATACAGACCTAAACAGCAAGTTCCATTGATATGAATAACCTAAACATGACCAACAAGCCAGAGGTGCTCTAATATGAAAGCTATATTGAAAAATGAACTAAACAGCAAAGTCCACTGAATCATACTACACTCAATCACCCTTGGTTTGATATATGTATCTAAACAGAGTATAAATTTAGTTGCGATTAACCTAAACCCGATTAATTTCATTGGCATGTTTAAGAACGAACTACACAGCAAGGTCCATTGTTTAAGTAGTTCAAGCTTTGCTTGGTTAATTTTACAAAAACTCTGTTAAAGACACTTACGAACAACACAAACATTTTAAGTGCGTTTTAAATTATTCTAAACAGAGTATACATTCATGATATCAGAGACCATTTTTCGTGCTATATAACAATGATTCATGTATTGAAAAATTAACTAATCTTCATCAATGTTCATTGTTCCATTGGTCTAACTGAATCTTCTCTAATATTACTACTATATTAAGCATTCGTTCTTGCTATATAAATCTAAATCCCTAACCAAGTTCGTAAATCTTTGTGGAAGCACCGTAGCCTATTGGTTAAGGGTTAAAGGCTTCTACACCCAGGTCTGAGGTTCGAACCCCAGACTATGCAATTCCAGATTTCAAGTCCCGGAGAGAGCGATTTATTATAACAATTATACAGACTACGGAAGAAAGGCTTACAAGGGATCTACAACATGGTGCAAGTAAATATGGTCAGACGTGGATCTTCATAGGACGGCTCAGGTGATGCAGTTATGCGTAGATCTCATAAGACAGATAGTATTGTCGGTTGTCGAATCGTCTATGTAATCTTTCTCATATCATAATTGTAATATCATAATAAATCAGCGTTAAAAAAAATTCGTAAATCTTCATACGAATGTGTTTTTAATGATTTTTTATTTATGCATTTTATTATGATAGGAATCTTACGATTTTTTGTATCTTGAAAACGTTATAGTATTCTTACTTTTGAAAATATGGAATATATGAAATATGGTAGCCTTTAAATGTTAAACTTTGTGTGCACGTTAAATTAGAACTTTACTTACTTAGAGGAGTGTATTTAGGTAAGATCTGCTTATGTGCATCAGGTAATAATAATATACTCTTATACCATTACCGAACTAAAAGGCTTAAATTGTGGGCAATCAATATTAAGAATATATCTTTCATTTAGTACCTATAATATTCATCTATATTATTAAAAGAAAAGTACGAATATAAATGAGAAATGATCCTAGATAGTCTCAAACCAAGTTTTTGTTTCCAAACTAGCATTCAAAGCCCAAAATCACAAAAATAGGTTTCATTTTATGGGATCATTTACTTTCATGCAATTCCAAATTCACTATAGAAGTCGTCGTCTCCTCTAGCCTCCGCATAGTCGTCTTCGTCTCCTCTTCTTCGCTGTCCGTTGTCTCTCTTGCCTCTGTATCGCCGTCCGTCGTCGTCTGTGCCTCTGCATCGTCCACGATTCGTCGTCGTTTGCGCCTCTTCATCTTCCTCGAACCGTCGTTGTTTAAGATTCAACAGATTTGATTACAGAAGTTGATTCAAACCAAGAAGTTGAGTCGCTTGGAGTAGGTTCCAAGGATTCGATTCCTGAGATTCAAACAAAAAGTTTGATGCAGATTATGTTCATCAGCTTAAGGAGTTTGAAATAGAGGCATCAGTATTATCTTTGGAACCAAGCCTTAGAGTAGATTAGCGTCAGTGTATGTTGATTCAGAAAAATAGCTCACAGCTTATCATTGTATGTGTGAAGAGCGATCGAGTTCAATGTCGATATGATCTTGATTGTGTTCGTGAGAAGAATAATGCATTCAAGGTGTGTGACAGTGTGCTCATGAGAAGGCAAAGGTTACACCACAAGGAGAAGATGAGTTTAGCTCTTAAGTCTTGGATGTTAAAATTCAAACACCAGAAGCACCAACATCCACAGGATAAAAGGTCTCTTATGCTGATGGTCAGGAGCATGACAGACGAGTTTAAAGAAACTAAGATCGGTAGTTGGTATCTCATCCTTAGATGGTTGAAGATTAGGAGATGGCGACGTTTGGTTGGTGTTCTGTCAAGGAAGAAGAAAAAGACTAGTTTGTTACACTGGAAAGAACTGCTTGCAGGTTATACAAAGAATGTCAGTGCCAAAGATACATGGAAACTTGATACGGGATGTTCGTGTGGTTTGTCTGGAGTCTCTGAATACTTTGTAGCAGTTCCTCACAAGGAAAAATCAAGCCGTGCCCATGCCGTAGGAGTTTCAGTGCTTATACTGGACTTGGTGAGCTTTCAGTCTAGAAAATGTTATGGCATATGGGCCTTCCTTTCTGAGTGGATAGCTACTAATAAAACAGAATAATACAGCAGCATGAGTCCTACGGTAGTGACGTTGAAGAAAGCACACATATCTAATCTCTTGGGCGAGCAGTGATGAGACTTAAATACTCAGTTTCTGATCTCAAGCCCTGCAGTATTGAACTGACATCATTTCTAGAGAAAGCTTTGTTGAGTTTTTGGGAAGAAATTGCTCATGCGAGAGGGTTGCGTGTAAGCGGTGTGTGGTCAAAGATAGTGGTGGAAGTACACGAGAAACAGTTTCTCGTAAATATTTCAACTTGTTATTCTAAAATATTTCATTTAAAATTAAATATTAAATATTTAAGAAGTCTTCCTAAATATGTTATTTATTATCCTAACTTTTTCTTTTTAGTTAAATATTTAATTTTCAGGAAGTACTTCCTGAATATATTACTTGATATCCTAATATGATATATATGCAAGTTTTGTTAATATATACATTCTAACTTGCTATTCTAACATTTTACCTTTCTAATTAAATATTAAATTTTCAAGAAGCCATTTCTAAATATTTTAACTTGTTATCTTTACCATTTTTTAATTAAATATTAAATATTCAGGAAGGTCTTCCCAAATATGATATTTACTATCTTAACATTTTCTTTTTAATTAAATATTAAATTTTCAGGAATATATTAAATATTCCTGAATAATATTACTCCATATCCTAATATGATATATATGCAAGTTTTGTTAATATATACATTTTAACTTGCTATTCTAACATTTTACATTTCTAATTAAATATTAAATTTTCAAGAAGCCATTCCTAAATATTTCAACTTGTTATCCTAACATTTTTCTTTTTAATTAAATATTAAATATTCAGGAAGGCCTTCATAAATATGTTTCTCTATTTATTATCCTAACATTTTTTTTAATTAAATATTAAATTTTCAGGAAGTCATTCCTCAATATATTACTTGATATCTCAATATGATATATACGCAAGTTTTGTTAATATATACATTTTAACTTGCTATTCTAACATTTACCTTTTAATTAAATACTAAATTTTCAAGAAGTCATTCCTAAATATTTCAACTTGTTATCCTAATATTTTTATTTTTAATTAAATATTAAATATTGAGGAATGTCTTCCTAAATATGTTATTTACTATCCTAACATTTTTTAATTAAATATTAAATTTTCAGGAAGTCCTTCCTGAATATATTACTTGATATCCTAATTTGATATATATGCAAGTTTTGTTAATATATGCATTTTAACTTGATATTCGAACATTTTACCTTTTTAATTTAATATTAAATTTTCAAGAAGCCATTCTTAAATACTTCAACTTGTTATCCTAATATTTTTCTTTTTTAATTAAATATTAAATATTCAGGAAGGCCTTCCTAAATGTGTTATTTATTATCCTAACATTTTCTTTTTTAATTATATATTAAATTTTCAAGAAGTCATTCCGGAATATCTTATGTTACTATACTAAAAGCCAAATATACTCAGTCCTAAACCTATCCACGTAGGATTGAATAATTAGCCAATCAGAGGTCTCTATTTTAACACATCGTAACTGTTTTGTCGAAAGAAGATAGAAACTGGGTCTTCCTTTGGGCTGTTTAAAGATAAACTACAGATCCAAAAACAGCCAGTTCAAGCCCACTAATGTTTCGCTTCATCTCCACTGGTTGCGATAGTAACTCCGTTAATGCTTCCTCCTCTCCGTTACTGTTTTTGTTCTTCTCTTACCTTTCCACTTCCTCATCTTCCATTACTCTATTTAAAATTTTCTTTTCTTAGCTTATGTCTCCATTCAAATTGATAATATTCTCTCAGACATTCATCTCGATGGAACCCATAGGCACCTCTCCAGTCTCCAACGACCGCAAGACCAACAAGAAAACCGTCGCTTCCTCCGCGATTGCGAAACCACACGGGAAAACGTATAATATACAGAAAACTCAAAGGAGAGTAGCGCAAGATTAAGATCAATGGAGAATGTTGCGATCTCTGCAAGCGATTCTTGAATGGTGGGGTTTCAACTTATAATGACCAAATAATCTTCCATGTGATATAAATCTCAACACTCAACAAATGACTTTTCGTATACTTTAATTTCATCTTTGATTTGGTATCGTGATTTTAGGATTTCCAAGACATTCTTCACTGAGATCTATCTGTTTAATTATATGTTGTAGATTGTTGACCAAGACGAACTCAAAATCGCTGGAGTGGCATGCGTTGTAAGGTATGAAAACTTCATATTTCTCCTTTTTTCAGTTTCTGGGGTTTATTTCCGCTTTCTTTTTGTTTGGATTCTTCAATCCCCAAATTCATATCCCAGAAGTTTAAATATACATGTAGCTTCCAAAGTCTCCGACATGTCAAGCGCATTCATCTACTTCTTTGAATAGTAAAACAATGTTTCTGAGACTTGCAATCTTTTTTTTATTCAGGTGACAGGTGAGGAAGCCATTGAAACAGCAAAACTTCTTGCTCTCAAAGAGGGATTGCTGGTACAATTGTTTTATAACCTTCTTTTCTAAGTGTATAAAACTATGAAACATAGGAGTTTGATGTGATCAGTGAGATAATTTGGCAGGTGGGAATATCCTCTGGAGCAGCTCAGCTGATGCGTTAAAGGTTGCAATGCGGCCATAAAATGCAGGCAAACTCATTGCAGTAAATCGTTTTTTTTCTCTGACTTACCATAAAATTTTGAGTTAGTTTATGAAAAATCAGGGATCAGAATTTTGATCGTTTAGGAATTCTTTACCCTTGGGTTGATCATGAAATTGTTTACTAATGCTTGATACCAAAATTTTGAAGGTTTTTAGCTTCCTATGCTTGGGGTTTCCTTTGTTTTATGTGTGTTTATCATATTTATAGGTTTATGGGATATGTAAATAAGCCACGGGCAATTATTTGAAAGAAGATTCAAACAGTTATTGTTTTGCAGAATACGACTCTACAGAAATGTGCAAGTATATAGTCTTGTTTCTCTTTCAAATTTCTGAGTTTCTTGAATTAATTTGATGAAGTGCAAAGACACATTTCTTTTTAATTTCAGGGAACTTCTATGGATGAGCATGCTTTCAGGTTGAGATTTCTGGACACAAGCGGAGGGACACAGTTGGAAAAGCTTGAGATAACATTCCAACAAAGTTACATGTAAACATTGTAGCTGTTGAGGCAACCGGAAAGAGCTAAAACAGCTTTTCAAGATATTGAACAGGTAATAATGCAATTGCTGAAGTTTAGGTCTTATGCGTCGGTTTAATATTATTATGTTACAAGTCACAACAGCTACAAAGGGACGTGACATGACATTGGTCTCTTTGGTCTCTGTCGTAATAGAAGTTGTGTTGGTTTTACTATCCTTGGAAACATCAAACACAATCCTTCATGTTTCTTTGTTTGTGCGTAGCTTCCAAAGAGGAATATTGGAAAGTACTCAAGTTACAATTTTGATCAAAAGTTGCTGGGAAAATATTTGTATGCAAAGTTTAAACCGGGTTAAGTTATGTTATACAAAGTTGAAGCCTATATATGCACTACTACATTTGTTAGCTTAATGGAAATGCCTTTGATACTATTTATTTTGCAGTTAGGAAAAAGAAGTGCAGTCAGACACCCTAAAGTAGATTGGAATGGCTAATGCGGAGGTGTATGAATGGGTGAGGGAAACTGTTATAAACTCATAACTCCATCAACAAATTGATGTTTAAGCTTTGGTCATCACATACAAGTTGGCAACGACCAACTGAAGGTATGGTGAAGGGAAACTATGATGCTGCTTCCAAACTAACTGGTGGACGTAGCTCTCAGGGGTCAATCATCTAACGGGTCATCTCTTTTAGGGAGGGCAGGATCGGCTTTAGAGGCAGAAGCATTAGTACTACTCTTAATTACTCTGAAGCTCATGTAATATCACCTCCTCCACCAAGCGCATGCTTATGAGATCATGAATATGAGCAGCAATATCAAATGGTGGGGGCCTCCAAAAACATTTCATAGGAAGAAGATTCCTTTTGTGTTGTTCTTAGAAATTATTTGATATAGCTTAAATTTAATATTTTAAGAGAACATTTGTCCTTTTATTTATTAATCTAGACGAGATTTATAACAATGCAAACATATCTTTTAATAAGAAAAGATCATAAAACTTTAAAATTGTTGACAAAACTTGATAAAAACATTAACTAAAAAGGATTATGAATGAAAAGTATAAGCAAAGAGACAAAGTTCTAAATATGGAGGCCCTCAAGTTAAAGAGGCTGATTTTAACCCCAACTAAGTTGAATTGGAAAATGTAAAAAGACATTTTAATTGTGAATGAAACCATCTCTAATGTATTTTTCTATTTTTTTATCTAAAAATAATGGAAATCTATAATAGAAATGAAATTTACTCCAATGTATTAAAATAAATAGCAATTTCTATTTATAAAGTAAAAAATAGAGGATTATTATTTCTTTTTCTATTTATAGAGAAAATAGTAATCTCTATTTTAAAAGAAGATATAATTAGATTAGAGTGAATTTTCTTCTAAATGTTACTATAGAAGCAAATATAAGGGTGGTTAGAGATGCAGTCGGAGCTAAGACTCTATTTATACCTTTCGGAATAGTTTGAACTAAGAAAATATACTTTTGTCTAAAACTAATAATATGCTTGATTAAATTGACAGAGAATAAATTGTCAAGTCCTTTTTATAAAAAAAAAAAAAAGCAACAAAATTGTTTGGATTTTGTAGGGGAAAACATACAAAACAGCTCTTAGAGAATATTATTATATTATGTTTTTGATATTTTATTTTGAATTTGTTTTGCTGCATGGAAACAAACGCATTTGACATGATCTCAGGATTCTTTTAATGTACATTACTCTAAGATTTCAGCTGCTATTCATTTCGCCACTGCTTTTGACACATAAGAACAAATTTATATAGATTTTTAGTAACCAAGAATCAAAAATCAATAGTTAAAATTTAAATATGCATACTGGTTGATTTTAATATTAAAACAAAGTTTGAATTATATGTTAGTTTAACCATGTTTTCATTGAAAATCTAATGAACTAGAAAAACATTGAATTTTAAATAAGAATAAAAATAATATTCAACATGTGTACTAGCATATGTGTATTTTCTGATACTGAAAATAAAAAATAGAATTTCAATAATTTCAAAAAAATTGTTACTGAAAACAATACGAAAAATTATAAATTTGTCTAATAATTCATATAGTGTAATTAGTCAAAGTATAAAAATATATTAAAAATACAAATTAGAAAATAATCTAAATTTAATTTAAATATATGGGAAAAAACCTGGGTGTAGCCCGGGGAAGTCTCTAGTATTACTTAATATCCTAATATATATACTTTTTTGTTTTGCTTAACAACAAAGATCCACCGTTAGGCAAACGAATAACCCACTACTGCTCCAAGTTCTATTCCCCTCGGAATCCAATTTTTTTTCTTCTTATTTTTGGTCAAATTGAATAACAATTAGTTACAGTTTTTTCTTATCCTTCCTGAAAAAGTTTAATGAAATCCTGAAAAAATTAGTTTTTCACAAATTAAACATAAAGCTTCCAATTTTTCTTCACTCTTCATTCTTTGAACAATCTTAACATTGTAGTACATGTCATTTAGTATCTATTTATTCATGATAAGCCAGTCAACAAAGACACCAGTTAGATGGTTCAGGAAAGTAAAGTTCTTGAGCGAGGAAAATAGAGAATGAAAATAGTACCCTGATAGAGAAACCTCATCGACCTTGCTGCTTTCACCTGAATAATTCACCTTCACAATCAAACAAAAAAAAAACACATTAGCCTAACCCAGTTGCTCCACTTACAAAAATAATGAGAAACGTAGAGATAAAAACAATCAGATATGAGGATATTACTTACAGGGACACATGTAATCAACTGAAACTCTCTCTGGCAGAGAGGGCAGAGGTTCATGATGGAAGACCAATTATAAATGCATTCAAAGCAGAACCTGAAGTTTACACAGAAACCAATTATCAATCTGCTCCATGACACACAGTTCATTAAACAACAAGCAGTGAGGTGAGGAAACTCTTAAGGACTCTAAGAAAAGATAGAGAGCTAAAGGGAAAGAAGCTATTATTTACCAGTTCTGACAACAATCAAGAAGGCTTCTATCAACAATCATATCCATGCAAATCCCACATCTTTCCCCTTCAAATCCAGCCATATCCTTTTCAAACGAAACTAAAATTCAAACCGAGAACTTTATAATGCACAAACACAGTTACTTAAAACATCAACCTTGCAAGTAAGAAAACACAACAAGCCCTAGAAAAGGTGACAAAAATAAAATGATAAACTCTAAATTATATATACAAATGTTTTCAGGAGAATCATTTACAAGTCTAAGCTCCAGGTTCAAAAATCAAAAGAGAAAAAGCGGACCCATGATTAGCTCAACCAAAAGCGACGAAAATAAGCACAGAAAGTCCAAGTTAACAGTAACATTATGTTCAACTTCACCAGCTTCGTCTTCGAGCAAGTTACCAGCTGAAACCCCCAAATTTCAAGTCGAAAACCCTAAATAAAATTGAACTTTTTCTTCATAAAACATTGATAATAACGATTAAAACATACAGATACACAACTCGTTCCGTTCGTCGCCGGAGACTATCAGCAGCTCGTCACCGGAGGTGATTCGTGGGAGGGAGTGATTCTTCGTAACTTTGTCGAGAGAGAAGAAGAGTAATTTCCTTTTTTTTTGTTAGTTGTATTATTAACTGAGGGTATTAGGAACATTTTGTCCATTAATGAAAGTCATTTTTGTGATTTTCTCCTTTTAGTGTTATTTTGGAGACAAAAATTTCAAAAGGGTTATTATGGAGAATTTCCCAATATGAATTCACCCTTAAAATTTACAATTATTTACAATGTATGTCACTGAAGCATTAAATAGACCCTAACATTAATCACAGTTTTTCTTAAATTAATAACTATTTTCCGAAAATGGATCCAAACTAAAAACTTTAATTACATCAAGCCATTAAACCCTACAATCAGTAAGCATAATACAGGAAAGTAGTGAATGACATAGAACACATTTTTAATTGCTCCCATAAAATTACTCACCGAATATCACTCTAGCGTCAGAGTCATACACTAGTGTTCATGTGCTTTTTTTTTGATAAAAATGTTCATGTGCTTTTTTATGAATCAAAAACCATGTTACATTTTTGTTACCCTTAACATACATTCATTCAAATCAGATTTCAAAAATTTCCGAATCAGATAATCTATTATCCTCCTATTTAAGCGCAAAAAATTAATATAAACTATTAAAACTGAAATAGAATTAGTACTTAACCCTTACTTTTCCTAAATAATTACCATTAAATGCCATTGACATAATATACAATCATTTTTGACACTACTAAAGTATATTCAAAATTTATAAACTTTACATATTTATATCAATTTTTTTCTTAAAAAAAAAAGATTCCATCAAATTTTCCTTTTCTGTTACAACCAAAATATCAAAAATTCATGTAGCATGATTTTCACTAACCTCTTACGACAGCCCACACCTCTTATTATAAATAACCTTTTTTCTTAAACTTTTAACTCAAACAAGTCACCAAAAACATGTCTCTAAACATGCATCTAACTTTTTTGAAAGACATCAAACTTTTTCAAAAGGGTTGGGGTATACAGGTAAGACACCCATTACAAATTCTTTACCATTCTAAATATATTTAAAATATTACAAATCTATACTATAAAATATTTTATAATATTTTTTATTAAGTATAAAATACAATGATTTGTATCATTAAAGTGTTTTGAATGCTATATAAACGGCATGGTTAGACTCTCAATTGTACTTCAGCGTTAATAAATTAAATATAATTATGTAATTTCTTAAAATATTATTGTTTATATACTATGGGTGTTTTTCGATTTTGTTATTTCGTAAATTTTGTGTGGAAAATTTTGTGAAATTTTACTGGTACGTATTACCAACTGATAACAAATTAAATTACATATAAAATAAATTGAATAAGAAATATGGTGTTATAGATTTACATTATATAAAAATCAAAATGTATACGAGGTATTTAAATACTTATTGCAAAACTAGATAGTTGTATAAAATACAATGATTTGTATCATTAAAATGTTTTGAATAATATATAAATGACATAGTTAGTTTCTCAATTATACTTCAATTTTAATAGATTAGATATAATTAAATTATTTCTTAAAATATTACTTTTTATATATTATGGGTGTCTCTGATTTTGTTATTTCATAAATTTTTTGTGGAAAATTTTGTGCAATTTTATTGGTACGTATTACCAACTGATAACAAATTAAATTACATATAAAAAATTGAATAAGATATATGTTGTTATAGATTTACATTATATAAAAATCAAATGAAATTCGGCCCAAAAAGTAGTTTTGAACCCGAACCGAAACTGGTTAAATATCCAATTGGGTTCAAAATTTTGGTATTTAGAGATTCATAACTGACCTGATCCGAACAAATATATTACGAGTGTCCGAGTATATCTGGATCATATTTATACTTAAATATATTAATTATTTTTAGATTTAATATATATATATATATTACAAAAATAAAAAATATTTAAAAATTGGAAACTACTTAGAAAAATTTACTATATAAAATATTTGCAGTTAATTTTTTTAAAATTTATCATATTTTGACAAATAATATATTCTTACAAATATAAATAAGAAATTTATTTATGAATAATAAAAATATTTATAAAATAAGAATACATTTAATCAATATTGTTGATACATTATATCAATATTATCAAAAAGGTACCAAAATATATTTAAGAATCTACATGCTCCTATAAAATATAATCATATAATATCTATAAATTATACAAAAATAAAAAATACGAAAAACAGAAATTAATTATAAATTTTCTTATATAACTTTTTATTTTTAAAAATTTGATTTGTTATTTTATTTTTCAAATTATTCAATAATTTATTTATATAAATTTCTAACTAATTGTTTACAATTAATTAATATTTTATAAAATTTATAAATTTATTTTACAAATATGAAACACAAATAAATTATTTCATATTATTGTTTAAATGATATTTAATGTACAAAAACTTGTATAGTATTTTTATCTTTTATGAATGTTTTATTAATAATTATCTATACTATTAAAGCAGAAGTACAAAATCGATTTGTTTGGCTACTTGGATAGCATTTTGATAGATAAATGTGTTTGGAACAGGTTTAGGTGTTTTAAAAAAATTATTTAATTAATCCGAGATTAGTGTGTTTGGAAACATAGATAACAGTATATTTATTTTCTTTTATTTACATATTTAGTCATTGAATTTATAATAAATCAAGTATTTCCTTTTTGTAATTCTTTTTATTTACAGATTCTACCACTACAATTCCATAATTTATCTAAACAAATCGATATTCATATATTGACAAAAGAAATATTATTTTCTTTGTGAAAAAATAAAAACACAAACTGAAAATATATAGTATATTTTATATAAAAATTTTAAAATATAGTATTACCTTATTTATTTTAGTCAAATATAAAAATTTCGAGAGTTCATTTTTCAAGAATACAAAATATCATAAAATTAATAAAAATTCATAGAACACTAATGAAAAAAAAAATTCAAATTAAGTAATTACAATTCCAAACTTATCTAAACAAAAAGCTAATTCATATATTAATCATTATTAATATTGTACAAATATCACTAAATATTTTCTTGCTACAATCAAGGAATATCTAAATATTAAATATTTTAATTTAAACGTGAATCACCAAAAAATCTAAAATTTCTAACTAGATTAGCTTTTTGAAAGATGATATCAATTAATATTGAAAAGAATATTCTTAATTGAAACACAGCTACAATCAAGGAATATCTAAATATTAAATGTCTTATTAAACGTTAATTCACCCATAAAATTGATCCTTCTTAATTATATTACGACAATATTAAATGACAATCGTTTATTATTTTGAAAAGGGAATATTCTTAATTATGTTATGCCTAACAATCAAGCAATAGTTTCCAGACCCGTATTTTATGTAGCCCATAACATATTTAATTTTATAGTACATATCCATTATTCTTGACCCATATCTAACAAATCCAATTTAAAAAATTAGTTAGCATATATTTTCCTTGATTTCAAGTGATTTCTGCGCAAGGAAATTCAAAAATATCAATGATTCTTCTATAAATTTGCTTAGCAAGTAATTCTAAAAATACAGAACGAATTAAATATATGTTACCTTAATTAGTTACCCTTTATTGCGCAAAATGACTGCAATATTTACGATTTTGTTAAAAACAGAAAGGATATTCTTGCGCAAGAAAATTCAAAATATCAATGATTCTTCTATAAAATCCGTTAGCAAGTAAAATATTGAACGAATTAAATATATTGTACCTTAATTAGTTACCTTTTATTGCGTGAAACAGATAAATAAAAGTTTAACGATATATTTAGTTTAGGAAAATAAATCATAATATCCTATAATTGAATCAGTATATACCAAATCTAAAAGATTTCGATTAAACTTGATCATCAAGATACTTTATAATTTTCTTCTTATCTAACCTAACCAACCTAACTAGCAGACTAATTACTCTATAAATAGTCATTGAACCTTTTTTTTTGAGTCGACCATCTTTGCTCTCTGTCTGTTTTTCTTCTTTGTTTAGTTCATAATTTACTTTTTTGTTTCTTTGTATTCTAATTATTTGTTCATCATCAAATAAGCTAATAATTAGTGTTTGTTTGTTTTTTTGTTTGTGCAGGGACTAAATTAACGTGAATGATATATGTCTGGCCAAAAGAAGAAGAAGAGGAAAAGTATAAGAATGATATTTCGAGGAAAATTTTCCTTAGGTTGGGAAGCGTATTTATATTTTCGTGGTATTTAACTATTTGTTTATGTTAGTCCTTTTAGGTTTTCTAATGATGGTAAAAATTATTGTATGTATATAGAACCACTTATGTTTAAATACTCTAACTTATGGAAATTATGTTGTCTTGTGTAGTTGAAAATGATCTTGGTAGACTCGTGGTCTCGATCCACATTTCTGATTATTGTTTTATTTATGATCACACACTAATTAAAAATGCTATTTTGTTGTGTGTGGTGTTAAAATGCATGCTACTTGGAAAAGAGGAGAGGAGAAATGAAAACCGCTTAAGAGGTAATGTATTTAATATTTAGATTATTCCATTATATGTATAGTGAAACAAGTTGGGATTGAGAGGTAATGTATAAAAATGAAAACTGCTTAAGTTAGAATATTAAATATTATATATTGTATATATATATACATTGATAAAATATTAAATATTAATCAATAATTATACTATTTTATTATATAGTGAAACATGTTATTTTCAGTAATTTATTTTAATATTTTCGGTATTTTAATACAATATATTTTTGAAAAAACCCTTAAAACTATCATAGTAAAATTAATATTTAAAGGTATAATATTAAAGAATATATCAAAACATAAACCCAAATGTTAATCCGCACTTTGAAATTTCGATATATATAAAATTAAGTTATCCTAAACTTTTATATATACAATAAGTTGTTATATAAACTGAAAAAACAAATCAATTATTTCAAAGAAATCTAGCTTTGAATAACGGTCCGATCATAAGAAATTAAATACAAAATAATTCTCAAGTATGTTATTTCATGCATAAAATATTGGTTTAATCATCAAAATCAAATTCAATAGGAAAAATTAAATACATAATAATAATCAACATATATAGGTAATGATTTGAAATAATTAGTTAATTAACAGCATAAAAATAATAAAGAGAGTTATTTTATATTTATAATGTTCATAGTTTATGTGATTCCGGAAATAAAATCAAACAAATGAAAAAACCAGAGCTTCTTTGTGAAGTGAATATTGTGTCTATTTTCACTATTATGTCCCTTACATAAGCACAAGAAAATATTGATTCAATTGTAACAGTTTTAAGAATTTTTTTTTATGTTTGTTGTTTTATTATTAATAAATTTCTTAGAAAACATAGTATTTAATATTTAGATTATTCCATTATATGTATAGTGAAACAGGTTGGGATTGAGAGGTAATGTATAAAAATGAAAACTGTTTAAGTTAGAATATTAAATATTATATATTGTATAATATTTACATTGATAAAATATTAAATATTAGTCAATAATTATACTATTTTATTATATGGTGAAACATGTTATTTCCATTAATTTATTTTAATATTTTCGGTATTTTAATACAATATATTTTTGAAAAAACCCTTGAAACTATCATAGTAAAATTAATATTTTAAAGATATAATATTAAAGAATATATCAATATATTTTAAATTAAAAAGTAATATTTAGTCAATACTTAGATTATTTCTTTATATAATGAAACATGTTGTAATTGAAAGTTAATGTATAAAATGAAAACTGTCTATGTTAGAAAATTAAAAATTATATATATATATATAATAATAAATGTTAGCCAATATTTATATTATTTTATAATATGGTGAAACATGTTAATTTTTTACAGTTACAACTTCTAGCAGCTTATTTTACCAAACTTATTTTTTGAAAAAGAAGAAGTGAATTTCAAATTTGATCTCATACCTTGAATAAACAGATAAAATCATTATATCAAAACATAAACCCAAATGTTAATCCACACTTTGAAATTTCGATATATATAAAATTAAGTTATCCTAAACTTTTATATATACAATAAGTTGTTATATAAACTGAAAAAACAAATCAATTATTTCAAAGAAATCTAGCTTTGAATAACGGTCCGATCATAAAATTAAATAAAAATAATTCTCAAGTATGTTATTTCATGCATAAAATATTGGTTTAATCATCAAAATCAAATTCAATAGGAAAAATTAAATACATAATAATAATCAACATATATATATGATATAGGTAATGATTTGAAATAATTAGTTAATTAACGGCATAAAACAATAAAAAGAGTTATTTTATATTTATAATGTTCATAGTTTATGTGATTCCGGAAATAAGATCAAACAAATGAAAAAACCAAACCTTTAATTGAATCGCATAAACTATTAACCTTTAAGATTATATTTAAGTTCACAGAATAATTGTATTTACAAAAGTAGGTTTTCAAACAAATAAACAAGACTAACATAAAAAATTTTACTATCTAAACTTAAAAATAAAATTCGAATCCGGGCGGGACGCACGAGTCAAAATCTAGTTAATTAATTAAAATGTAGTATTTTCTACAAAAGAAAATAAAATTCGTTTTTTGATAAAAACTCACAAAAGTTGGTTGTTGGTTTTTCTTTGTAAATTGGTTAAATTGTCAAAAACCAGTTTCTCAAAATTTTAGGGAATCTATTTATTAGAAATCTTGATTGGCAAATCAAATGGTTTTTACAAAAACTAAAACTAAAAACTAAAATTTGATCGGATGAAAAGTGGTTTTTGAAAAAACAAAAAAAACTAAAGCAAAAACCACTGACAATCAAGCTCTTAATCCGTTGGGAGGCATATCTCCGCTCACGGTGGTCCGATCGCAGTCGACGTCATTCATCACCGCCTTTCGCTGTTCTTCCTCGCTCTGCTCTGCATCGCATTCTCTCTCTCTCTCCTTCAATCTTTGTAAGCTTCTTTGAAATTACGCTCATAGAGTTAGACCGACCATTGATAATTCTAATCGTTCTCACTAAACAACGGTCCGTGATCTTCGTTTTACAGATCACGATTTCGGTTTTGATCATAGAAATTACAAGGCATGTGAGATAGGAAACCTTGATAGATAAATCCCAGACTAGGAATCTTACTGTAGATTCGAAGAACGGGTAAACAAAGGTGTAGGAGGTGACCACGAATTAAGAAGGATCAACTCGAAAACCAGAGTTCGTATGCGAAGCTCTTTCGTATGAACTTAGCAAAGTAACTTGAGAGATAAGTAATAGGTTTTTTTTTTTTTTGTCATTATAAATCAAAATAGTTTTGCCCAGTCAAAAGACGTGGGGAAACAACAAAATATGAAAAAGATAAACAAGCTCCAGTAGGAGATTAAAATAGGATAGAAGAAACAGAGCATCAGCAACCCAATGCAAGTAAACATATTATGCAGATGCTTCCTGCAATATTTGAGACGTCAACCAAGCTGGACCACAACGAGCCACATAGGATTGAAGTCTTTTGTCTCTCGTGACACTGCTTGCAATCATGTTGGCTATAAAGTTTCCTGAAGCGGGAACGAAATTTAACTTTCCTTCAGTGATGGAGAATACAGCAGCAATGGCACGGGGACAATTGTGCCATTGTCCGTCACCAAGAAGGGGTTGATTCAGAGCATTTTTAATCTCTATCGCAGAGAACTCCATAATCACCCTTTTGAGTTTCAGATCGCACATAGCTTCGGCTGCCCATTGTAACACCTTCAAGTGTACCTGACAGGAGGAATCGATCATAGAGAAGGATCTTCTGCTATGTATCAAGACTTCACCTTTCTCATTACGTACAACCCACGCACCTCCTCCAATCTTCAAGCTCTCGTCCCAGGAAGATCCCACATTGCATTTGAGGAAAGAAGGAGGAGGTTTTTGCCACTTATTCACCACAAGCCCCAAAGACGACTCACCATCCTCTGATTTTGGTAAAGCATTATGCAGGTTTAGCCAGATAGCTGCTTCCTCCATAGCTGTTCCATATATGTTTGCAGGAACAGGGGAAGTACGTTCAAAGCAGAATGCGTTCCTTGCTTTCCACAGTTGCCAAAGAATCCAAGGAAAGGATTGACGCGAACATGAACCAAAGGCTGCGCTCTTGCTACACTTAATGAGGTGATACAGGTTGAGGAAAACTGAGTTCAGAGACCATCCGCCTGGAGGATTTGGGATATTCGACTGCTCCCATACCTCCTTTGCTGTATTACAATGGAATAAAACATGGTTTATGGTTTCCGTGTTTTGACCACAAACCGAGCATGTCGGATCCAGATTGATTCCCCTTGTACGAAGCTGAGACTTAACTGCGAGAGCACCAGAGTTAATTCTCCACAAGAAGTGTTTAAGTTTGGGTGGAGCTTTCGTCTTCCAAAGATTACTCCAAAGCTGTTTCTCAAGAGGAGGTTGTGTGAGACTCTGGGGGTTTTGAAGATTCCGTAGAGACTCGATTAGCTTATAACCACTCTTAGTGTCATATACCCCATTCTTGGACAGACCCCACCGCACTTTATCACTTGTCGCAAGCTGCACTTTTGTCTCCAATACTTGCGCGACGTCCTCCTCTGCAATAACTTGACGAACAAGAACACTGTTCCATTCACCTGTTTGAGTATCAATCAAATCCGACACCGTTAGAGTGAGGTCCACGTAGTCGTCTTGACGGTAGCGGGGGGGACGAGGAACTGGTACCAACAGCCAGTTATCCAGCCACACTCTGGTATCAGCCCCATTACCAATCTTTTTGCAGAGACCTTGTTTCAAGAGATCTCTACCGTATCATACCTCCAAGTTTAAAGAGGGTCTAGCACCCACACCGCAGTCTAGTAAAGAAGAGCGATGGAAATAGCGATGTCTCAGCAGCCGCATAGTAACGATCAGGTGCTGACCACACTCTCCATGCTTGCTTGGCTAGTAAAGCTTGATTAAACTTCTCAATATCTCGAAAGCCTAAGCCCCCAAGTTCTTTCTCTTTGCACAATTTTTCCCAAGCCACCCATGAGATCCTCTTTTTATTATCCCCACTACTCCACCAAAACTCGATCATTGCACTTGTGAGTTTAGCACATACATCTTTCGGGAGTTTGAAGACCGACATCGCATACACTGGTAGTGCTAGACATATTGATTTTAGTAGAATTTCCTTGCCTCCGTGAGAAAGGGCCTTAGCAAACCAGCCACGCAGGCGTCCTTGCAGCTTCTCCCGTATAAAACTTAGAAGCTTTACTTTCGAGCCATTAAAGCATTCGGGGAGTCCCAGATAAGAACCTTCGCCACCTTCTTGGTCAATACCTAATATCCCCTTGACCTCTGCTTTCAAGGCCTCCGTGACTTTGGAACCAAAAATCACAGACGATTTGAGACGGTTAATCATTTGTCCCGAAGCATCTCCATACATCTTGAGGCAAGCCATGATTTCTGAGGCTTCAACCGCGTTGGCTTTACATAAGAGTAAGCTGTCATCTGCGAAGAGAAGATGATGGATGGAAGGACACGAGGCTGTGAGTTGGATCCCATGTAACCGGCCTGCTTCTTCCGATGAGTTAAGACAACCAACTAGAGCTTCCGCACAAAGGATAAATAGGAATGGCGACAGTGGATCACCTTGGCGGATTCCTCGTTCAGGTTTAATGTAACCATGAGGATCTCCGTTAAGAAGAACCGAGAATGATACCGAGGACACACAGGCCATAACCCAGCGGATCCATGAATGGTCGAAACCCATCTTCTCGAGAAGAACCTCTATAAAATTCCACTCCACTCTGTCATATGCTTTGGACATGTCCGTCTTAATTGCCATCCAACCTTCTGCAACTCTATCCACTGTGCGGAGACCATGAACCATTTCATGAGCAATGATGATGTTATCTGAAATATGGCGTCCTGACACGAATGCTCCTTGAGTTTCCGAAATAATCTCTGGCAGAATAGGCTTGAGTCTGTTGCAGAGAATATTCGAAATAATCTTATACTGTACTGAACACAAACTTATTGGTCTCATGTCCTGCATCTTTGAAGGATTCTGAACTTTCGGAATCAAACTAATCTGGGTGTGATTCCATCCGGCTGGCATTACCGATGATCTGAAGAAACCCTGAATCTCCTCGATAAGTCCATGACCAACTATGTGCCAAAACCGCTGATAGAAAAGACCCGTTAGACCATCTTCTCCCGGGGCACTGCTCCCTTTAATACTAAACGCAGCCTGCTTTATCTCTTCCGCTGATACAGGTCTGGTAAGGCGTCCGTTCATTGAATCTGTAATTCTACTGCGAAAACCCACGAACAGAGATTCTAGATCCAATGGATTTGAACTCATAAAGAGGTCTCGAAAGAACTCCACAGCAATATGGCCTTTCGCGCCTTCTGAGAAATGTTCTTGGCCTGTCTCATCAAGCAGCATCAAGATTTTGTTTTGTATTCTCCTTCCTTTCACACAGTTATGAAAATACTTTGTATTTCGATCTCTCACAAGAGCCACTCCTCTCTACATTTCTGTCTCCAGAACAGTTCTTCTTCTCTCAGAGCCTCAGCAAGCTCTTGTTTTATCTTTTTCATCTTCTCATAGGAAGGACTGATCTTGGACACCTCTGTTTCTAGCATCCCCTTCAGTCGAACTATTTTATCTCTTGAGTTCAAACCGGTGCTTCTTCCAGTTCATTATCCTTCTTCGACAGCGACCAATACGCTCCATCGTATTACTCCGATCACCTGTTTTTCCAGCCCAACTCAGACGCACCATGTCTTCAAAGCCTTCTCTTGACAGCATACGCTTATCAAAGAAGAAACGTCCTTTCCTCGAGTCCTCTTTCTCCAGTGCAAAATTAATACTTAATAGGTCTATGATCCAAGCCCAGAGCTCAAGGTATTCCATACTTGATTTCGGGAATAACGAGAACCATTCACTATTGCCAAAACTTCGATCTAATCGGCACTGGACCCAGACTTTCTCTCTCCAACCACCCCAAGAAAGGCAATTACCAGTGTGTCTGATCTCTCGAAGTTTGCAATTCTGGACCATATTTCTAAAGTCCCAAAAGCTAGAATCGCCATGAAGTCGCTTCCACCACTCTTTTCCTCATTAGATAATAGTTCGTTAAAATCTCCAGCAAGGATCCATGCCTCATCTCTAGCCAAACCCATCATCACTAGTCGATCCCATACCTCACGACGTTTAGATTGTACCGGATCTCCATAAACACAGGTTAAGAAGAAAGACGAGGAACCAAACGTAACCTTCAAATCGATTAGTCTCTTGTCAGATGAGAGAACATCAACTTGATAGCTATCTTAAGTAATAGGTTAAGAAAGCTTTTATTGATTGTATGAATAAAACATTGCCCTAAGGCTACATATATATAGCAAACCAAGAGGAGGTTTAGCTATTAGGAAAAGGAAAATAGAAGATAAAACCAAGTATAAAAGGAAAATTAGAAATAAGTAAAACACTAGAAATAAGTAAAACACTAGAAATAAGTAAAGCTAGTAATGGAAGTCATTGTGAGTTTCCTGTCACAATACTCCCTCCTTCAGAACATTCTTGGCCTCAAGGATGGAAGTCAGGATACTTGGCAATGAAATCTTGATAGAACTCCCAAGTAGCTTCTTGTGGTGTATATCCCTTCCATTGAACCAAAACTTTCGTAACTGCTTTGTTATGACGATTGACCATTTTCTTTTCCAGTATGAGCTCTGGTTCTTTCCGTGATCCGACGTCATTAAGATACTGAGGGAGTGTAGGTGTAGAAGATGGCGCATTAGGACAGAGTTTAAGTTGGCTGACGTGAAAGACATTATGGATTGCAGCAGTAAGAGGTAATTCCAACTTGTAAGCACGAGAGCCCACACGATCGATGACAGGGAACGGACCGTAAAACCTTGGGGAAAGCTTGTGGGGAATGTTGCGGCCTTTGAGAGAATGTTGCCGATATGGTTGAAGTTTGAGGTAGACATAATCACCAATTTTGAATTCTCGATCAGAACGGCGAGCATCGCATACTGTTTCATTCTATTCTGAGCACGAAGATGGAACTTCATGAGGTCAATTACTGCTTCGCTTTTGTAAGGTTCGATCAATGTTAGAGAAGAGCTACCGGGTAAATAAGGCATATGCACTGGTGGGGCTGGCCATAAATGATCTCATAAGGAGTGCTGTGGATCGCGGAATGGTATGTTGTATTATACCACCATTCGGCCAAAGGAAGCCATGAACTCCAAGAGTGTGGCGAGTCAGAAGTCATGCACCGAAGATATGTTTCCAATGTTTTGTTTGTGACTTCTGTCTGACCGCCAGTTTGGGGTGATAGGCAGTCGAGAAGTTGAGGTCGACTCCATGAACACGAAACAACTCACGCCAAACATCACTTAAAATGTTGGATCTCTGTCGCCAGGATGTCTTTAGGCATACCGTAGACGGAAAACCTGATCCAAGTAGAGTTTTGCATGTCCATTGCCGATAAGGATGTGACAAAGCTAAGAAGTGAGTGTTCTTGCTAAGTCTATCAACGACCACCAAGATGCAATGTTTACCAGAAGATGGTGGTAAGCCTTCAATGAAGTCGAGACTTACTGATTCCCATACACCTGCAGGTACCGGAAGAGGTTGTAACAGACCTGGTTTCGCCGCCAAATCATACTTATTTTGCTGACATGTTGAACAATTCCGAACATAATTCTGAGTTTCCAAGCTCATTTTTGGCCAGAAGAACAACGCCTTGATACGCTTGTAATGTCGAAGTCTCTGCCTGAATGTCCACCTATGGCGGAATCGTAGCCATTTAAAGATGTGGAGCTTGACGTCTGGATCATCACCAACCACTAGTTTTCCCTTTCTTCGCAATTCTCCGTTAGTAAAGGAGTAAGCCGAGTGTTTAGAAGGTTGACTTTGGAGATCGGTGATTATTTTGTGAAGGTTCTGATCGGTGTCCCAGAGTTGCTTTAGTTTGTCGTAGAAACCATGGTGAATTTGTGATAAAGTGAGTTGAAGGAGCTGAGATCCAGAGACACGTGAAAGAGCATCGGCTGCAACGTTCTCCTTGCCCTGTTTATAATGAATCTCGAAGGTGTAGCCCATTAGTTTTGATAACCACATATGCTGAAAAGGCGTGGTTATCTTTTGTTCCAATAAGAATTTCAAGCTCTTTTGAACCAGGCGTTAGAGTATATGAACCAGATGTTTCCAACAGGTGAAAGTTTAGTCATGCACTTTGATTATATATCTTTAGAGATTCTTCATGTTATAAATCCAAAATCATTTTGTGAATCTTTTTGCTGCTGTAATCAGGACTTGTAGTTTGTTCAGCTGCTGGTTAAAATGATTAGTTTATTATGAGTGGGTTTCCTTTACAGAAGCTTCACTCTCTGGCGTTGAGCCACTTATGCAAAAGATTCATGGTGAGATTCGCCGGGTTGATGCTAGCATACTATCTGCTGTTCGTCAACAGGTGAGCAGCTTACTTTGGGTGTACATTGAGTTTAAGAATTATATTTTATGTTTGAGATAATAATTTTGCTTCATACTCCAGAGTAACTCAGGAACTAAAGCTAAAGAAGATCTTGCTGATGCTACACGCGCTGTCGAGGTTAGCTTCTCATTGGTTGATTTGTATTGTCTGCGCACTGTTAATATATCATTTCCTCTTGTCGTGTCCCCCTTTCAATTTTTTTTTTTCCGATTTAACACAGGAACTCTCATATAAGATTCAGGAGATCAAATCCAAAGCTGAGCAAAGTGAAACAATGGTCCAAGAACATTAAGAAGTTAGATTTTGCAAAAAAGAACTTAACCACAACGATCACTGCTCTTCATCGCCTCACAATGTTAGGTCAGTTAGCAGTAATTTGCTCTCTTCGTTATTTTCACCATATCTGGTCATGGTATCCTCAAATCAGGATGTGATAGCCCAAGTGTAATCAGTAATGAAGTGACATGATGTTGCTGGTTAACCTATTCGTGGGTCTATTTCAGTCTTTATATGGTAGTTTAAGTTGACCAGGTGCACTATGCATAAGCTCTCATTAATGAATTTTGCTACTTTGGTAGTCTCTGCTGTTGAACAGCTTCAGGTGATGGCGTCAAAAAAACAATACAGGGAGGCAGCTGCGCAGCTAGAGGTACCTTTTATATTCCGTATAACTAACACTGAAAGTTCATTTTGATATATTCTTGGACTTAATTGCCAAGAGGTTATTTGTTGGCAGAATTGGCAAGGCTGGATAAAACGGAGCGGCGATATGCATGGATAAAGCGTCGAATCCGTACAAATGAAGAATTCTGGAAGATTTTTCCTGCTTCTTGGCATGTGCCTTACAGACTTTGCATCCAGTTCTGCAAGAAAACAAGGTATTACCTCTTGAGTTTTCGATGAACATTTATCTGGCCTGCCCTTAATTATAGTAGTTCATCATATTTGCTCAGAAATTATTCCGGTTCCTCTTTTGAACCAGGCGTTAGAGTATATGAACCAGATGTTTCCAACAGGTGAAAGTTTAGTCATGCACTTTGATTATATATCTTTAGAGATTCTTCATGTTATAAATCCAAAATCATTTTGTGAATCTTTTTGCTGCTGTAATCAGGACTTGTAGTTTGTTCAGCTGCTGGTTAAAATGATTAGTTTATTATGAGTGGGTTTCCTTTACAGAAGCTTCACTCTCTGGCGTTGAGCCACTTATGCAAAAGATTCATGGTGAGATTCGCCGGGTTGATGCTAGCATACTATCTGCTGTTCGTCAACAGGTGAGCAGCTTACTTTGGGTGTACATTGAGTTTAAGAATTATATTTTATGTTTGAGATAATAATTTTGCTTCATACTCCAGAGTAACTCAGGAACTAAAGCTAAAGAAGATCTTGCTGATGCTACACGCGCTGTCGAGGTTAGCTTCTCATTGGTTGATTTGTATTGTCTGCGCACTGTTAATATATCATTTCCTCTTGTCGTGTCCCCCTTTCAATTTTTTTTTTTCCGATTTAACACAGGAACTCTCATATAAGATTCAGGAGATCAAATCCAAAGCTGAGCAAAGTGAAACAATGGTCCAAGAACATTAAGAAGTTAGATTTTGCAAAAAGAACTTAACCACAACGATCACTGCTCTTCATCGCCTCACAATGTTAGGTCAGTTAGCAGTAATTTGCTCTCTTCGTTATTTTCACCATATCTGGTCATGGTATCCTCAAATCAGGATGTGATAGCCCAAGTGTAATCAGTAATGAAGTGACATGATGTTGCTGGTTAACCTATTCGTGGGTCTATTTCAGTCTTTATATGGTAGTTTAAGTTGACCAGGTGCACTATGCATAAGCTCTCATTAATGAATTTTGCTACTTTGGTAGTCTCTGCTGTTGAACAGCTTCAGGTGATGGCGTCAAAAACAATACAGGGAGGCAGCTGCGCAGCTAGAGGTACCTTTATATTCCGTATAACTAACACTGAAAATAAATTTGGTGGTGATGTTCTTACTAGGGATATCGGAGATGACATTGAAGAAATTGGTACATGGGAAAACAGCAGTCAGAGTGTGTCCAAAATTCGCAAGAAGTATGAAAAGAAATTTGCTGCTGGTCAAGAATCCGGGGAAAGTGTATGTTCTATCTTCTTAATATGTACTATGGAAAACACTATAGTGATGTTTTATGATCGCTTAAAGTTTATTCTGATAGGGTTTGCTGCCTCTGTTTTAACAGGAAACGACCGGAAACAAAGATTTATCTGTTCCTAGAGCTGGGGTAGATTCCCTTGTTCTAGTTATTGGATTTTGGCTGTTGTCATTTCTATTGTAGTTCGGGAATTTCTTGAAAATCAAGTAAAAGTGGCTTTAATGCTAATAATAGGCATAATAATGCATGATTTGTAATAGCTACGGTTAGTGTTGTACTTAAGATCAATGTTTAAAGATTCATTTTATACAAGTACTACATTTTTTAGTAGAATTGTTTGCAAGTCTCTTTTAACTTCTGCTTCAATATTCTTTGATGCTTTGTGGTCGCATGTTAATCTTAATCTAACAATACGCTACCTTCTTAAACATCCTGTGTTCCCATCATTTTTTCAGGAAACAAGTAGAATCTATTCTGGTCAACATGAAAGAGAAACCAGAAGTAGCTACATTGTTACAGGTCAGGCTTGCTCTCTCTGATCCATAGTAGCATATGCATGCTTGTCCTAACAAAAAAAAAGTCCATTATATTTACCAGATGGAATGTATATCTATAAGAGCTGTGTTTCACTTCTGAAGAGTATCTGATGATTAGAAAATATTTAATGATGCCCCTGTACGCTGTCATGAAATCCTATTATTTCTTGATATTTGTGGAATGTCTCAGGCCTCTATTAAAGTTTGATGTCATTGAATGATTAGGCACTACAAAGCACAGTGGAGTTTGAAAAGGAACTTGAAAATAAATTTGGTGGTGATGTTCTTACTAGGGATATCGGAGATGACATTGAAGAAATTGGTACATGGGAAAACAGCAGTCAGAGTGTGTCCAAAATTCGCAAGAAGTATGAAAAGAAATTTGCTGCTGGTCAAGAATCCGGGGAAAGTGTATGTTCTATCTTCTTAATATGTACTATGGAAAACACTATAGTGATGTTTTATGATCGCTTAAATTTTATTCTGATAGGGTTTGCTGCCTCTGTTTCAACAGGAAACAACCGGAAACAAAGATTTATCTGTTCCTGGAGCTGGGGTATATTCCCTTGTTCTAGTTATTGGATTTTGGCTGTTGTCATTTCTATTGTAGTTCGGGAATTTCTTGAAAATCAAGTAAAAGTGGCTTTAATGCTAATAATAGGCATAATAATGCATTGATACAAATTTCATTATCTGTTTGAGCTTCAATGAATGGAAACTGAATGATATCTATTCACTTGAGCTATTGTGTCGTTTGAAGGATTTCTTTACTCACTGGTGTAAATCTCGACCTGGCAGTTCAACTTCCGTGGAATCATCTCTTCTTGCTTCGAACCTCATTTAACCCCATATATTGAGTTGGAAGAGAAGACACTTATGGAACACCTGGAGAAAGTTGTTCAGGTAATTTAGTTTTTCACTTAATGAAATTGTTTTCGTTCAAAGCCTTGTCAAGCTCTCCAAATTTGCTACAGCATTTATCTGATTGCTGCTTGGTTGTTGATGCTTTGGAGTCGTCTGTGAGGGAAGAGGTGGTAAACAACTTCTGCAGCCGTGAGCTTACCTCATATGAACAAATCTTTGAAGGAGCTGGTATATTGCACATAATTCCGTATAACTAACACTGAAAGTGCATTTTCATATATTCTTGGACTTTATTGCTAAGAGGTTATTTGTTGGCAGAATTGGCAAGGCTGGATAAAACAGAGCGGCGATATGCATGGATAAAGCGTCGAATCCGTACAAATGAAGAAATCTGGAAGATTTTTCCTGCTTCTTGGCATGTGCCTTATAGACTTTGCATCCAGTTCTGCAAGAAAACAAGGTATTACCTCTTGAGTTTTCGATGAACATTTATCTGGCCTGCCCTTAACTATGTAGTAGTTCATCATATTTACTCAGATATTCTTCATTTTTCCGCTTTGGAGTTTTCAAAAAATTAGGACATGGCAACATAACATCCCTCATTCTGAACTAGATAGTTGACCCCACTTTTATTTTTAGGAGATGGCTACATAACACCGCTACTATGCGTGAATATTATTGAAAATTATATAAATAAAAATTTGATACAGAAAAATTGATTCATATATGAATTATTAGTGACTAATTTTTGGGAATGATACATAATTTTGGAAATCATAATAATGCATGATTTGTAATAGCTACTTATTAAAGTTTAGTTTAGTCCGTTTAGATGAATGTTAAAGGTTAATTGTTTTTTGTAAGTACCACATTTTGAGTAGAATTGTTTGCAAGTCTCTCTCTAACTTCTTCTTCAATATATATAAAATTTCTTTTTGGTGTGTATTCGTTGATGCTTTGTAGTCACTATGCTGTGAAAGTTAAGTGCCAGTAATCTTAATCTAAAAGCAATATGCAACCTTCTTAAACATCCTGTGTTCCCATCATTTTTATCAGGAAACAAGTAGAATCTATTCTGGTCAACATGAAAGAGAAACCAGAAGTAGCTACATTGCTACAGGTCAGGCTTGCTCTCTCTGATCCATAGTAGCATATGCATGCTTGTCCTAACAAAAAAAGTCCATTATATTTACCAGATGGAATGTATATCTATAAGAGCTGTGTGTCACCTCTGAAGAGTATCTGATGATTAGAAAATATGTTATCCGGACCCTCTTTTTCGCTGTCATGAAATCCCGTTACTTCTTGATGTTTTGTGGAATGTTTCAGGCCTCTATTAAAGTTTGATTTCATTGAATGATTAGGCACTACAAAGCACAGTGGAGTTTGAAAAGGAACTTGAAAATAAATTTGGTGGTGATGTTGCTACGAGGGATATCGGAGATGACATAGAAGAAATTGGTACATGGGAAAACAGTAGTCAGAATGTATCTAAAATTCGCAAGAAGTATGAAAAGAAATTTGCTGCTGGTCAAGAATCCGGGGAAAGTGTATGTTCTATCTTCTTAATATGTACTATGGAAAACACTAGTGATGTTTTATGATCGCTTAAATTTTATTCTGATAGGGTTTGCTGCCTCTGTTTCAACAGGAAACAACCGGAAACAAAGATTTATCTGTTCCTGGAGCTGGGGTATATTCCCTTGTTCTAGTTATTGGATTTTGGCTGTTGTCATTTCTATTGTAGTTCGGAAATTTCTTGAAAATCAAGTAAAAGTGGCTTTAATGCTAATAATAGGCATATAATGCATTGATAGAAATTTCATTATCTGTTTGAGCTTCAATAAATGGAAAACTGAATGACATCTATACACTTGAGCTATTGTGTCGTTTGAAGGATTTCTTTACTCACTGGTGTAAATCTCGACCTGGCAGTTCAACTTCCGTGGAATCATCTCTTCTTGCTTCGAACCTCATTTAACCCCATATATTGAGTTGGAAGAGAAGACACTTATGGAACACCTGGAGAAAGTTGTTCAGGTAATTTAGTTTTTTCACTTAATGAAATTGTTTTCGTTCAAAGCCTTGTCAAGCTCTCCTAATTTCCTAATTTTCGGTTCCTTCTATCAGGAGGAAACATGGGATATTGAGTATGGAAGTCAAAATAACGTTCTACATAGCAGCACACAGGTGAATACCTATGCAAACCTCTTTAAGTAGAGTTATCTGAGATGTGTTAACTCTGACAGAGATTTACATCGTGAGCCAATGTATTAACTGGTTCACGACTTTCACTAGGTATTGGCATGGGTAGTTTGATTTTATATTAGATGATATCACTGCTAGAAACATAGAGCCTACAATTCAGTCATTATCCATTGAGCTGGGCAGAAATATCTGGTCATGTTCAGGTGATGTTTGAGTAGTTAGTAGGAAAAGTTTCTGTGTGAAACTTGATATTATTCTCAGTTTGAACTCTGCAAAGTATTTTTGTGCATAGTGGCTATTGATATTAGTAGATTAACTGGTGAAAACCTGATAACATTCCTGTACAATCTGTGTCTGTCACATCATATCTTGTCTTCTGTAGCCATTCAAATTTAGTTTTGTTCCGTTGTTTACTGTTGCCTTGTATGCAGTTGTTTACCGATATAAAGAAGAGCTTGAAACGGTGCAGTGTTCTCAGTAAGAACCAGACTTTATTCAATTTGTTCAAGGTATATTTCTCATTCGCTCAGTATGGGTTTTATATATCTACTGAGAATTTGAGCAATGCCTTAACTTGTCGGGTAACCAACGTTGTTTGTGGAGTATCAGAATTTTATTTGGAGAAACATTTGGTAGTTAGATCAACTTTGCCGCCTAGGTTTCAACAAGGAGGGCGTATACACTTGTGCTCTTTTCTTTAATAGTGTGTGCAATCCAATTTATATGCTTTAATACACGATTCCTTATTAGATGGATGGAGATTACTTCATTCTTTTCAAACGGTCTCCTCTTTACAGGTCTTTCAACGAGTTCTTAAGGCATATGCTACAAAGCTATTTCTTAAGCTCCCAAAAGGAGGCACCGGTATCGTTGCTGCAGCCACAGGCATGGACGGACAGATAAAGGTGCTGAGCGTATCTGCCTTCTTCCTGTTTCCCATGTGTGCTTTCCACTTGTTTTATCACTTTATTTTCTTCTTGCAGGTCTCGGACAGAGATGAAAGGGTGATATGTCACATAGTTAATTCTTCCGAGTATTGCCACAAAACCGTAAGTTTTTTTTTGAATTCTTGCCTCTTTTCACTTTCAGCACTCTCAGCATGCAGCATATACGTGACAACTATGTGTAGCATAGTTACTTACTTTCTCCATGTTGTTGTGATGTGATCTTACACCTCAAGTTATTTGCTTGCAATTTTTTCTAAATATCTGTACTACTCATGCGGTACATTTTCAAATATGTTTTCTGCTGCTTCTGTATAAAAAAAAAATGGAATGCGAATTGTTATGTTGTTCCGGGATACAAGGTGTGTGACCATGTCAGTAGGATTTTGTCTAAAAGTTTCGATTACCGAACATCAATGTGGGACTTCTCAAGGATTATTTGCTCTGTCTTGCAGTGTGGTGAACTGGCAGAAAAAGTATCAGAAATTATTGACCCGCACTATGTTGACGTTGTAGACATGTCAGAGGTCCAGGTACTGATTACAACTGACATATTTTTTCCCTGATGTTACTTATTTTGGATTCTTCTCAAGCTACGTTGCTGGGCAGGATGAATTTTCTGCGGTCATAACGAGATCATTGGTGACGCTGGTCCTTGGAATCGAAACTAAATTTGACACAGAAATGGCAGCGATGACACGTGTTCCATGGGGGGCACTTGACAGTGTGGGTGACCAGTCTGGGTAAGATCTAACTGGGAGTTCAAAGCGTTCTATTGTTTTCGATGCCCATATCACTAAAGCCTAAACATACTTGCATATTCTTTTAGATATGTAAATGGAATCAATACAATTCTTAGCGGCAGCATCCCTGTCCTCGGAACCTTCTAACACCAGTTTACTTCCAGTTTTTCCTCGACAAGGTAACCTATTTATGCTGTGATAAATACTCCTCATACTATTTTAGGACCTGCGATAAATTTTATTCTACAGTTCTTAGTGCTTACTTGTACAAAATAGATATTTATTGCTACTTCGTTCACCAAGCATATTTCATTACACTCCCGAAGCTATTGACAATAACAGTTCAACTGTTTTAAGACTTGACCAACTTTGTGCAGCTGGCATCATCCCTTGGACCACGGTTTTATGCTAATATTTTCAGATGCAAGCAACTATCGGAAGCTGGAGCTCAACAGGTCAGTTTGCGTACCCGTATATCCTCCATATGCATGACTCTAATTCTTTCCGTTGTAATTTCTCTAGTACTCAACCAGTGAGTTGGCTAAAGTCCATGCTAAAAAATCGGTTTACCTAGTTTATCGTATGTATCCAGAGACTACAAACTCAGTCTAGTCTCTTCGACTCATTTCCTTAACTTCAGTACTAGGATTGTTGAAGTATTCAATGTAGGGATGATCATTTTCATGCTTTGAGAGTTAAAACGTAGCTTCATGGAAGATGAATTTTCTGTTTTTTTTTTTTTCTTTTGGCTTCACAGATGTTACTAGATACGCAAGCCATGAAGACGATTCTTCTAGAAATTCCTTCACTTGCCAGACAGGTTAGCTATCTCATCATTTACCATATTATGTATATGTGCCTCTGCTGGTGTCTCTGTATTTAGATATTGGTGTTATCTGAGCATGAAACATTTGGTATCATAGAGCATTCTATGTTTCAGTATGATATTGTATTATACCAATTGAGCCTTTTTTAAAATCTGAAATTGGTGATATCACTGCAGACTTCGACTGCTGCCAGCTACTCTAAATTTGTGAGCCGTGAAATGAGCAGAGCTGAAGCACTTCTTAAGGTCATACTATCCCCAATCGATTCAGTGGCAGACACATACCGTGCACTGTTTCCAGAAGGAACTCCCATGGAGTTTCAGCGCATCTTGGAACTTAAGGTGATTTTGTCTTTTCTTAATCCATTTCAGTACTCAGATTCTCTAAATCCCAATTAGCTTGAAGTCAGAGTGCTGTCCACAGTATGGAGGATCATGGCACCAATGAAACTAACTCTAGACCTTTTTGTGGTGTTGATGCAGGGTCTTAAGAAAGCTGATCAGCAGAGCATACTTGATGATTTTAACAAGCATGGCCCAGGTTTCACACAGGCCTCTGTTTCAGCGGCAATGCCACAACCGGTTCCAACCCCACCTGCACTGCCGCTGGGAATCACTAATCCGGCTACAGCAGCTGGGTTCATAGCAAACAGCGAGGATGTGTTGACGAGAGCAGCGGCTCTTGGCAGAGGAGCAGCAACCACTGGCTTTAAGAAGTTCATTGCACTTACTGAAGCTGCCAAAGACCGCAAAGATGGACCTTTAAGGAGACTCTTCAACGCTTGATTTGTTTATTTTCTACCTCAATCTCAACTTTTGAATATGAATCTGTGTTTTCGTTTCCTTGTCTACTAATGCGACTTCCAATGGATTTTCTTAGGCTGTTTCGTTTTCTTTTTTTCTTTTCTGAAAAACGGTAACTACCACTTCTTTGGCATTCCTCTCTTATGTCAGTGTTGCATCAAGTTTAAGATTTCCATTTTTATATGAAATGGCCTGTGAAATGCGTAAAATTGTTAGGATCTGAATGATCTAAGTTCGAGGGTGAAACACTTTATACGTTCTATTTTGAAAGCACCAATATTCAGAGATATATATATTTACTTTGTGAAAATTGAGGTAGGTAACATAGTATCTTAAGTTATCGTCTAAAAACTGAATAAAAAAGGAAATTTGCTAATATGGAACTAAATCTGTAAAATATTGTCCCCTTAGAACTAAATTCTCTAACCTTGTCCGTATAGAATTAATTCTTGTCCCTTTAGAACTAATACTCTGTGAATACTTGTTTTGTCCTTTTCTTTATAATATAATTAATAAAATTTTAAAACTATATGAATTAAAAGGAAATACTTAATTAAATAAAAATAGGGCAATTTTTTCGAACTCGGTCCCGTTCTCTCCGACTCTCTTTCCCAATCGAGAGCGATTTCTTTCTCGCCGTGACACCTTCCGCCTCTGAGATTCTTGGTTCATCGGAGAGCTTCAGCGAGTCACATCGCTTCTCCCTCCTCCTTCTTGCGTATTTCCTCTGTTAGTGCCACCGGTTGATTATCGTTCTTATCTCCGCCCGCCATCGATGGCTGCTCAAGCTCGGGAGTAGCTCTCTCCCGATTAAGGGCGATTAGTTTCACAGTTGTTTTCTTTTGCTCTTCCTTCATCTCGGTTCGACAATTTGAAGGTTAGGCTTTGAAATCCCCTTATGATTTTGCTTTTTGTTTGTTCTTTATGTTTATTTGCATGTACTACAAATTGTACTAGATAGAGAGTTAGTTTAAAACACAAATCGAAACAAGTTTATGGTTTTCGAGGAATGTGGTTGAGTTGTGAGATTGTTGTTGTTGATTGAGTTCAGTTCTAGTATTAGGTTTATTCATAGACTTGAAAAAGCTAATGACTTTGCCATGCTTTAGACATCGATTTTACATACTTGTTTTGGGATCGAGTTTGTTATTTGAATTGAATTTGTCGATAGTGTGTAGTCTTTTGTTATTCATTTGGTGCGTAGCTTTGACTCTGTTTTATTTTAGAGGTAAACACATTTGCTAGTTGATTATATTTTGTTTCGATTTGTGTTTCTAAGTAGTTTTGAATTGTAAAAACTAGTTAAATGTGAGATGGTTATATTTGGTTCATTTGTTAACTTATGGAATTCATGTTTTTAGGAATGGCTCACCAGTTCCTAAACGCATTCTTCAAGAAGGTGCTGAGACGGATGGATAAGATTAATAACACATGTAGAGGGGCTTGAAGGCGGTAAAGGTGGCTCACGAAGATGAGTATGAGGAAGTTTTGAAAGACCGTCTTCGGGCCTCTTCGGCGATCATAGAGAACAAACTCATCTACTCGGGAAGATTATTCACAGCTTCATGTGCAAGCAGCTCAGGGTTTCCAAGCTTCACGAGCTGTGGTTTATTTTTGAAAGAGGCTTAGGTTTTATATGCAAGAATTTTATGTTATTTGGATTGAAGTACAAAGAGGAACCCGCGTAGACTTCATTAACGGAAGAATGATAAGGGGTTCTGGGCTAATGGCTGAAGACCAATGCGAAGATCAACTTATATACTATAAGGGATGAGCTCCTTAAGGTGTGTAACGAGTGGTCGTATGTGGACGAGTGAGGTTAGTGTATCTGTCCATTATACAATCATTCCTCATGGCTAAGGATTGGAAAGTGTATATCCCTCAGAATACATCCGCTTGGTGATGGATTTTGAGAAATTGAGGATGTATCCTTGGGGTCTTCGCTTATGATGAGCTGATTGCATCAATACCGAGCAAGAGAAGATGTGCATATGCGAAGAACGCTACGTGTTGGATGGATTCTCATATCGTTTCAGATATGGATTATGGAGGCAATTCCAGACATTGGTTCTATGGTTGGTAAAAAATAAAAAACGTGAAGAAAATGAGTTGTAGGAATTGGAAAGGTAGTGGTAAAGTATCCTACCAAGATATCACCAGCCTAGAGTCCCACTTTGATAAGGTAACTGATATTTCTTCTTTAAATATTGAGTTCAATAAATGTTCAATGTAAGCTTAGTGTTTTGTTTGTTCTTGCAGGGGAGAGCTGTTCACATTTATATCATCTACTGGTGATTTCGATGTGATTGCTGATACTGAGTTCCTTAGGGAAGATGAAAAGAAGGGCGAAAGAGTTGGTCGTATTGTTGAATTGATCAATGCGAAACAAGACTGGCGCATTTCGATTGGGAAGTTGAGTCTTTGCCTGCACATATGGACCTTTCTGATTCGAACAAGATGAACCGGCTGATGTTGCGAAGAACCGTCGGTATGCGGAGGAACAAATTGTTTTATTTGCTGCACATATAGTTACCATTTTACTCCTTTAGTTACTACCTTATTTCACTGTTTTATTTGACTCTTGAAGTTGCTTTCTCTTTACTTTTAGGTGACAATATGAAACCCTATCTATACCCTAAATGATTGATACATAATGTCTTAATTCTTATCAAAACATAACGAAATCTAAACCTATCTATTCACTTGAGCTATTGTGTCGTTTGAAGGATTTCTTTACTCACTGGTGTAAATCTCGACCTGGCAGTTCAACTTCCATGGAATCATCTCTTCTTGCTTCGAACCTCATTTAACCCCATATATTGAGTTGGAAGATAAGACACTTATGGAACACCTGGAGAAAGTTGTTCAGGTAATTTAGTTTTTTCACGTAATGAAATTTTTTTGTTCAAAGCTTGTCAAGTTCTCCTAGTTTCCTAATTTTCGATTCCTTCTATCAGGAGGAAACATGGGATATTGAGTATGGAAGTCAAAATAATGTTCTACATAGCAGCACACAGGTGAATACCTATGCAAGCCTCTTTAAGTAGAGTTATTTGAGATGTGTTAACTTTGACAGAGATTTACATCGTGAGCCAATGTATTAACTAAATCATGACTTTCACTAGGTATTGGCATGGGTAGTTTGATTTTATATAGATGATATCACTGCTTGAAACATAGAGCCTACAATTCAGTCATTATCCATTGAGCTGGGCAGAAATATCTGGTCATGTTCAGCTTATGTTTGAGTAGTTAGTAGGAAATGTTTTCTGTGCGAAACTGGATATTATACTCAGTTTGAACTCTGCAATGTATTTTTGTGCATAGTGGCTATTGATATTAGTAGATTAACTGGTGAAAACCTGATAGCATTCCTGTACAATCTGTGTCTGTCACATTATTATCTTGTCTCCTGTAGCCATCCAAATTTAGCTTTGTTCCTTGTATGCAGTTGTTTACCGATATAAAGAAGAGCTTGAAACGGTGCAGTGTTCTCAGTAAGAACCAGACTTTATTCAATTTGTTCAAGGTATATTTGTCGTTCGCTTAATATGGGTTTTATATATCTACTGAGAATTTGAGCAATGCCTTAACTTGTCTGATAACCAACGTTGTTTGTGGAGTATCAGAATTTTATTTGGAGAAACATTTGGTAGTTAGATCAACTTTGCCGCCTAGGTTTCAACAAGCGAGGCGTATACACTTGTCCTCTTTTCTTTATTAGTGTGTGCAATCCAATTTATATCATTATTAGATCGATGGAGATTTCGACTTCATTCTTTTCAAAGGGTCTCATCTCTACAGGTCTTTCAACGAGTTCTTAAGGCATATGCTACAAAGCTATTTCTTAAGCTCCCAAAAGGAGGCACCGGTATCGTTGCTGCAGCCACAGGCATGGACGGACAGATAAAGGTGCTGAGCATATCTACCTTCTTCCTGTTTCCCATGTGTGCGTTCCACATATATTATCACTTTATGTTTTCTTGCAGGTCTCGGACAGAGATGAAAGGGTGATATGTCACATAGTTAATTCTTCCGAGTATTGCCACAAAACCGTGAGTTTTTTTTTTGTATATTATTATGTTTTTTTTTTAACACTGATTTGTTCATTGAAAAAGCCTGAAAGGCAAGGTCTGGTAGGACATCAAACGAAACAAAATAAAAAGAAATAAGAAGATACCAGTAGGTACCAAAACAACAAAGCAAGGACCAAAGAAAAAGACTTCAGCCCGGGAAGAACAGGTGATCAGGGTAGTTGCCCCTACAGCTTGAATAGCTTGATCACATAGCTCGAGACTCATGGAGAATTTGTATGAGAGAGCCAACTTGGACCACCGACGGCTATATAGGACTGAGTACGGTTTTCAGCAACAACGCTGCCAGCTATGGCCTGAGCAACTCTGTTTTTTGGCTCGATGGCATGTGAGATAGTCCAAGAGCCCAACTTAGGGAGAAGAAGCTTGATTTTATCAAGTAAAGGACGACTCTCCGGAAAACGATGAGGTTCTAACAGGGTTTCTCTAATTTCCGTAGAAGATGTCTCCAGCAGAACATTTGTTTGTCTCATGTTAACCATACACTCAACAGCCCAATGCAGAGAAAGCAAATCAGTATCTCTCTTCGACGAAATGTTTGAGAGATGTCTCCAGCAGAACATTCTGTTTTCTTGCCACTTTCACTTTCAGCACTCTCAGCATGCAGCATATACATGACAACAATGTGTAGCCTGTGGGGACGGGTTAACTGGGGTTGTATCTGTTACATATGAGGCCATAAGGCCACCAATACTTTACCAGTACAGGAGGAGAAGCCCAAATACAGGCCCATCTGAGATGGATCATCACGAGAGTGTGGATGAGGAAGAGCACGTGAGAGAGCATGGAAAGGAGGAGGAAGCTGCGTAGCAACGGCCTCGACAATACCACATGGATGTTGGTGATGTGTCTATTTGTTTAGGTCATGCATTTGGCGTTTACTATCTATAAAGAGTAGCTAAGAATAAGAGTTGGTTATGGTTATCGAGTGAGAAATTCGATCATTTTGTGAGAGGAGAGAGAGTATTTCCTTAGTAAAACTTTAAATCGTTGTATTTGCTTGTTCGTGAAGGAATATCTTTATCTTTCTTTACAAGTCTAAACTTATACAACTTGATCGTAACAAATTTGGTATCAGAGCAAGACGAACCTGAGAACTTGCGATGGGACCGAAGAAGAGTGATGACCTTGACATATCCAACGTGATGACGAACGATTCGTGGCGATGGAGGGAAAGCTGACCACGATGTTGGAAGAACGGATGAGTGAGATGATGCGAATGATGGCCAGTGGATTTGAGAAACTCGAGCTGTGGAAGGTAGAGCAGACCAGGGAGAAGGATCGGCGAGAAGGAGGACCGATATCCCCGAGTTTGCTCTCCAACCCAGTCGATGCTCTCAAACCAACGGTGCATCAGGGAGAAGGATCGGGAAAGGAGATCATGGAGGAACCTCAGAGCGTGTCAGGTGCTAGATACATGACGGAAGCAGGACACGAAACGAGTTCCGTCGTCAATCAACCACCAACGTGGGGTACGATGCGGAGAAGAACGAGTCTCTGGCTCGGAAGCTGAAGATTCCATTGTTTGATGGTGACGATGCAGAGAGTTGGGTGTTGCGCATCGAACAATATTTCGAGCTAGAGGAGTTTTCGGAGGAAGAAAAGATGAAGGCGGTACAAATGAGCTTTATCGGCGAGGCGTTACCATGGTACCGTTGGGAGAGGACCCGAAATCCCTTTCTCAGTTGGGAGCAGATGAAGGTGAGAGTATTAGAGCAGTTTTCGCTGGTGCTAGTTACCAGCGCAGGGGAAAGAGTTCTCTGTCTCAAGCAGACAGACACGGTGCGTAGTTTCCGGCGGGAGTTCATCGCTCTGGCCTCCAACGTGCCGGAAATACCCGATCCGATTCTCGAGATGGCTTTTATGAACGTGCTGCATCCTCAGATTAAGGCGGGGGTGAAGATGATGCAGACTCGTGGGTTGCAGAAGGTGATGGACGCCGCAAAACTTGTAGAAGATTGGTCCACCGGGGGGGAGATGACGGAGGAGCCGTTAGTGTCTACGACGAAGGAGCCTCGGGCCGCTAATGGCAGGTTTCAAGCCCAAACAAGTAAACAGGCCCAACAAGGAGGACAAGGACCCAAAACCAAACCCAACCAAAACTCGGCGGCGTCGTTTAACTCGACGAGTACGAAACCTAATCACACTCGACTCAAACCCCCGTTTTGCCGCCTAACGCCAGCGGGGGTCGCAAAATGGAAAGAGGGGCTTTGCTTCCGATGTGATGAGAAATATGTGTACCCCCACAAGTGTGCACAAGCGGAGCTGGTGGTGCTACTGGTATTAGAGGATGGCACAGAGTTGGATGTATCGAGTTGTTCGGTGGAGCTCGAGGAAAGGGAGCAACCGGAGGAAGTGGAGGTCGCAGAGATCTCCATCAGCTCAATCGTAGGGATCTCTTCGTCACGCACCATCAAACTGCGGGAAGCCATGATGGGCAGAGATGTTGTGGTCTTGATCGATAGCGGAGTTACACATAACTTCGTGTCAAAGGAGTTGGTGAAAGAACTGAGCTTGACGACTGATAAGATCCGAGGTTACAGCGTTCTAACGGCGGGAGGAGTAACCTTCAAGGGAGCGGGGCTGTGTAATGACTTAGATCTGGAGTTACCAGGGTGTACCGTTACCTCCAGTTTCTTGCCTTTGGAGTTAGGGAGTGCTGATGTCATCCTAGGCATTCAGTGGCTTGAGACGCTGGGAAACAAGAAGGTCAACCGGAAGCTTCAAATTCTCCGCTTCAAGGTGGGGTCTAATAAGTATGTATTGCAAGGAGACCCGAGCCTGAGGTGTGATGCAGTGTCTTTCAAATCACTCATGAAGACAATGCAGCAGGGGGAAGAGGCGATGTTAATTGAGTATAATGGAGTGCAAGTGGAAAATGAGGGTTTGAAGAAGGCCACAGCGGTTCCTCAGAGGTTACAGAGGGTTCTAGAAGAGTACACTGAGGTGTTTAACGAGCCACAAGGAATGCCATCCTCACGGGGAAGGGAGCATGCTGTTGGGCTGAACAAAGATGCAAGTCTCGTGAGTGTCAGACCCTTTCGCTATCCCCAGGCCCAGAGAGAGGAGATTGAGACGCAGGTTGCTGCGATGCTAGCGGCAGGGATCATCAGAGATAGCAACAGTCCTTTTCAAGCCTAGTGTTGTTGGTAAAAAAGAAAGATGGGAGCTGGAGGTTTTGCATCGATTATAGGGTGCTAAATAAGGTTATGGTTGCAGACTGCTATCCGATACCTATGATAGACCAGCTGTTGGACGAGTTGCAAGGAGCCACAAGGACTGCCATCCTCACGGGGAAGGGAGCATGCTGTTGTGCTGAACAAAGATGCAAGTCCCGTGAGTGTCAGACCCTTTCACTATCCCCAGGCCCAGCGAGAGGAGATTGAGACGCAGGTTGCTGCGATGCTAGCGGCAGGGATCATCAGAGATAGCAACAGTCCTTTTCAAGCCTAGTGTTGTTGGTAAAAAAGAAAGATGGGAGCTGGAGGTTTTGCATCGATTATAGGGTGATAAATAAGGTTACGGTTGCAGACTGCTATCCGATACCTATGATAGACCAGCTGTTGGACGAGTTGCAAGGAGCAGTGGTGTTTTCCAAGCTGGATCTCAAGTCGGGTTACCATCAGATACTGGTGAAAGCAGAAGATGTACAAAAGACGGCTTTCAGGACTCACGATGGGCATTACGAATTCCTGGTGATGCCCTTTCGGTCTGACGAATGCGCCCGCCACGTTCCAATCCTTGATGAACGAGGTGTTTCGAGGTTATCTGAGGATGTTTATGTTAGTCTTTTTTGATGATATTCTCGTGTTCAGTAAGACCGAAGAGGAGCATGAGAATCATCTGAGGCAGGTGCTGGAGGTGTTGAAGAAGCATCAACTTTATGCAAACCGTAAGAAGTGTGAATTCGCCAGCACCATTTAATACTTGGGTCATGTGATCAGTAAAGAAGGAATGGCAGCTGACGAGGGGAAGATACGTGTAATGACAGAGTGGCTGGAACCTAAATGAGTCAAGGATCTCAGGGGGTTTATCGGGCTGACTGGGTATTATAGGAAGTTTGTATTGGGGTATGGAGACATTGTTAGACCATTAACATTCTTGCTCCGCAAAGATCAGTTTAAGTGGAGCGAAGAGGCGAGGGAAGCCTTTCAGAAGCTGAAAGTTGCGATGTCCACGGTGCTGGTTCTAGCATTGCCTAACTTCAAGGAACAATTCATGATAGAATCAAATGCGTCGGGAATGGGACGGTGCAGTGCTGATGCAGAACCAGAGGCCAATTGCCTATTTCAATCAAGCTTTAACAGCACGACATGAAATCGGTCTACGAACGTGAGCTCATGGCCATTGTGTTCGCCATACAGAAATGGAGACACTATCTGTTGGGGAGAAAGTTCATAGTGAGAACCGATCAGAAGAGCTTGAAGTTCTTACTTGAGCAGCGGGAGATCAATATGGAGTATCAGCAATGCTGTCAAAAATACTGGGCTTTGACTTTGACATTCATTACAAACCAGGCTTGGAAAATAAAGCGGCTGACGCATTGTCAAAGAAGGATCCAGTGCTTGAGTTGTCTGCTGTCTCGATGCCAGTCTCTATCCAACTGGAGGAAGTGGGGTCTGAAGTCGATAAGGATGAGGAGTTGAGTAAAGTGAAGCAGGAGGTCTTACAGGATCCATAGTCACACCGTGAATTCTCAGTAGTGCAAGGGAGGTTGCTACGTCAGGGTAAGCTAGTGTTGCCTAAGACCTCGAAGATGATTGGAGTTATACTGCGGGAGTATCATGATAGTAAGTATGGGGGACATGGTGGGGTGCTCAAAACTCAGAAACGGATAGGAGCACTGTTCTATTGGGTGGGGATGATGACAGACATCCGAAGGTATGTGGCAGCCTGTCAAACGTGCCAGCGTCACAAATACTCAACACTGGCCGGGGGGTTACTCCAGCCTCTGCCCATTCTGACAGAAGTTTGGGAAGACATCTCACTTGATTTCATCGAAGGACTGCCGAAATCAAAAGGATTAAACACAATCTTGGTGGTGGTGGATCGCCTCACTAAGTACGGGCATTTCATCAGTCTCAAGCATCCATTCACGGCCGTCGATGTGGCCATGGTTTTTGTTCAGGAGGTGGTGCGTTTGCACGGGTTTCCTAAGACTATTGTCTCTGATCGAGATCGAATCTTCACTGGGCAGTTTTGGAAGGAGTTATTTCGACTATCAGGAACGGGGTTGTGTTTCCTACGGCTTACCACCCTCAGTCAGACGGCCAGACCGAGGTAACCAACAGAGGACTTGAGACTTACTTGCGTTGTTTTGCGGGGGAAAAGCCAAGAACGTGGGCAAAATTCTTACAGTGGGCTGAGTTTAGCTACAACACCTCTTTTCACTCAGCAATTCAGATGTCTCCGTTTCAAGCGCTGTATGGTCGGGAACCACAGTCTCTGTCTCGCTATGAGAATGGGTCTACGAACAATGCGGAGTTGGAAACACGTCTGCACGAGAGAGATGATCACTTGGTTCTGTTGAGGCAGCAGCTGTTGAAGGCTCAACAGACCATGAAAGCACGCGCAGACAGTTACCGTAGGGAGGTTGAGTTTCAGGTTGGGGATAAGGTGTTTTTAAAGATCCGTCCTTACAGACAGAAGTCCTTGACCAGGAGAGTGAGTGAGAAGCTATCAGCTCGCTTCTATGGACCATATGAAGCGACTGCACGAGTTGGAAAGGTGACGTATCGCTTGCACTTGCCTCCCAAAGCACGCATACATCCCACTTTTCACGTCTCTCAATTGAAGAAGGTTGTGGGGGAGGCGATGGAACCCGCAACGATTCCGCCAAAGTTGACTGAAGAAGGTATTCTCGAAGCCAGAGGCTGTTCTAGCACACAGGGTGTACAGTAACACAGGTCATGAGGAGTTGTTGATTAAGTGAGCAGGGCTTCCGACAGCTGATTGTACTTGAGAGTTGGAAGAGTGTGATCAAGAAGCAGTTTCCTGAGCTTGACCTTGAGGACAAAATCAATTTAAATGGAAGGAGTATTAATGTTACATATGAGGCCATAAGGCTACCAATACTTTACCAGGAGGAGAAGCCCAAAGGCAGGCCCATCTGAGATGGATCATCACGAGAGTGTGGATGAGGAAGAGCACGTGGGAGGAGAGCACGGAAAGGAGGAGGAAGCTGCGTAGCAACAGCCCCGACAATAGCACATGGATGTTGGTGATGTATCTATTTGTTTAGGTCATGCATTTGGCGTTTACTATCTATAAAGAGTAGCTAAGAATAAGAGTTAGTTATCGAGTGAGAAGTTCGATCATTTTGTGAGAGGAGAGAGAGTACTTCTTTAGTAAAACTCTAAATCGTTGTATTTGCTTGCTCGTGAAGGAATATCTTTATCTTTCTTTACAAGTCTAAACTTATACAACTTGATGGTGTCAGTATCATATGGTTCTATTCTGATTTTAAGCCAGTCATGTAGAATGACCAGTTATAATATTATTATTCTTCACATGAAGTTGCAAGAAACTTTCATGGGTCTAGTTACTTTCTCGATGTTGTTTTGAATTGCATTTTAAGAAGTGATATGTATATCTTACGCCTCCAAGTTATTTGTTTGCAACTTTTTCTAAATATTGCTGCTCTACATTTGGTTATCGAGTGAGAAGTTCAATCATTTTGTGAGAGGAGAGAGAGTACTTCTTTAGTAAAACTCTAAATCGTTGTATTTGCTTGCTCGTGAAGGAATATCTTTATCTTTCTTTACAAGTCTAAACTTATACAACTTGATGGTGTCAGTATCATATGGTTCTATTCTGATTTTAAGCCAGTCATGTAGAATGACCAGTTATAATATTATTATTCTTCACATGAAGTTGCAAGAAACTTTCATGGGTCTAGTTACTTTCTCGATGTTGTTTTGAATTGCATTTTAAGAAGTGATATGTATATCTTACGCCCAAGTTATTTGTTTGCAACTTTTTCTAAATATTGCTGCTCTACATTTGGTTATCGAGTGAGAAGTTCAATCATTTTGTGAGAGGAGAGAGAGTACTTCTTTAGTAAAACTCTAAATCGTTGTATTTGCTTGCTCGTGAAGGAATATCTTTATCTTTCTTTACAAGTCTAAACTTATACAACTTGATGGTGTCAGTATCATATGGTTCTATTCTGATTTTAAGCCAGTCATGTAGTATGACCAGTTATAATATTATTATTCTTCACATGAAGTTGCAAGAAACTTTCATGGGTCTAGTTACTTTCTCGATGTTGTTTTGAATTGCATTTTAAGAAGTGATATGTATATCTTACGCCTCCAAGTTATTTGTTTGCAACTTTTTCTAAATATTGCTGCTCTACATTTTCAAATTCTACTGCTTCTGTATAAAAAATGCAATTCTAACTGTTATGGTGTTTCGGGATACAAGATGTGTGCCGATGTTAGTAGGATTTTTTTTTTTCAAAAATTTTTGATTTAGTGAACAAAAATGTGGCGCACTTCATGAGGATTATTTTCTATCGGTACGCAGTCTGGTGAATTGGCAGAAAAAGTCTCAGAAATTATTGACCCGCATTATGTTGACGTTGTAGACATGTCAGAGGTCCAGGTACTGATTACAACTGACATATTTTTCCCCTGATGTTACTTATTTTGGATTCTTCTCAAGCTGCGTTGCTGTGCAGGATGAATTTTCTGCGGTCATAACAAGATCATTGGTGACGCTGGTCCTTGGAATTGAAACTAAATTTGACACAGAAATGGCAGCGATGACACGTGTTCCATGGGGGACACTTGACAGTGTGGGTGACCAGTCTGGGTAAGAGCTATCTGGGAGTTCAAAGCTTTCTATTGTTTTTGATGCTCATATGACTAGAGCCTAAACAAACTTGCATATTCTTTTGGGTATGTGAATGGAATAAATACAATTCTTAGCGGCAGCATTCCTGTCCTGGGGAACCTTCTAACACCAGTTTACTTCCAATTTTTTCTCGACAAGGTAACTATATATAGGCTTTGCTTTTTGTATAAAATATAAAGTACATTTTTATGCTACTTTGTTCATTCAAACATACTTCATTACCCTCTACCAAGACGAAACTGTTATAGCTTGACTAACATTATAGAGGACGACCTTTTCTTGTAAAACTTTGTGCAGCTGGCATCATCCCTTGGACCACGGTTTTATGCTAATATTTTCAGATGCAAGCAACTATCCGAAGCTGGAGCTCAACAGGTCAGCTTGCATGCTCTATATCCTCCATATGCATGACTAATTCTCTCCGCTGTAATTTCACTAGTAGTCAACTACTAGTGACTTGGCTAAAATCAATGTTAAAAATTTCGTTTTATCTAGTTATCAGGTATATTCAGAGACTACTGGCAGACTCAGTCTGGTTTTATCACCTTCTCCTTTAGTTTCTCTCTTATGTTTCTGTTGAAGTTACTATGTCTGCATGAGATCCCTCTCGCATGATATGTATCTGAGCCTTCTTTCTTGAGTTGGAAGATGATTATCTGTTTTTTTTTTTTTGTTTCTTTTGGGTTCACAGATGTTACTAGATACGCAAGCCATGAAGACGATTCTTCTTGAAATTCCTTCCCTTGCCAGACAGGTTAGCTATCTCTTCATCACCAATTTGTGTATTATGTGCATATCTACTGGTGACTCTGTATTATGTTATCTGAGCATGAAACATTTGATATCACCTTTGCCCAAAGACCTGATGCCTAAAAACCAACAAGTATTTGTGATTCAGTGATAGAGCCGATGTGATATTGAATATACCAATATAGCCTTTTAAATCTGAAATTGGTGGATATCACTGCAGACGTCAACTGCTGCCAGCTACTCTAAATTTGTGAGCCGTGAAATGAGCAGAGCTGAAGCACTTCTTAAGGTCATACTATCCCCAATCGATTCAGTGACGGACACTTATCGTGCACTCTTTCCAGAAGGAACTCCCATGGAGTTCCATCGCATATTGGAACTTAAGGTGATTTTAGTACTCAGATTCTCTAAAAACCAATTCATGTAATCTATTTGAAATTCATGTTACACTCACATGACTACTGGATCATGGCTCCATCTTTAACACACATAGATATGTATATATAACAATTTGGACTGCCGGAGACTAACTCTAGACCATTTTTGTGGTGTTGATGCAGGGTCTTAAGAAAGCTGATCAGCAGAGTATACTTGACGATTTCAACAAGCATGGCCCGGGGTTCATACAGCCCTCTGTTTCAGCGGCAATGCCACAACCGATTCCAACTCCACCTGCACTGCCGCTGGGAATCACTAATCCGGCTACAGCAGCTGGGTTCATAGCAAACAGCGAGGATGTGTTGACGAGAGCAGCGGCTCTTGGCAGAGGAGCAGCAACCACTGGCTTTAAGAAGTTCATTGCACTTACTGAAGCTGCCAAAGACCGCAAAGATGGACCTTTAAGGAGACTCTTCAACGCTTGATTTGTTTCTTTTCTACCTCAATCTCAACTTTTGAATATGAATTTGTGTTTTCGTTTCCTTGTCTAACAATTCAACTTCACTTTCATTTTTTGTTTCTGAACAAACATCACTTCACATAGCTTGTGGTTCAAGAAAGTGATAATGATTTAGAGCATCAAACTTTTAAATGTGGATGATGAGTAGGTTCTTCCTAAAACATTTACACAGAAGCCTATACATATGCGTCTATATATAACAATGATAAACAACAACAAACAAATATTGAATAAATGTATATACACACAGAGAGACACACCGACATAGACAGCACATCAACCAATTATATAAACATTTTGATCATGACTGTAAAGAGGCAACGAGAAGAGCAGAGCCAATGCTAGAACCATCTTCCATGGCTTTAACCACCACGTATTGACTCACTTCTTCTCCTAGAATCTCAACCAGAGCTTCCTCCATGTATTCTCTAAACATGGTGTAGTTCATGTACAAACCTCCTTCTACCGCAACCACTGTTCTCTTCTGCATCTGGTTTTCGCCTCTGCTCCTCCCGCTCGTGATTCCTCCGCCGCCGCCGCCATCTCGACCTACCTTCTTCAAGATCCCTGCTATCCCCGCTGCTGCTAGTCTCCCTGCTCTTCGTGTCACCACGTCGCATATTTTCACCACCAGTTTCCTCACCTTCAGTGGTACATCTGATGATACCTGTTTGTTCAGGTTATGTAAGTGAAGCTTCTTGAGTACCTTCAAGAATAGATGAGCTTTTAACTTACCCCTAAGTCTTTCAAGATTCTTGCTACTTCTTGTAACTCAGGTGTGTCGTCTTCATGCATAGCTGAGACTGAGTTTGTTCTGAGAGATTGCAGTATACAATGTTAGTTGTTCCGACAATGAAGAAGATACAAGACGTGAGAACCAAAAGCATGTAATTAGCATTAAGAACCAGCTTTCAAGCGAGAGATAAAGAAGATATATATACCTTAGAACGTAAGGCTCAGAGAACACAGACGAGGAGGGTCCAAAGATAACAGATTCTTGTGACATGCGAAGAATCACTCTACGAACAATGTCACCCAGATACAGTCCTGCTATCATCTTCTCAAATCCCTATATATATATATAAAGAAACCCCCCCACCCACCCACCCACCCACCCAAAATATAATTACATATCACTGTTTGTTCTACACCTGAAGATAATAACTTAAGATGATGATAAGCAGAGATTACCATATCGTTTGGATTTGAACTCTCGGCATCCAAGTCCATGTCATATGCAGTTCTAGGCAGATGTGAGGACCAAAAATTCCCCCACTCCATATTAACCACCTGAAACATATAAGAAACCACTTCTTCATCTGAGAATTTTAAGCATGGTAGCTGTTTTTTTTTTCTAAATAGACCAGGGAATGATTGTTAGTACCATGCTTCCAGAAGTTGTAAGCAGACCCTGACACTTGATTATGGCGTCGGTTCGTTCCAAATAACACGCATTACTACCTGTTCCGAACACAACCGCAACAACCGTGTCTGGATCATGATAGTATCCAAGCGACAGTGCTCCAACAGTATCATTCACCTGCTCAAAAGAAGAATTAAATTACAACAAATCATCATTTTTCTGACATATACACAGAGATAATTTTTCTATTAGTTAGCTAAGGAGTCAAAATTTTCTGCAAGGGGAACCTACAAGAGCTGCAACGTGGATATCAAGGCCTCTTCTGTTCAGAGCTCCTTGTAGACATTCAGCTATGTCTTTCCCCACCTAGAATAACAAAACTTCAATTTTTTTAATGACAAAATAGCTTTAAATTTGCACACGTCAAACTCCCACCATAAACCAAGAGATGGATTACATTGTCTCGAAATCATAACATACTAATGATTAAGATTAAGGTCATTCACTAGTGTGCTTTCTGGATAATGTAACATTGCTACCAAATAACTAATCCAATCCAACGGCTCACTCCTTTATCCGAAAACCAAACCACGGTTGCAGAGAATCCTGTGTTTTAAATGGCGCATGGCGCTCAATGGCGATGAGTGGTGTGCCTTGCGCCATGCGCCATGGCGCAATAAGGTGATCGCCATGCAAACTAGGTTAGAAAATACATTATATATATATAGAGAGAGAGAGAAACTTAGAAAAGATTCAAAGAAGTTTAAACTAAGCATTTGACAAAACCAACAACTCAAAATCCAATCATTCAAAGCCATAACTCAATTCCAATTATTCAAAACAGAAACACCAAAGACAAATAGCTAAATGTAAGAAACCAAAGTAAACACGTGTTCATAAACGTGTCACTAACACAGAGAAGAACCAAAAATCAATATGGAACGTGTTAAAAAACATGTCTTACGTAACTGTGAATCTGTGATCAAACAATCAAATATAAAGAGAGAAAATTCAATTATAGATCTGTGACCAAAGCAATAAAAGAAAACAAACGAAATTCTTAGTTGAGACATATAAAACGAGATAGAGATGAACTGAGAAGAAAACAAACGAAATTATAAGGGTTTGGTTATTAATTTAGGTTTGGTTTCATGCTTGGTTTAGTCTGGTTTACATATAGTCCCCATGGCGCGCCTTAAGCTCGCCATTGCTACGCTCGCCTTCTGTCCAAGGCAGTCCATGGCGCGCGCCTCAGGGAACCTACCCTCGCCTAGGAGGTACAAGGTGATAAAGCCATCGCCTGAGTGCGCCTCGCGCCATGGCGCAAAAGGCGAGCACCATTTTAAACACAGGGAGAATCTAAAAAGCAAATGCAAGTATCATGTTACTAACCATTTCACTAATCTCAAAACCTTTGGTCCATTTGATTAGAACTCCCGAAGATATAGAAGTGTGCTTGACAGGGAAAGAAAACGTAAATGCAAGTTCCCTTTTAACACCTTGTGAATTAGATTCGTTTCCTTCTTTTTGTGTAAACCTTTCCAATGAAAAGGCGAGAAAGTTGAAAAGAACCTGCAATCAAAGTATAACATACACGAAACTAAGCAGCTTACATTAAACAAAAGCAAAGCAAAAGGACTGGTGAGAAATTTAAAAAAAAAAAAGAAGTGAAGAAGAGTCACCACCTCGCTGGTGCTATTCATCAAATGTGAAGGTATAGGGTGTCGTTCAACATCTTGAACATCTAGATATGACCTTTCACCACCCAGATGAACCCTTAAAATCCTAAAGTAAGTGCCTCCAAGGTGAAGTGCGTAATAAGTTCCTTTCTCCGTCCTGGAAGAGTATAAAAAAGTAGTCAGTGCAACACTGAAAAAAGAGAATCCAATGGCTACAAAAAAAAAAGAGGAAACAAGTGCATTTGCCTTGGACAGTCGCAATCTATTATTGGATAGGAACAAGATACCAAAGTAAAGGGTCAAGAGATAAGAGAGCGTACAAAAAAGAAGAACACCATCAAACTTTTACACTATAAGTAAACGTCACATAAAAAAAAAAAAAGAAGGAACAGAATCTGTGCTTGTGAGAAATGGTACCGCACTGACACTTCTTTTAAATTCCTTAGCTCCAACTAAAGCTCAAAGACTAAGACTCGTTTACTCCCATTTGTAGAGCAAGACATTGTACTCTATGAATCAAGCAGCAACAAAGTATTCGACTTAAAAAAATAAAATAAAAAACGCTATAGACAATATAACAACCAAAAGCAAACTCAAGGGATATAGACAAGGGGTTATTTGTGAAATAACCAAAAAAAAGGAACAGAATCTGTGCTTGTGAGAAATGGTACCGCACTGACACTTCTTTTAAATTCCTTAGCTCCAACTAAAGCTCAAAGACTAAGACTCGTTTACTCCCATTTGTAGAGCAAGACATTGTACTCTATGAATCAAGCAGCAACAAAGTATTCGACTTAAAAAAATAAAATAAAAAACGCTATAGACAATATAACAACCAAAAGCAAACTCAAGGGATATAGACAAGGGGTTATTTGTGAAATAACCAAAAAAAAAAGGAACTAGTTTTGTAGAGAGAAGGTAGAAAAAGAAAAGAGGAGAGAGGGTGTGAAAATGGTTAGTTAGTTAATTTTGGGTTTTTGTTTGATTATTAGGTGCAAATTCCCTATAGACAATATAACAACCAAAGAAAGATTTTTTTTCTCTGAATATCAAAGTGTTCCAGGGCAGAATCCCATAAAGATTATTAGTTTAGTCCTAGTGGGTCATTCATTAGGAAGGCTAAAGATTATCTACACACATTTACTCTTTTTTTTTTTGAACAAACACACATTTACTCTATGAAATCTATGAATCAATCCCTAATTAGCAACAATTATTAAGAAAAAGAAGAAAAAAAAGGAAAGCTTACCCATTGGGCAAATCATGAACATAAGTGAGAAGCATTTTAAGCTTGGAGCCACCTTGAGAAGCCAAACCAGCGTGCATTTCCACCGCCATCGCATCCACCACTTGCCTCAACCTCCCAACCGGAGTGTCGCACCCTTCCTCAAACTCCTTCAAAATCTCCACCACGGTCCTCCATCTCCTCCGGCTCTTCACTCTCCTCCTCACCATCACCGCCGCCACAGAACAAGCCGCCACGACCGCAGCCGCCGCAAACGCAACCGCCACCTTCCCCATCCCAAACTAAATACACGAATTTCTACTCCAGTAAGGAGTTGAGGAGTGAGTAGCGTCATTTCACCATCCTCGAACCTTTTTTACTCAGTGAAACTAACTGCCTCCGGTTTCGATGGTGGTTTCCGTTAGTAACCTCCGGCGATGTTGAGAACGATTCGAACTAGAGTTTCTTGCCGGCAGTATTACTGACGATAAAGACAGAGAGAGAGAGACTGAGACAAAAGTGGAAGGAGAGAGAGAAAGGGCTGGAAAGCGAGGTGGTATATATATATATATATATATGTATGTATTCGCGTAATTACATTATACCCTCTCGTCTTTTTGGATGTCGACGCTTTCGTTTTTTCTTTTTAATTAATTTTTCTTTTTTTTTTTGGTCGCAAAGTCCATTTTAATTACATACTCAAGTTAAAAAAAATTTGTTAATACTTTTTAGAACTATTTTCTAAAAACATAATCTCTCGGTTCTAAAATAATTTATGTTTTAGACTTTTCACCTATATTAAGAAAATACATAAATTTCAATCTTAAATATTTTATTTTTTATAGTTAGCTATTTTCTATAATTCTATCAAAATTCAGTAAACAAAATTAATGTCTTCAAAATTTACAATTTATCATTATTATATGCATTAAGAAATGTAAAATATGGATTTTTTAGAAACAATTTTTTTTTTCTAAAATAAGAATCATTTTAAAACATAGGAAGTATTTTATGAAATGAGGACAAACAATCTGTCATTTAATACAAGAAAAAGAGAAAATTAATTATTTATGCGAAAATATATTTTATAAATCATTATTTAGTTTTTAGAAAAATAACAACAAATATTAGTAGCAAAAAAATGAGGTGAACTATAGTAGGAAATTTTAAAACTATTTTCCGTTCTTTTTCGTAAATTTTATATAAACATGTCTGTAATTTTAGTTAACTTTAAAAAGAAATTTAGTTAACTTACACTTCTTTATCATCCTAGACACCTAGTTATCTTTCATTGAAAACACAATGAAATTTCAAGTTTTGCTATTATTATTTTTGATACAGTGCTTTCTTGATTATTTTTGGAAATTTTCGTTGGTGTAACCAAAAGGGAATTACGTACGATTGCTTAGAAAAAAACACATGTTTATTAACAGAAAACAAGGTTATTGCCTTTGTACCCTCAATTTGTACAATATATTACCGTCGTGTCCAGTCGTGTCTCTTTCTTTCTTTCTTTAATCGCACTTTAATACCAAACGTAACTACTTACATTTAAATTCCATATCATTTAAATCATTTTTAAACAAAACAAAGTGAAAAGAGTAATGCCCGTTTGATCTTTGACCGATCGATTATATAAGACTCACATTTGAATATTATTTCAACCGCATGCGCCTTTCTTGCTGCCGTTGGAAATCTCTCATGATCAATTATTATTATAATTTGAAAAAACTCTAACCATCAGATAAATTAATTAGCAAAATAATCATCCGTACTTTTGGCAGATTACTGACAACGACTCGTGTGGGCCCAAGTCTAGTCCAGTAACCAGTTATGTAAAGGGTCCGAATTGTAATTTTTGCCTTCTCTTCTTCTTTTTTCTAGCATGCTCTACACCAGTCAATTTGGCAAATATTATGTGGGTTTAGGCGTGGGCACGGATCGAATATTACCGTATTTTTTTTGTATTTGTGATTTGCTTCGGAGTTCACGAATATCTGATTTTCCGATTTTTTTTGCTTCGAAAAAATATGGATATTCGGTTTTACGAATATCCGAAAAATTTATGGATATTTGCGAATATTCACGGATATTTACGGATACCTTTTCCACTATGTTTAATACAAGCAAATCTGAAAATATTATACAAATTTGTTCTTATAAATGATAAGTAAAACATTAATGAAACTGTTTACTTATAAATTCTTAAAAATTCATAAAAATTTCTTATAAATTAAATGTTTTAAGAAAAATTGTAGTTTTTTTATAAAGATCTTATAATTCTTTTTTCATATTATATTTTTATAAGTAATTTTATAAACAAAATTATATAATATTATACATTAAAAACTCTATTTAACTATAGATATATAACTATTTATATGAAAGTCGGAGCGGATCGGATATTCGTCTCTAATTTTTTTAGTATTTGTGATTTGCTTCATTTTTAATGGATAATGATTTTTAATATTTGCTTTGCTTCGAAGACTTACGGATATTCGGTTTTTTCGGATCGAATCGAAATGAAACGAATCGAATCAAATTTAACGAATAAAATATCCACCCCTATGTGGGTTTTTCCATTGTCATTATTATTTTCTGCCAGCCATTATTATTTCATTATTTATTTAACAGCAGTTGACAATAGTTTGTAGGACTGCATAAAATATCCGTAAATTTTGATTCGATTCGTTATCCGTTTTGATTCGAACTGAAAAATCTGATATTTGTAACTCTACAAAGCAAAGCAAATATTAATATGTAATATCTGTAACAAACAAAGCAAGTACTCGTCTTAATTGAAATTAAATTAAATACAAAAATTACTTAAAGTTAGGACTGGGCATAGATAACTGTTATCCGCCTTAAATTTGTTACCCGTTCCGTATTTGCCGTGTAAACACAAGTACTCGTCTTAATCAAGGCAAGTAACAAGTTAAGAAATTTAACAAGTCTTAAATTTATTTTAACTACTCGACTCGTTTTGATCCGTTAATTGACTATCAAAATATTTTATAATATTTACATTGTTATGTCAGCTAGTTAAATACTTATATAATATGTCAAATATGTGAGATCAAATAATTTTCTTTTTTTCATCAAATTCTATGCTATATTATCTCATATTGGTTGTAACATAAGAATCAAACAATTTTTTTTTGCTATAAGCATTAACAATCGCCTAATCTTAAAACTATTGAAATGGAATTTTTTTTAAATGCTCAATATAATATTTGAACTTAAACAAACAAGTACAAGTACAGCAAATTACTCGTAAATATCTCATATATAGACAAATACTTGCTTAATCAAGTACTTGGTATTAGGGCATCTTCAATCCAACTCTATTTTTTCCTCTAAAATAGAGTAAAAGTGAATATGGAGTAACAAATGCTCCAACCCAACTCTATATCTCACTTCATTTTGAAGTTTACTCTATAAATGGAGTAATCTATTTTTTGTTTGTTCATAACTCTATTATGGAGTGAAGACTGGAGGAGGGTTGGAGCACTTTTACTTCATACTACTTTTACTCCATTTTGGAGGAAAAAAATAGAATTTGACATTGGAGATGCTCTTAGCAAGTACAAGTACAAGACGGATTTTCTAATACTCGAACAAGGTAAGTCGGGTTACAAATATAGCAAAAATCCCGGGTACTTGCCCCGTGCCGAGTCCTACTTAAACTTACATTTAAATTTAACAAAATAATACCTGAATTTTTTTTATCATAGTATTAGTGGTTTATTGATCGTGGATTAACTTTTTTAACAACAAGGATTAATTCTTTATATTCTAATTTAAATTATTTTGACACAGTGTTAAAAGTTGAGAATGTCAGAAATTATGTGTAAAATCCAACAATTTTCTAGTGTAAAATGAGTCAAAATTTTCATCTAAATTCATTTTATTATTAGACTTTAATGGTTACTGTAATTTAGAGGTGGGCGTTTGGGTATCCATTCGGGTTTCAGTTCGGGTCTATTCGGGATCAAAACTTCAGCCCCATTCGGGTATCTCTAAATTTCAGTTCGGGTTCGGATCTTTGCGGGTTTGGTTCGGATTCGGATAACCCATTTAAATTATTTTAAAAATTTAAAAACTCATTATATACTTTAAATTTCTCAAAATCTATAAAAAAGTAATATATTACATATAAATTTGAATAACATATGTCAAAATACCTAAACTTAACATATAAATTGGTTTGGTTTGAATATTTGGATAGATAATCAATAGATATTTCAAGTATTTTGGTGTTTTGAATATACTTTAGCTATTTTAAACATTACTATTTGACTATATATATATATATATATATATATAAGTATTATGAACAACTTAAAAATACCATATATATTTTTAATGTTTTTAATATACATTAAATCTAAAAATAAGTAATATATTTAGATATATAAATCTTATTCGGATACATTCGGATACCCGAAATACTTTGGTTCGGGTCAGGTTCGGTTTTGGTTTTATGGATACCAAAATTTTGAATCCGTTCGGATATTTAATTAATTTCGGTTCGGATTCGGTACTACTTTTTTGGATTGAATTCGGTTCGGTTTTTCGGATTCGGATATTTTGCCCAGCCTTATTGTAACTTTTAGTTTGAAATCCTATAAGAGTACAAAGTTATGTAAAAACAATACATTTCTTTTGCAAGGATCAATAACTTCAATAGTATCGAATGTCCTTTGCTGAATGAATGTGGCGAACAGCCGCATGAAAGCTGGCAATTTTAATTTTACACTATAGTTTCTTCCATCAATTTTGTTTTATAGGAAAAAAAATGTTTATATTGTTGAGAAATTAAAAGTATCCTACAATGGTGAGGGACAAACGGCGTCAGAGCCCATGAAAACGCACGTTGCCATTTAACCCCAACAAAAAAAAAAAAAGGAAAGAGCTCGTCCCCAGTTTGACAGCTCACTGCCACTCAACAGTAGGACCCACAGATTTCTTGATATTTACAGTTTTAACCTTTCTTTGGGTCTACGTCAGTACGTCGTCTCTTTTAGAGGTTCTCGGCGTTTTGGTTTTGTATTTCGAAGTTCGAACGTGATTGTGGTCACGTGACTTGACACGTCATCTCCTTACCCATCGCTGACGCATCGCTGTCTCTCTTCTTTTTTGGTCATTTTGATTACTGTTTTTACTTCAATTTATCTGAAAAATTTCATATCATCTAAGGTTATGCGATTGCATTAATTTTTATAATATACTAGGTATGTGTCTGCACTACACGCGGATTATATACTTAATTTTACAAAAAAAAAAATTGAGGATAGTTTTTAATTTTTTTTTTTTTGAACTTAGATAGTTTTTAATTTTCATTTTTGACATTTACATAAATCAGTTTTCCCTACCTAGATTTTTTTATTATTTTGACATTTCTATATATATGTATATATATATATTGACCGATTATGAAAATATAATCATTAAAAAATCTAAGATTATTCTTACTTTACCCTGCACAACAGTTTGGAAGTATCAAAAAATTAAAATTTGATTTAAGAATATATAAATTGGTAAGAACATCTCTATTAGCAAGTTCTAGAATGAGTTCTCACCATTTTTAAAAATGAATAAAAATTCTAACTTAGAACTTTGAGAACATGTTGAAAACTCTAAATGATAATATCAGTTTACTAATGTTTCAATTGGTTTTACAGAATTAAAGTATACTAAATTATTATAATAATATTTTTTTAATATTATTTTTTGTTTTAGAAACTTAGAGAGCTGTAACCGATAATATTGCTCACGTATCTTATTTATGTGACTTTTAATTATATACGGTTAAACTCAATTTAATTATATTTAGTTATACATTATCTCTACTGTTTGGGTGGAATCATATAATGAATAAACAAAACAAATATGAATAATTTCATTCCTGGTTTAACTTTGGTAGATGTCAAAAAGCACCTAGCTTCAGCCTTACAGATGGAAATATAACTTTAAACGAAATTGAAATCTCTTGAAACAAAGAAGTCACGGATAAACATACCTCAATCCGAGCAGATTTGTTTAATCTTTTTTTTTATAAAAAAAAACTTAAATTTGCTAAATCTTACAGAGACATAAACCTATTACAGGATAATTCTATAGATTTAGTTATCCGAGTCTCTTGAAACCACCAAGAACCAACGTTGATATTAATAGTGTTTACACTTTACACTGGTACAGTCTTCTAAAATATTTGCGTCACTTTTGTCTGTAAGAATTTCTGATATCCGATTAGAAATCTGGTTTTTGCATGGTAAATTCAAAACACCAAAGCTCTTTCTTTCACGCATACCACCATCTGGTTTCTTTATCACTCTCCATGCTTAGCTGCATATAATTCTTCAGAGTTTTATGAAAACCGTTTTCCTGAGTCGTCGTCCATGTGATCTAAGTTTCCTTACACTTGCGCAACAATTCTTTCAATGTATTTCTGCTCCAGCCAATGATCTTATCTGCAGCAAAGTACATCATTTTTTAACGCTGATCTGAAAGATAGACAGAAGTATAGTGTATACCTACCAGAGTTTTGAGCTTCTGATTTCTTTCTAAAATGAGTCCTGCAATAGTTTTTAATCTCGTTATCATTAATCATTACCAGAATACTATTATGAGAGAGTTTTGTTTTCTAAAGAAAAGTATAATTTTCAAAAGCAAGCGAGTGGTATTTACCCTGGAATAAAGGAAGATGTTAATTTTCCAAAGCACCAGAATGATGTAAACTACAACACAGTAGAATGATCAGAGAAGTCAGAGCCAGAGTATAGTCTTCTGGCAATCGGAAACCAGATTGAAGGGAATAGTTAGTTCTTACCACAATCGATGCCATTGCGCCTAAAAAGAATATCAGCGGGCAGTAATTTCTCCATAGACTCTCTGAGGACAAAAAAAAACCACAGGGACATTGGTTGGTCTTATGTTTCACTCATAAACTCTTATATTGGATAAAAAATACAACGACAGAACACAAAGAAATAAAACTGCCTGAAACAGAGAAGAAAAAGCAAGGTCGGTGACATGCTTAGATATAAAGATTCAAGAGAATGTACGGTTAAAGATCACAAGAAAGAAAACTAATTACCCAAAGATGAAAAGCAGTTTGCGCCGACAATCATCAGCAAGAACCTTTGTAGCTTCAAGGGCTTATCGTATAGAGGATCCTGAGGTTATCACAGAACAAACTATAGCAACAGCAGCAGAAGCTCCTGCCAAATCTTTTGTATCTGAAGTCAGATATCCTAATGAAAGAAATGGTAGTCACAGTTCAAGAAAATACTAAATCGTTTGCAAAAGATCTATCATACACGTATGGTCCGATTTGAAACTGGCTAAAGGCTGGAACGATGTCTAATTCAGTTGGTCTTAACCAATCAAAATTTGCAATGTTACTGAGAGTACCTTCAAATTTTGGTTGATAATGACCATCTACGTACCTGACTCCACCTCCGTAGCCACCACCTGCTCCTGTCCATCAACCATAGCCACCACCTCCTTCGTGTACTCCAAACGGTCTCTGACCATTTAACCTGGTCACCACACATATAGTAGTCGCTTCTTCCTCGGCCACCACCTAGTCCTCCGTATCTCCCTCCAATACACGGTTTCTGTCACTTCCGCCATAGCCTTTGAAATAGATGGTGGCTGGAGATTTTGCGGTGGATTCATGACCATGAATATAGCTCCTTCATAATAGGTTTTGATTTAGGGTGGGTTTAGGTTTAGAAATAGAGCTTTATATAGGAAAAGTATCAAGGGGAAGTGAAACAAAATATTCAAGAATAGCTTTAAAATCATCATTGATTGACAAAGTAACGGAGTAAAGAATCTAGAATTGGAGAAGATGAAGTGGAAGGGTCTGGTGGGAGAGACTCTCGATGCTTGAAGATGACACAGGTATGTCGGGGTTGGGATGCACCAAATTAAAATTTTAAGAAAATTCACACAGAAGTCCGATATAACTCAGCAGCAGTGACGTGGAGATTTGAATCATTTTGATTGGATGAATTTCCAGTCCTACGTGGACACTCTCCCTGGACTTGTTATTCTCCTTTTACTAGATTTTTTCTCCGCGCTACGCGCGGATAATATATTTAAATTTGTTATATTTATCATTTTTATTTGTATTTGAATTTTTTTTATTTTAAATTATATTAAACTAATTTTTAAATTTGAATATTTTTATATTTTTCAGTTTAAAGTAAGTATTTGAAAATAATTCATTGGTATTAATGGATAATTTAGTTATATAATTATCATCAATATACCATGATGAATATTTGTTAAATATGTTCTATTATATGTAACACAATTAACTAATAAAATATGAAGAATCGAGTTTGAGGTTATAGAATTATGTATAAAACTTAAATTATTTTAGTTTAAAAGATCGGAGTCTCATCTCGAATAAATTCACAAAAAGAAAAAGTACTCCAATAACCTATTTAAAATATAGAAACCCCTTTTCAAAAAAAATATACTTAATAATATTTTTTCGTGTAATGGCTAGAAACTAACATTTGAAGATCGATCTAGAATAATATTTTAATATGTCTAATGATAAAATATTAATTATAATAAACAAATTTTGATTTTTATAATATTACATGAATTAAAAATCATTAAAATCTAAAATATATTTTATTAACACAAATTTTATTTATTTATTTATTTTATTATTTTGACATTATAAAATATTGCTTTAGTTTTATTTGTATATTATTTGTTAATAATTTAGTTTCTTTTTCAGTAATTTTAAAATTATCAAGAATATAATATATTTAAAACTTTTTATTTAAATATATCCAAATATAATGTCTCATTTTATATGTGTTTGTGTTGAGCATATTTAATTTGTAGTTTGTATATTTAATAACACCTTGTTGTGTGCCGTCTATGGTTTTTAATAAATGTGTTTGTCATTTCATTTTTATTGTTACGAACATGATTTTTAGTGATCAGTGATAATGTAATTTTAACATTTTATGTATTATATTTTATTGTATATTTTCTATTTAGATTTTCCGATCTTCATGCTGTCATATATTTTAGAATCATTTTAGTTAGGTAATAGGTTTAAAGATGTAAATAAAACTGTGTATGTTGTAAATTTATGTATTATATTTTATCGCACGGAGTATTTGTTAATTATATGACCTAATGTTTATTATTATTTTAAAATATAATTGTTTATATTGTAATTAACATTAATTAGACAAATTTTATTTCAAGTATTTCAATTCATCCATTGTTATTGTCATAACTGTCAAAGATGGTACTTAAAAGATACATAAGTCATTTATACTCTTGAAACTCAACTATTTATTGATCTTTTATATTTGTATTGTGCTATCTTCTATATTGTTATGTTTTCGAATGCGAATTTTGAATAACTTTTTAGAAGCATAAAGAGATGATTAGGTAGTGTAAAGACTAAAGAGTAAAGCTTCTTCAACAGGTTCTATAGAAGAAGAGTTGGTCCTAAACGTTTACCTGAAGCAGGCTTCACACGCAATGTATAATGGCTCATAGCCAAATATACTCATAGCCAAAACACCAAAGAGCTCATAGCCAAATAAGTATATAGAAAATATAAAAATAATCTGTAATACAATGGGTATAAAAAAGATATCTGGTATCTTCTCTCCTGTACAAACAACACTATATTTGTCTAGATACTCTTTTTATCATTCATTTTTAAAAGGGTCTAGGATTTATGCTTACAAAGCTCCAGCAACTGTGTTGCCAAGGAATAAGCCTAAACCTTGGCTAATCCCGACCAAGCGAACGAAAAATAATATGTTAAATTCTAGTCCCCACCCCGACTGATATATGGTGTTTTTCACATCAGTGTATATATGTTTCTATTTGATTCAAGTCCTTAAACCGTGTCAGTCTAGTCCCTTTTGATCTTTTACAGTGTCCGAGTTGGTAGAAGAGTAAAGAGAAGGTGCGTGAAGAGAAAATGTCTTTTGGAGCAGTCTTATGGAGAACACTTGAGAAGAACAGTCCCAGACTGTTCTCGCGTAACAAGCACGGATTGATCCCCGGTTGTTCCCATTTAATAAGGAAACTCCTATTTCGAATTAAAGCCTTGTTGCCCTAATCTCTTTTCTATCTACCGGCGCCTCCATATAAAAAGCGCCATCTATCCTATTTTATTTTTTTTACGCTAGTTTTTACAAGAGAACTATTGAGCTTGTGCGATCCGCAACTTGTAAGGGAGAAGAACCCATCCTCTCATCGAGAAGATCATCCGAACCCTTTGTTCTACTCTTGTTCTTATGCAATATTATTCAGAATTATGTTTTGATTGCTTGCATTATGATCGAGTAGTAGCCTAGCTCGCCTAGGGTTTTAGGGTGTTGAGATATGAGCTAAACATAGATAAGCGAATTCAATTGATTCTTCATTCGCATCGTTCTTAATGCTTTCATTAATCTGATCACTTATTGTTAGATCCTAAGTTTATCACCTAGTTAACCGCATAGGAGACAACTTGACCTGTATTGAATGAGCTTAATATCCCCGATCAACGAAAAGTAGATATTAGGGTATTAAGTGAACAAATCGGATCTGTCCTCTAAAGCTTGCAATCGATTCTCATCTCAACGACGGTTAGATGGTGGGATCGATCTGCAGCGACCATCACCACGACATTGGGGTGTTCCAGCTGAGTAATCCGAGTTCTGAAGGCTTTTCACCGCTTGAATAATTGTTTGGCTCCATTTCAGCACCGATGAAGCACCCTAGGCTAGCTGTTTGTTAATCTGAATCAATCTCTTGTTCTACTTGTTTCTTATCGTCATTATTAACCCCAAAACCAATCTTCTTCTTAGCTTGATTTCAAACTCATAGAAATAAAGTATAGACTGGTCCTCCGATTTGAATCTAAAGTACTATAACTACAACTGCTAACTTGGCAAGAGCTGTGATTCATTTTAGTGTATCAAGTTTTGGCCGCTGTCGGGACCAGATTTTCTACCTCTATTTTCGGTTTCATATTTAGTCTAAGATATCTAACTCGCTTCAATTTCTTTGTTGCAGCTAATGATCCAGGTGCATGACCAGTAGACATACTCGAACAACGCTAGGACCATTACATCAGCTCACCAACGAAGAACTAGCGAGATTAACCACGTAACCGCCAACAAAGAAAGACCGATACGCCAACATGGGTGATCACGGTGATAATGGTGATCTCACTGCTGCAATGGCACTCATGCAACAGCAGATGCAGCAGATGCAGCAAACCATTCAGCGCCAAGCTGCTGCCGAGCAAGCAGCTCAACGCCGCAAATCAACGTAATCAACAGGAGGAGGTCGTTCTATTGGCGGAGAAATCTGCGTAATCACTGCTCACGATCCGCCATCAACCCTCCACCCTGCACTAGGCAAGACTTCGAGATCAAGCCAGCCTTGATAAGTCTAGTGCAAAGGAAGATCTTCAATGGACTTCACGAAATACCGATGGACCACATTGAGCACTTTGAGAAGATGTGTGGTTTCACTAAAGCGAATGGAGTACCACCCGATTATATCAAGTGTACTCTGTTCCCTTTCTCGCTGACGGAAGGCTGCTCGCTGGCTAGATTCCCTACCTACGTGATCGCCACAACATGGGAACAAGTCCGACCGCCTTCTTAAGCCACTTCTACACGAAATCGAAGACGGCAGCTCGAGACGTAAGATCGCAACCTTCAAACAGCTAGTGGATGAGCCGCTCTCGATGCATGGGAGCGATTCAATGTTTACCGCAGAGAGTGCCCACATCATGGTTTTGAGGAAGACTACCCGCCGGAGTGTTCTATGATGGAGTAGGTTGGGAGTACAGAATGCTTTGAATTCAGCCAGAATGGAGACTTCATGACCCAATCCACTCGAGGTGCCTTTGCACCGATTGAGAACATGGCCTCAAGCTCACCGATAACAACCGCCAGACCGATCGCACACGAAGGTGAACAGCATTGACAACAGCAAGATTGATGAGCTCTCGCCAGGTCGATCAACCGATTAAAAGTAATCGAATCAGGTCTTCATCATGGAAGAATCCCTCAGATAAAACCACCGCGGAGGCTACATCGAGGCAGATCGGTTGGCTGAAGATCAGCACGGTGAGCTATGTTAATGGGCAAGGATGGCAGTTCAAGAACTATCACCGAACCCTAACGTCGAGAACAACCCCACCGCTTAACAACCCTAAGCCGCAAAGAACACGAGAACGCCAAGGAAATCGTGGTCGAACAATGGATACCAAAGGGATATGGAAATCAAGGAAGAACCTATGTCCTCAGCCGCTCGAGAATGCCCAGTTCCACAGCCGAAGCACCGATTAATCACCAAGCCGCACAACCAGCTCAGATTGCTCCTCGATGATATGAAGAGTCTTGCATTGATGATGAGCCAACCGCTCCAAGGACAGCAGATCCAAGGAAAAGCACTGAATCAGGTTACAAATGACATCAACACCGAATGAACCATATGTTCAATGACCTAAGTGCCATAACGATAACGCCTCAAGTCACATGAGACGGATGGATATTCAGATTGCTCGACTGCGGAGAGTGTGAAGAGACAGCAAGGTACCCTCCCCGAAAACGACAAGAATCCCAAGGAGTGCAACGCAATCGCTAAGGAGTGGGAAGCAACCGCCTGATCTCGACACCGTGAGGTTCACGCCGCCGAGAAAGGGAAGCGTAAAGAGTCGGATCAACCGCCAAGCCGCACCTACGATAAGGAAGAGAGGACCACCGACCGAGATCGTTCAATGATGCGAGCACCGCCGAGGCTGTTCCACCATTTGCGAATCTTCCCCGCTTTCGTCGGTATGTACCAAAAGTACCCTATCCCGCTCCAGCTAAGGTTACGCTAAGGATAAGGAAGAGATGAAATGCGAAAGATGCTTAAGACCTAACGGTCAAACTTCCTCGATGAGTGCGATCCGGATGATGCCATCCATGCCAGCTTTGTCAAGGGACTAATCTCCGGAAGATATCCGATGACAGCGAGTTCATGATCGCCTCTAAGGAGTGCAGCCAGCTTCTCCGTAACAAAGGATAAAGAAACCGGTGATCCAGAAAATTTGTCCTCTCAATTCAGATAGGAGAACAATCTTCTCATGCTCACTGTCGATCTAGGATCAAGCATAAACCTCATGCCTTACTCGTGGCTAAGCCTTGGATATACGGATTTCAAGCCACCAGGATTTCCTAGTGTTTGCTGATCGATCTGTGAAGTCTCGGTTGGGATCCTTGAAGATCTCCAAGTTCAGATTGGGAACACACTTGTCCCCCGATTTCGCTGCTCGAACTCGAGGAAGAATCAAAAGACCCCCGATCCTGGAAGACCATTTCATTACCTTGTTGGAGCTATCATAGACGCTCGACAAGGGAAGATTGATCTCCATCTTGGAGACATCGTGATGAAGTTTGAGATGAATCGATGCTCAAGAAACCAATGCTGGATGGACAAACCTTCACTGTCCAAGAAGAGGGTGATCCGCTTGAACCACATGAGGGAATGATTGAGGAGATTCTCACCGATGACCCACTTGAACTGCATACAGTGAGCTGAGGCCGAGCAGAGCCTAGAAAGTATTGATGCTGATGCCTATGCCAAAGTCCCGATTCAGCAAGGAGTATGGAAAAATAGTGGCAAACCTAAGTCCGGGGAAGACAATGAGCTCAGCAAACCAGCTGGAACAACCGCCTCTTAACCCGTGCGTTGCAGCTCGGGCCGACGACTCATGGAGCGAGCTGAAAGCTCCGGGTAGAGCTCAAATCCCTTCCCAAGGGACTCAGGTATGCATTCCTTGGACCCAACTCAACATATCCCGTTATAGTAAATGCCGACTGAACAATGCCGAGACTGCTCGCTTTTATGTGAACTTAGAAAATATCGTAGGCATTAGATATTCTCTAGCTGACATATCCGCATTTCACCTGATCTGTGCATGCATAGAATACACCGGAAGATGAATCGATGACTTCAGAGAACATCGAGGAGGTTAAATCCAAATCTAAAAGATGTTGTAAAGAAAGAGATAATGAAACTTCTAAGCTGGTGTAATCTATCGATCTCGATAGTAAGTGGGTCAGCCCTGCTCATGTAGTACCTAAAAAGGTGGGATCACTGTTATAACAAATGAAAAGAATGAACTGATCCCTACTAGAACGCTTCGGTCATCGCGATGTGCATTGATTTCCGTGAAGTTGAATGCTGCGACTCGCGAGGATCACTTCCCACTTCCTTTCATTGATCAAATGCTTGAAAGATTGGCTAACCACCCTTACTATTGCTTTTAGATGGTTATTCAGGTTTCTTTCAGATTCCCATTCACCCGCATCGATCGGAAAGACGACGCTCACATGCCCATATGGAACATATGCATACGTGAGGATGCCCTTCGGCTTGTGCAATGCTCCAGCGACCTTCCAACGCTGCATGATGTCGATTTTACTGACCTAATCGAAGACATAATGGAAGTGTTCATGGACGATTTCAGCGCCTATGGAAGCTCCTTTCATGTCCGTTTGTCAAATTATGCGAGGGTTTTGAAGCGTCTGAGAAAAGCATCTGGTGCTAAACCGAGAAATGCCACTTCATGGTCGAGATGGGATTGTTCGGGGCATAAGATATCGAGAAAGGCATCGAGGTGGACAAGGCAAAGATTGAGGTCATGATGAGTCTGCAGCCACCAACTTCGGTAAAGGGAATAAGGAGTTTCTTAGGACACGCTGGTTTTATAGAAGGTTCATTCAAGATTTTTCGAAAATTGCAAGACCACTCACTCGACTGCTGCTGCAAGGAAGTCGGTTCGCCGACAGCGACGTCTGCCGCATTCCACACGATCAAGGGAGCCCTAGTCAGTGCACCAATTGTTCAACCTCCGGACTGGGATCTTCCTTTGAGATCATGACGACGCAGTGACTGCGATGGGAGCGAGTTCTTGGACAGCGGAAGGACAAGAAGTTGCACGCGGATATACTATGCAAGCGTAACCATGGATGAAGCTCGTGTCGCTATGCAACCACGAGAAAAAGAGCTCGCCATCGTGTTTGCATTTGAAAAGTTCAGATCCTACCTGGTTGGATCAAAGGTGATCGTGCACACGCACCATGCAGCTCAAGTACCTACTCACGAAAAGGATGCTAAACCGCGGCTCCGAGGTGGATTCTTTTACTCCAAGAATTCGATCTAGAGATAAGAGACAAGAAGGAGTTGATAATGGAGTGGCAGATCATCTTTCAAGGATGAAAGTGTCGATGAGACAGCTCTTGATGAGGAACAACCAATGGAATATGTCAACGCTTGTTAGTGCTGCGAACCGTAAACGATCATTACGTTAGCGAGGGTTGTTCCAGCGTAGATGAAGCATTCGTGCGGTGATCAAGAAGCAGTACCCAAATCTCCCATGGTTTGCTGAAATTGCAAACTTCTTAGCAGCAGAGAAGGAACCTTCAAGATTCACAGGAATGAGAAGAGGAAATTTCTAAGGGAAGCAAGGCACTACTGGACGAGCCATATTTGTATCGCCAAGGCAAGGATGGGATCTTCGAAGGTGTGTTCCAGAGGCTGATATTCCAGGGATCCTTCATCACTGCCACGGTTCATCTATGCTGGTCACCAGCGACCTTCAAAACAGTTTCCAAGATCCTCCAAGCCGGTTTTGGTGGCCTACCATGTTCAGGGATGCTCACGCCATATCACTATGCGATGCATGCCAACGGATGGGAAGTATAAGCAAGAAGAATGAAATGCCTCGTAACTATATCTTGGAAGTTGAAGTGTTATTTGTTGGGGATCGACTTCATGGGACCATTCCGGTTTCTCACAAGAATGAGTACATCCTGGTTCTGTGGACTATGTTTCAAAGTGGGTGGAAGCAGTTGCTAGTCCAACCAATGATGCACGGTTGTAACCAAGATGTTTACTTCCATCATCTTCCCAAGATTTGGAGTGCCTAGAGTGGTTATAGCGATGGTGGAACTCATTTCATCAACAAGGTGTTCCAAGGATTGCTCAGCAAAATGGCGTGAAACACAAGGTTGCAACCGCCTATCATCCACAAACAAGTGGCCAAGTGGAAGTTTCCAACGAGAGATCAAGAACATCCCGCAAAGACAAATAATACCACCCGTAGGACTGGTCCCTCAAGCTTGACGATGCTCTCTGGACATACAGAACTGCCTACAAGACCCCATTAGGGACCACTCCCTACCATTTGGTCTATGGCAAGGCATGCCATCTACCTGTGGAGTTAGAGTACAAGGCAGCTTGGGCTGTGAAACTGCTAAACTTCGACATCAAACCCGCCAAAGAGAGGCGAATGATTCAGATCCACGAGTTAGAAGAAGTTAGGCATCTGGCCTATGAGAGCTCTAAGATCTACAAGGAAAAGACCAAGGCATTCCATGACAAACGGATCATCAGCAGAAGCTTTGTCTCAATGATCAGGTCTTACTCTTCAATTCACGGGTTAAGCTATTTATTTTTAAGTTATTTGTTTCTGTTTGGTGTGTTTAAGCTTCCACTGATTTATTTTCACTACCAGGGATGGTGTGAAATAAGTCTGGGGGAGCATCTGTCTTTGTGTCATGCTTTTATCGAGTCAGTCATTAGGATCGAGTCACCAAAACTATTGTGGGAATCTGGACCTTATTTTGTGATGATCTTTTAACCACCTCGTGCTTTGACCTTCTTATTCAGTGACCTTAACGATGAACGACCCACACATGGACTGGAACACCTCGACTTATCTCATTTGACACTCCGTAGTTCTATAACCCATCAGGTTACACCGGTAGACTCAACTCCACTTTACCTGAACCTAATCCGACTTTAATTCTTCTTGTTATGGGCACTAGATCATGGGAGAATGAGACATACACTCGGGACTTCTTACCTTTTTTTTATCACCTCTTCTGTTCTGAGTGGCTAGTTCATCTTTAGCTAGTTCCGCCTTGTAGCCTAACCTTTTGTTCCACCCTCATGCAATTGCTTTTCTAGTGCTTTATGTGCAGATATGCGCAAAAGGTCGGAGAGGAAAGGATCGACGCAGTTCTTACTCATCAATGCTCACACACTCGGTGGAGGTGGAACACGAGACAAGGAACAATCAGCAGAGTGTTCGATACCGAAAAGAACAATGAAGGACGGCAGTGGCTAGAACGAACCACGATGAATCACCAGTGGCATTACGTATATCACTTGTTACCTCCTTCCTCGTCACCCTCCCATCATCTCCAAAAAAAAAAAAAAAAAAAAAAAAAAAAAAAAAAAAAATTTAAGTGTTGTTTGCTGGTGACGAAGGGGAAGAATCTATAATGCATGCCACCGAGGAAGTTGAGAAAGCAATGGTGGCTCCAGCTGGTGTTCAAGGGAAATTGATTCAGCAGAAAGTCCCATGATCGATCTAATCTGAGCAGTCCGACTAGCAGAGATGAGTAAGGGCTGTGGACATCAATGGAGCCATCCTCTCACGACCATTTTGTGCGATATCCTGCATCCACTCTTGGTAACCCCTAAACACTCTTGAGCTCCGCCATAAAATTTAGCCTGTTTTATACCTAGCCCGCTCTCCCCGAGTAGAGCCTATGATAAGAAGCTCACGCTAACCTAAATTGAGCATAAGGAGTTTTGTCTCGAAAGTGTTGCCTTTTCAGGTTGAGATGTAGAGTAAGGAGCCGATTTTCGAACAGCGATCGGAGGTTCCCAGTAAGTGTGTGCGGTCCTAATCTACAGCTTGTATGGTTCGAGATTTGTGGTAAGAGTATGGTTGCTGAGAATAAGCGAAGTTCCCACACTTTCAAACCTTTCTCCCTGTTCTGATACTTGCCTTGTTCGTGGACAAACAAGGATCTAAGTCTGGGGAATTGATATATGGTGTTTTTCACATCGGTGTATATATGTTTCTATTTGATTCAAGTCCTTAAACCGTAGTCGCCTACCTTTGATCTTTTACAGTCCGAGTTGGTAGAAGAGTAAAGAGAAGGTGCGTGAAGAGAAAATGTCTTTTGGAGCAGTCTTTATGGAGAACACTTGAGAAGAACAGTCCCCAGACTGTTCTCGTGCAGAACAAGGACGGATTGATCCTCGGTTGTTCCCATTTTAATAAGGAAACTCCTATTTCGAATTAAAGCCTTGTTGCCCTAATCTCTTTTCTATCTACCGCCTCCATATAAAAGCCATCTATCCTATTTTATTTTTTTACGCTAGTTTTACAAGAGAACTATTGAGCTTGGCGATCTGCAACTTGTAAGGGAGAAGAACCCATCCTCTCATCGAGAAGATCATCCAACCCTTTTGTTCTACTCTTGTTCTTATGCAATATTATTCAGGAATTATGTTTTGATTGCTTGCATTATGATCGAGTAGTAGCCTAGCTCGCCTAGGGTTTTAGGGTGTTGAGATATGAGCTAAACATAGATAAGTTTAATTCAATTGATTCTTCATTCGCATCGTTCTTAATGCTTTCATTAATCTGATCACTTATTGTTAGATCCTAAGTTTATCACCTAGTTAACCGCATAGGAGACAACTTGACCTGTATTGAATGAGCTTAATATCCCTGATCAACGAAAGTAGATATTAGGGTATTAAGTGAACAAATCGGATCTGTCCTCTAAAGCTTGCAATCGATTCTCATCTCAACGACAGTTAGATGGTGGGATCGATCTGCAAAGCGACCATCACCACGACAGTGGGGTGTTCCAGCTGAGTAATCCGAGTTCTAAGGCTTTTCACCGCGAATAATTGTTTGGCTCCATTTCAGCACCATGAAGCACCCTAGGCTAGCTGTTTGTTAATCTGAATCAATCTCTTGTTCTACTTGTTTCTTATCGTCATTATTAACCCCAAAACCAATCTTCTTCTTAGCTTGATTTCGAAACTCATAGAAATAAAGTATAGACTGGTCCTCTGGATTTGAATCTAAAGTACTATAACTACAACTGTTAACTTGGCAGTAGCAAGGATTCATTTTTAGTGTATCACCGACCAAGGAAATTGTTCAGACTCAAATTTTGTTAAACTTATTTCAAGACTCAAAATTTGTTAAATTCTATATTTTCCATGTTGAACAATAAAAAAAATTGAAGAATTTGTATTATTATCAGATGGCATTTTCAAAAGGCATGAGCATGTATTGTACCTAGTTTTACATTTCTAACGACGAAGTTAGGTTATTGTTTATTGAAAATTTTGCTGCAAAAAAAAAAGATTCTGGAAAAATGCTCCAAAAAAGGAAATGAAAGAAACTTCTTCTATCTATCCAAAAGGTAGCCACTCTTGTTGTCTTGGAGTTGGTAACAGTCTTGTTGCTCTTTGAGCTTTTGCTACATCAAATTTACTCTGAAAAGTTTTACTTTGGTTAACTTCACATATCACTTTGATCATATGAAGTTGTCTTTTGATCCAGATTGAGTTTGCCTTTTGTGGTTCTAGTACTCTATCAGTCTTCAGTGGCCTGTAGAGAGATGATTAGGTAGTCTAAAGATTAAAGAGTAAAGCTCCTTCAACATATTTTATAGAAGAAGAGTTGGTCCTAAACGTTTACCTGAAGCAGGCTTATAACATAAAAAGTTTGATATGGTTTTAAAAATTTGATATTTGAACATTTGTTCATAGAGAGATCCGAGAGTTAAAACCATATAAATCACTAAAAAGAATCTTCTATTATTTAATATTTCTTCAAGTCAATAGATAAATAGTGAAGTTTCCTTTCAATGAGCACCTTTATATTTCAATTGATTATCATCGACTCGACTAAAATTAAAACATGCTTGAGCTCCTAAAATGTTAACATCATAGTTTACAAAAGATTTGCATATTATATAGAGTTCAAAAGTCACACCAGATGAACAGAGCATTCATTGGTCAGTTGGCTAATCAGGTTAAACCCTGCTTATTCGGTGTTCTTCCCCAAGAGAGCCTGACGGTGTTCTTCCGATGACTGTTCCGTTCAAACTCTGGATGGCATCATCAGCACTCTTCCTGTCACAACCAAAGGCAGCAAGGTCACTTTGAGATTACACATTAGGTTTTGGCTCAGTCTTATGACTGAATCCACATCCTTTGCCTACTGGGATCTTCACTGAAACAACCTCGCCAAATTGTGTAAAAGGTTGTCTGAGGTCTTCTTCAGTAACATCAAGGTCAAGGCCGCCAACGAATATCTACAATAGAATAAGAGGAAATGAAACAGAGCTTGAATAATGTAAACAGGGTAAAAGGCTATGGCAACTCACTGTTGAGTTTTTTGAATCGCCATCAGACTGAGAGCCATGCGCTGTGAAACCATTTGCTCCATGTCCACCAGCCACTATCACAGCTACTCCAACCAAAACATAAACCTTTGATAAATGTTATCAAGAAGCATTATATGTCTATAAGAAGATATGTGTCACCTTGTGAAGAATGTTGTTGCTGATTAGCAACAGCTCTTTTAGGAGTCGCAACACCAACTCTCATTTGCCTATTGGAACACAAAGCTCCATTCATCTCAGTCAAAGCCCTTGATCTCTCACTCTCATCACCGAACCTAACAAACCCATAACCTTTAGAACGGCCAGTGTTTGAATCGATCACAACCTTGGCGCTTTTGACAGAGGGGTATTTTTCAAGAAACAACTATTGCAATACAGTATCAGTCACATCCGGAGACAAATCTCCAACGAATATGGACAGCTCCGGACCATTCTCTACTGCTCTCTTCTCGCCAGTGCTAAAAGACGCCCAGTTTAAATGGAAGGGCTGCTCTTTTTGAATATGACGGATCGACACATGTGAGAGACGTCACAGGTAAGAACCTGAATGATGATGATTCCACGGTGAAGGAGCTGAGTGGAGTCGACTGATCGATTTTCGGGTGAGAATAGGAATCGTCGAAGAACACAGAGAAGCAAAAGAGAAGTGTTACGTCTGTGGGAGAGACAGTCTAAGTCTTAGGGTTTCTGAAATTTGGGTCTAATGGGCCTCAAAGAAAAAACAAAACAGATTTAAAAAATAAAGCCCACATGTATAGTCTTCTGTGAGGTGGCAAAATGAAATGTTTTCATTGGTCGATTATTTTTGCCCATGTGGACAGCCTATCTAAGGCTTATATTGCCCTTTTAATAGTGTGTATAGATTACTTGTTTGATTTTTACACTTAACTGATGATGGGATCTCAAAGACTTAAAGAACACTTTACTGCAGTTTTTTTTCATATCACTCAACAAGACTCACATTTCTTTAATATACACAGACACAATAACCACATAATTTCCAACTAACGTATTGAACAAGTAAGTGGGAGACTTCCCACCAATGTAGGAAAACACTACGCCATTTCTCTATTTCCTCTTTTACCAAATTGACACTGGTTTAATCTGGTTATGATCTTGGTTATGATCTTATCAATACTCCATCCTCCAAAGAACTTAGTCTCCAAAGTTCATACCAATCTTAGAGAACAGCTTCGCCACGATCCTAACTTTTCCACAATCAAAAGGATTTTCCCTTTTCCACCATCCCCACCAAAAGAAAGTTTTTCCATTGCACCATCTAGAGCATGGTCTGAAACTTGGAATCTCCATGGTATGAAAGGGGCTCGAGTCAGTGTACCTTGTTTTTGCGGTCGTGTAGAGCCAATACTGTATCCAAATATAAACGAGATACTCTTTCTTAGTTTTCGAACCTGTGAAGTGTGATTGCTGCGCTTGATCGGTACTGTTCGAGATCGTCCATGTTTCACTGCAGAGTTTGTCGATAGCTTGGGTGATAGAGATCGTTGAACACAACCATCACCAACACCACCCCCGCCAGCTTTTCTTGAGTGATCGGATATATCTTGTCACCTCCACCGGACGATTCATGACTTCCCGCAGATTTTTGAATTCATTCATCATAACAAGCTTCAATTTCTGAATCTCATCATACACTGCAAGGAGGAGGTTGATCTTCACATCTTCCATGCCTCCACCATTCTCTACTGCTCTCTTCGCCAGTGCTAAAAGACGCCAGTTTAAATGGAAGGGCTGCTCTTTTGAATATGACGGATCGACACATGTGAGAGACGCCAGGTAAGAACCTGAATGATGATGATTCCACGGTGAAGGAGCTGAGTGGAGTCGACTTGATCGATTTTCGGTGAGAATAGGAATCGTCGAAGAACACAGAGAAGCAAAAGAGAAGTGTTACGCCTGTGGGAGAGACAGTCTAAGTCTTAGGGTTTCTGAAATTTGGGTCTAATGGGCCTCAAAGAAAAAACAAAACAGATTTAAAAAATAAAGCCCACATGTATAGTCTTCTGTGAGGTGGCAAAATGAAATGTTTTCATTGGTCGATTATTTTTGCCCATGTGGACAGCCTATCTAAGGCTTATATTGCCCTTTTAATAGTGTGTATAGATTACTTGTTTGATTTTTACACTTAACTGATGATGGGATCTCAAAGACTTAAAGAACACTTTACTGCAGTTTTTTTTCATATCACTCAACAAGACTCACATTTCTTTAATATACACAGACACAATAACCACATAATTTCCAACTAACGTATTGAACAAGTAAGTGGGAGACTTCCCACCAATGTAGGAAAACACTACGCCATTTCTCTATTTCCTCTTTTACCAAATTGACACTGGTTTAATCTGGTTATGATCTTGGTTATGATCTTATCAATACTCCATCCTCCAAAGAACTTAGTCTCCAAAGTTCATACCAATCTTAGAGAACAGCTTCGCCACGATCCTAACTTTTCCACAATCAAAAGGATTTTCCCTTTTCCACCATCCCCACCAAAAGAAAGTTTTTCCATTGCACCATCTAGAGCATGGTCTGAAACTTGGAATCTCCATGGTATGAAAGGGGCTCGAGTCAGTGTACCTTGTTTTTGCGGTCGTAGAGCCAATACTGTATCCAAATATAAACGAGATACTCTTTCTTAGTTTTCAACCTGTGAAGTGTGATTGCTGCGCTTGATCGGTACTGTTCGAGATCGTCCATGTTTCACTGCAGAGTTTGTCGATAGCTTGGGTGATAGAGATCGTTGAACACAACCATCACCAACACCACCCCCGCCAGCTTTTCTTGAGTGATCGGATATATCTTGTCACCTCCACCGGACGATTCATGACTTCCCGCAGATTTTTGAATTCATTCATCATAACAAGCTTCAATTTCTGAATCTCATCATACACTGCAAGGAGGAGGTTGATCTTCACATCTTCCATGCCTCCACTGTTGTCAAGCCGTTGTACGTACACTACAAAGAGAATGGTCTTCTTTTTTTTGTGAATAGAAGTTTTGATACCACAAATTGTGGTCCAAATCAAAACAAAAGATATAAGTTTTTGATACCACAAAGTGGTCTGGATCAAAGACGAAAATGTGCTTTGATGTCAATTAAAGCCCCTCTTCAAAGCTAAGAGAATATGTCTACCAAATAATGAGATCTCAAAACTTAAAGAACACTTTACTGCAATTTTCTTTTCATATCATTCAACAAGACTCACATTTCTTTAATATACACAGACACAATAACCACGTAACTTCCAACTAACCTATTGAACAAGTAAGTGGGAGACTTCCCACCAATGTAGGGAAACACTATGCCATTTCTCTATTTCCTCTTTCACCAAATTGACACTGGTTTAATCTGGTTATGATCTTGGTTATGATCTTATCAATACTCCATCCTCCAAAGAACTTAGTCTCCAAAGTTCATACCAATCTTAGAGAACAGCTTCGCCACGATCCTAACTTTTCCACAATCAAAAGGATTTTCCTTTTCCACCATCCCCACCAAAAGAAAGTTTTTCCATTGCACCATCTAGAGCATGGTCTGAAACTTGGAATCTCCATGGTATGAAAGGCTCGAGTCAGTGTACCTTGTTTTTGCGGTCGTAGAGCCAATACTGTATCCAAATATAAACGAGATACTCTTTCTTAGTTTTCAACCTGTGAAGTGTGATTGCTGCGCTTGATCGGTACTGTTCGAGATCGCCCATGTTTCACTGCAGAGTTTGTCGATAGCTTGGGTGATAGAGATCGTTGAACACAACCATCACCAACACCACCCCGCCAGCTTTTCTTGAGTGATCGGATATATCTTGTCACCTCCACCGACGATTCATGACTTCCGCAGATTTTTGAATTCATTCATCATAACAAGCTTCAATTTCTGAATCTCATCATACACTGCAAGGAGGAGGTTGATCTTCACATCTTCCATGCCTCCACTGTTGTCAAGCCGTTGTACGTACACTACAAAGAGAATGGTCTTCTTTTTTTTGTGAATAGAAGTTTTGATACCACAAATTGTGGTCCAAATCAAAACAAAAGATATAAGTTTTTGATACCACAAAGTGGTCTGGATCAAAGACGAAAATGTGCTTTGATGTCAATTAAAGCCCCTCTTCAAAGCTAAGAGAATATGTCTACCAAATAATGAGATCTCAAAAACTTAAAGAACACTTTACTGCAATTTTCTTTTCATATCATTCAACAAGACTCACATTTCTTTAATATACACAGACACAATAACCACGTAACTTCCAACTAACCTATTGAACAAGTAAGTGGGAGACTTCCCACCAATGTAGGGAAACACTATGCCATTTCTCTATTTCCTCTTTCACCAAATTGACACTGGTTTAATCTGGTTATGATCTTGGTTATGATATTATCAACTGAATATTTTGATTTTCTCCAATTCGTCATATACTACAAAATGATTCTTTTTTTTATAACTTCTATTTTATTACATTAACTTTATAATGTATGATCCTGATTTAGGAAATCAGTTATAAATAAAGGAGCATAGTAATAAAATTTAAATTCTACTCCATCAACGGCTTGAGTTGCTAGCTTGTCCGTCACTTTGTTTGCACTTCTATTTGCCGATTGAAATCTGATGTCCTGAAACTTGTTCGACCACCATCTGATGTCCCTAGCCCAATTGTAATATACAAAGTGCATCTTTTCATTATTTAGGATATCAATGGCCTTTTGTCAGTCGCTTTCCACAATAACTTGACGATGACCCAAGGTCCAACAGTGTTGTAAGGCCATAAGAATAGCTTGCAAATTCACTCTAAAGCATCATGAACTCTTCGCCTTCTTGCTTGTGCTGATCCATGATAAACTCCTTTCTCACCCGAAAGATCCATCTTGCATTACGATAAAGTTGTTCCTGTTGAAAAGATCCATATATATTGCATTTAATCCATCCATTTGGCGGGTGTTTCCAATGGTTTCTAGACGAAATAGAGCTTGATCTTCCTGGATTGTGAAGATTATTCTCTCCGATATTATCAACTTGCTTCCATTCTCGCCCATCTTCTCGTGCATACCTTAATGTTGTCTTCCAATGTAAATCTTTTTGTTGAAAAATCAAAGATTAAAATGATTATTTATTTTGTCTGGATTTGTGTATTAATAATAGTTAAGGATTAAAACAATTAAACAAAATAAATAAGAAAAAGAAAGAATCACTATATTTCTTCTTTTAGACCCAAACATTATAATTTAAAAATCCGCCCATAAAACCCCAACGTTTTCACTTGCTCAAGGCCTTTGTTATCTCTTGTTTATATCTCACTCGCCATCAAGCACTTGAACAAAACTATAAATGAGATGATGCGAGTGAGGAGTCAGGAGTGTAAGAGAGAGCGAGAGAAATGCGGAGCTCTGCTGCTGCCCTTTACATAGAACAATGCGATAAGCCTCCATGGAACTATCTATATCTTGGATCATATCCGTGTATCAACCAATCAAAATTCAGACAAGGAATCTCCTGTTTCAGATTTTACAAATGCAACAAAAAATACAAGTTTGGTTTGGTCACAGACTCACAGTTCTGAAACTAATAAAACAACTGTAAGTCTGTAACTATAAAGTTTCTCTCTAAGCTCATCAGAGTGTGGATGGACAAACATGAGAGTCAAGCAGCTTTCAGAACAAAGAACAAAGCATCAGAGCAACAGAAGACAGTTATTATTTAGCTTGGTGGAGCGCCAATTATCAAAGACAAGATCTATGCATGTACTTCTGAGTACCTTTACAAGTAAGTGGGAGACTTCCCACCAATGTAGGGAAACACTATGCCATTTCTCTATTTCCTCTTTCACCAAATTGACACTGGTTTAATCTGGTTATGATCTTGGTTATGATATTATCAACTGAATATTTTGATTTTCTCCAATTCGTCATATACTACAAAATGATTCTTTTTTTTATAACTTCTATTTTATTACATTAACTTTATAATGTATGATCCTGATTTAGGAAATCAGTTATAAATAAAGGAGCATAGTAATAAAATTTAAATTCTACTCCATCAACGGCTTGAGTTGCTAGCTTGTCCGTCACTTTGTTTGCACTTCTATTTGCCGATTGAAATCTGATGTCCTGAAACTTGTTCGACCACCATCTGATGTCCCTAGCCCAATTGTAATATACAAAGTGCATCTTTTCATTATTTAGGATATCAATGGCCTTTTGTCAGTCGCTTTCCACAATAACTTGACGATGACCCAAGGTCCAACAGTGTTGTAAGGCCATAAGAATAGCTTGCAAATTCACTCTCTAAAGCATCATGAACTCTTCGTCTTCTTGCTTGTGCTGATCCATGATAAACTCCTTTCTCACCCCGAAAGATCCATCTTGCATTACGATAAAGTTGTTCCTGTTGAAAAGATCCATATATATTGCATTTAATCCATCCATTTGGCGGGTGTTTCCAATGGTTTCTAGACGAAATAGAGCTTGATCTTCCTGGATTGTGAAGATTATTCTCTCCGATATTATCAACTTGCTTCCATTCTCGCCCATCTTCTCGTGCATACCTTAATGTTGTCTTCCAATGTAAATCTTTTTGTTGAAAAATCAAAGATTAAAATGATTATTTATTTTGTCTGGATTTGTGTATTAATAATAGTTAAGGATTAAAACAATTAAACAAAATAAATAAGAAAAAGAAAGAATCACTATATTTCTTCTTTTAGACCCAAACATTATAATTTAAAAATCCGGCCCATAAAACCCCAACGTTTTCACTTGCTCAAGGCCTTTGTTATCTCTTGTTTATATCTCGACTCGTCATCAAGCACTTGAACAAAACTATAAATGAGATGATGCGAGTGAGGAGTCAGGAGTGTAAGAGAGAGCGAGAGAAATGCGGGAGCTCTGCTGCTGCGTCCTTTACATAGAACAATGCGATAAGCGCCTCCATGGAACTATCTATATCTTGGATCATATCACGTGTATCAACCAATCAAAATTCAGACAAGGAATCTCCTGTTTCAGATTTTACAAATGCAACAAAAAAATACAAGTTTGGTTTGGTCACAGACTCACAGTTCTGAAACGAATAAAACAACTGTAAGTCTGTAACTATAAAGTTTCTCTCTAAGCTCATCAGAGTGTGGATGGACAAACATGAGAGTCAAGCAGCTTTCAGAACAAAGAACAAAGCATCAGAGCAACAGAAGACAGTTATTATTTAGCTTGGTGGAGCGCCAATTATCAAAGACAAGATCTATGCATGTACTTCTGAGTACCTTTACAATTACGCGGACCAATCAGATCTTCCCCTGCAATCATAACACACACACAACAACACAAAGTCTTCTCAATTTTCATGGTATCCTCACTGTTTTCAAGATCAAGAAAGTGCTATTATATTATACATCAGGGAAAATTCGACACTGAGGTTTGTTGGGGATGGATTATACCCATCCACAAAGCCCATCGAACAAAAGGCCCAACCTAACAAGTCGGATAGTCGTCAGCTCAGAAGCCAATTCTTAGCGCTCGTGGCTCGGCTCCAGACCACTTTTAGCTGAGCAGAAGACCCTGATGACGATCGACTCAACAGCTCGAGACGAGCACTCGACTTGACAGGCCCGACAGGCTGAAAGGCCCAATCAGTTAGGCGGTGAACTAGGTCAAGCCACTTCCAGACAAAGGCTATAAAAGAAGAAGAGAGCAAAGGAGAAAAGGGGATTGGAACCCAGAAGACTGCAACTTGACGGCTAGATTAGGGTTTACTCTTGTACTTTCTATCTCGCAGTTTCTGTACTTATTTCGGTAAAAGCTCCCCGAGCACCAGCCCCGCTTTACTTTTTCCACCTTTGTAATCTCTTTTCCTCGTTTCTAATAAACGCCTCTTTTCAACCCATTCCGAGTTGCATTCATTTTCTTTGACCAAACTCACCTCATACAATTGGCGCCCACCGTGTGGTTGAACAGAACTAGCGTTTCTAGATCGACATGACAACCAGCGATACGAACCCCGGAACCTCAGGCAAAGAGCCGGAGCTCACACCTCCTCCGTCCTCGCCAGAATTCATGAGCTCTGTTATGGCGCGACTCGCTCATCAGGAAGAAGTCCAGAAAGCGACAAACGAACAGCTTGCGGCCATTGTTGCTGCACTCAGCGTACCAAGTGGACAAACGAGTCGTCCCCGGTCATTCCGTCGTCACCTCTTCAACACAAACCCCACAACGCCGGCGGGAGACCATGCTTCAGACGAGTCTTAGCCGAGTGAACTCCCTACCACCGACTCAGCAGATCCCACCGCATTAACAGTCCGAGATCGCCGAGCTCAAGTTTAATTTTCAAAAATGAGCTCCAAGATCCATCAAGCCACGAGCGCTGCCCCCTAGATCGACAACATCATCGCTTCCACCTCTCGCACCCCTTAGCGTCCAACTCCGAAAGATGGAGAAGCTGCGTCTCCCCGAATACAAACCCGGAGGCGACCCCGTCGAGCATTTGACAGTATTCAATATCACAATGGCCAGAGCTTGACTCTCAAACGACGAGAAGGACGCGGGGTACTGCCAACTTTTCGTTGAGACGCTCAATGATCAAGCCTTGACGTGGTTCTCGGGACTCGAAGAGAATTCGATCAGCAGTTCCAGAGAACTCTCGTCGGCTTTCCTCAAAATCTACATCATGTTCACAAAGCGCAAAGAAACAACTTCAAGCTTATGGAACCTCAAGCAAACAAATGACCAAAGTCTTCGCGACTACATGGAACGGTTCAAAACGGTCGTCTCAAGAATCAACATTCCCGACCATATCGCCATCGACGCTTTGATGAACACCCTTTTGGTTCAGTGCAAATTCCGCGAGGATCTATACCGCAGTCCCTCCTCCAGGACGCCATCGCTCGCTCTCACAACTTCATCCGCATGGAAGAAGATACCAAGGAGATCATCGGCAAGCAGAACGTAGCACGACCGCCAACGCCTAAGAACGTCGATGCCTGCGCCGAACCGCGCCAGCACGCTCCTAACGACAAAAACAGTCGCAAGAACGGTCTCCTGTATGTCATCGACGAGAATAATAAGCCCATCTCGACTTTAATCGTGGACGGAAAGAAGTGGAACACTTACCACCGTGAAACCGACTCTCTGAGCGAACCACCTCGCGAGCCAAGTGCTGCAGTAGTCGCTCAAGTCGACTCAACGACGGGACCGTCTCGAACACCTCCAGATCTTACCAAGCAATGTAAGTACCATGGCGTCAAAGGTCACGACACGTTGAGTGCAAAACCTTGTATGCACAGTTTCTTTCCGCCCTTGACAGTGGTGAATTCAAGATTCCCCCGAAACCAAAAACTGAAAGCAGCTGGAGTAGGAACAAGGAGAGGAAGAACCAACGGAAACCTCGAGGCGACCCCGCCGAGCATTTGACAGTATTCAATATCACAATGGCCAGAGCTTGACTCTCAAACGACGAAGGACGCTGGTACTGCCAACTTTTCGCTGGAGACGCCAATGATCAAGCCTTGACGTGGTTCTCGACTCAAGAGAATTCGATCAGCAGTTCCGAGAACTCTCGGCTTTCCTCAAAATCTACATCATGTTCACAAAGCGCAAAGAAACAACTTCAAGCTTATGGAACCTCAAGCAAACAAATGACCAAAGTCTTCGCGACTACATGGAACGGTTCAAAACGGTCGTCTCAAGAATCAACATTCCCGACCATATCGCCATCGACGCTTTGATGAACACCCTTTTGGTTCAGTGCAAATTCGCGAGGATCTATACCGCAGTCCCTCCTCCAGACGCCATCGCCGCTCTCACAACTTCATCCGCATGGAAGAAGATACCAAGGAGATCATCGGCAAGCAGAACGTAGCACGACCGCCAACGCCTAAGAACGTCGATGCCTGCGCCGAACAGCGCCAGCACGCTCCTAACGACAAAAACAGTCGCAAGAACGGTCTCCTGTATGTCATCGACGAGAATAATAAGCCCATCTCGACTTTAATCGTGGACGGAAAGAAGTGGAACACTTACCACCGTGAAACCGACTCTCTGAGCGAACCACCTCGCGAGCCAAGTGCTGCGAACATTGTCGACTCAACGACGGACCGCCTCGAACACCTCCAGATCTTACCAAGCAATGTAAGTACCATGGCGCCAAAGGTCACGACACGTTGAGTGCAAAACCTTGTATGCACGCTTTTCCGCTTCTTGACAAGGTGAATTCAAGATTCCCCCGAAACCAAAAACTGAAAGCAGCTGGAGTAGGAACAAGGAGAGGAAGAACCAACGGAAACCTCAGGGCAAACCGCGTTCAACCGATCAGCGACCGAAAGACACAGAACAGACTCCCCGACCAACGGACGATGACGATACCTCGACGGATGAGGAACAACCTTTGACTCGACAGAGAATCGAAGTCATCCGCATCCAACCGGGTCGTCAAACGAGGAAAGTGACGATGAGCAACCTCCCGAACCGATGGACCTGCGAATGTTCCTCAAGCGAAAGGTCGCCCAAACAACCAATGAATCACCTAGATCTTCCGACCTCCGATTCATGATAAATGCTAACCGAGCAAAGCGAGCATCGACTCATGATCCTCCATTTGAACAACCAAGCGGCATGCTCGTCACTGATTTGCGAGAACAACTCAATGCCCGAGTGGGTGACCTTCGGAAGACGCTCGATGGCAAGAGGTCAGGAAATCCCGAGGCAACTAGCGACCTCCGAGCCACACTTCTCGCAAAGCAAGAACTGACTAGGCCACAAATAAACGTAATTATAGGAGGTTTTCCGCCTTGTGGGGACTCGGTTCGATGTGTTAAAGATCACCGTCGACAGGCAATCACGTCACAACGCTGGCCCCAGAAACCACCAAGCGATCCCTCAATCTCTTTCTCGACCGACGATCTACTCGGAGTATGCCTCCCTCAAAACGATCCCCTCCTAATTGTCCTTGCTGTTGACAAATACGACGTTACAAAGGTGCTCATTGATACCGGAAGCTCGATCGACATCATTTTCGAGAAACTCTCGTGAAAATGGGGATCGATCTGAGTGACATAAAACCGTCTTCCCGAACCCTGACAGACTTCAATGGATCTTTCGAAGTGATCTTAGGAACGATCCGTCTCTCGGTTCGCGCGGAAGGAGTCACGCGGGCGGTCAAATTTTCGGTGGTTGGTTCCAAGGCCCCCTACAACGTGATACTCGGAACTCCTTGGTTGCATTCCATGCGAGCAATCGCATCAACATATCATCAGTGCGTCAAATTCCCGGGAGTCGACGGCATAATCAAGACGTTGAAAGGAGACCAGCAAGCCGCAAGGGATCTTCTAATCACCACCGCAAAAGTAAATCGCTCAGAGCCCCTCGTCAACTCGGTATCGGCGACTCGGACGCCAGCAAAGTCGTACGAGCAGGCACCGACTCATGAATAACCAAGGATCCCGGAACTAACAGATAACAAACAACACGCCCATTCAGGCATTCTCACCCTCTTTCTAGCCCAAAAAAAAACACCGAGTAGATGCACTGTACAATCACTTCTACTCGTCCGAGTAAATGCGCCTTTACGGCCACTTTTACTCGGGCCAAATGAACTACGAAAGGCTTGATCCTCCTCAGAGGTACGTAGGCATCCCCTCTACGAAGTCCAGCCCCAACAAAACAAAGTTCAAACTTTTTTTTAATGACCCGTTTCCAATTTCCAGCTCACCAAGCAGGCGATAAACGGCCATATTTCCCAAACAAACGATGCTAGCATCCTTACGTACAAGCGAAGCACGAGCATTCACCCTGACAAATCGGTTGTATCCTGATCAGATATGAACCAAAGGGAACATAAACCTCGGTCACCTGTGTATTATACACTGACCGAGATTCGAGCGAAATTTTTGGCCATATCGCAAACCGAAGAACAGCGAGTTGGCCGACCAAAGCTTTCAAAAACTTTTTCGTCGGGTACCTAAATACTCTCCTAACAGAGTAGAAACTCCCCGTCTTTGCTTATTCTAACAAACTTCTACGAAGTAGTTTCTATAAGTAGAGAGCCGCGGAAACGAGTAAAGACAACTATCTACGGACAAGTAACTCGGATTATAATATTCAAGACATTTCCAAGTTTAAAATAAAGACTTGCTGAAATTCTCTGAATAAAAAGATAAGTCTTACAACAAGGCTAATATAAAGCCGAAACAAAAGAAGACCTAAAACAACATACATAAAGACATTGACGATCCAAAGCCATAACAACAAAGCAAGAAAGAAGAAAACGAGTAGATCACTCCTTGGGCACGGCAAGGTCTGCTCCCCGAGCTCCTTCTTGTCCAAGAGAAGGGCGAGACGCACCTGTTGAAGAAACCTGCAACTCCGCATAATCGCCCATAGGCCTGGCCTTATCACTCTCTGGACGACCTCTCCCATCATCGGAATCGAAGTCCGAGACCTCTTCTTCTTCCTCCATATTATCCGAGAGGACCGCCGTGCTATCCTTTTCATGTCCCTCGGAGCACTCCTATGCTCAGAAGTCTGAAGGTTGGCGACAACTCCGGTGTTGACCAGACCTACGTTAGAACCATGCGGACTGACGCCGGCAGGAGCCTCGTCGCAAAAGGCCTCGGCCGATAAGACCGCCAGGAGTTCCTCATTCACGAAAGAGGACTCAAGGACGAGAGGAGACATCGTCACAAGAGCCTCGGGGATCTCTCCGGGATACAGACTCTTAGCCCGATCAGCCAACTCCTTTTCTTAGGCCTCGAAGAAATCAATCTTCTCCTGCGGAATGACCTCCCCCTTCTCCTTGAAAAGCTTCAGGCATTTCCTCGTCCCAAAAGCTTGACTGTAAAGGCATCGGGCGTCGTCGTACTTGTCGAAACGTTTTTCGCGACCCAGAAGCTGATCGAAATGAATCTTGGCCTTGGCAACCATAGCGGCGTGAACTCTCACCCGTTCGCGAGTGACTTCGGAGCATGCCCTTCAGCGATCTCAACTTTCTCTCGCTCGAACTGCTCCCTCTCCTCTCGTAACTTCTCGGCTGACACCCTCGAAGCCTTCAATTTGCCCGCAATGTCCTCAGCATGCATTGACGAAGCCTCGGCACGACGAGTGGCTTTATCCCTCTCAATCTCAGCCTTCCCGAGAGAAACCTCCAGTGCGGCTATACGCTCCTTCCCCTGGTCCGCCTCCTCTTGAGCCTTCCCCAAGCTCACATACGATGCCTTGAGCTCGGAGTTGTATTTCACGATTAAGGCGTCTACACAGTCGTCGGCCTGTAAAGAAAAAGCAATAAGATTCATAACGCGAATCGAGAACGATACGACACAACAAAAATAGCAGTAAGACTAGCAGCTTACCGCATGCCTTTGACAAACGACGTCAAGATATGGGGGTTGGAAAATCAGACTATCGACAAGCAAGGACGCCCTCGACTCCGAGGTCCCGGGATCAACCTCTTTGAGAGCCTGCACCTCGGCCATCGGATCAGCCTCCGTCCTCTTGTTCTTCTTCCTCTTCTTCTTCTTCAATAGAGTAACCGAGGGAACGTCCTCCTGACCAGTCGTCAGGGCTCCCTGCGGCGTTACTCCCATATCTTGGCCAGGATCCGGTCTGGGAGGCAGTCACTGTCTGCATCATCCCTAAGCTGCGGAACGCCCATTGCGTCGGAAGCAATCTTCCCCTCTGCAGACCCCTTCCTTTTGCTCTTCTTCTTATTCTTGGCCAAAGGAGTATCAGGAAGATCCTCAATAGTGGCATTGAGCTCACCAGACTGGTCCTCGAGAGCTCCGTCTCGAGGCCTCTTCCGACCCGCGTTGACTGGAGTAGATGTCTCGGCGACGGTGGGAAGGATAGCAAGCTGATCATCGCGAGTTGACGGATCGGTCCCATCCAAACCAAACCCATCTATGATCCTCAATAGCCCCCCAGCATGCGGAGGCTCCCCCGACTTAAACTTGATTATCGCGAAAAGATCAAGCAAATTTCTCATCTTCAACGGTCGGGTAGTCTCCTTTTGCTCAGCTCTGGTGAACAAGGCCGACCTCTTCTTCTCCTTTTGATCAGGACAAGGAAGCCTCAAATCCCAATCACCTGCCAACAAAAGGACGTCAGATGGTATTAAACTGCGAGACGAGGAACGATTCGAAGAAGAGAAAGTGCTCACCTCTATCAATATGTTGCAGAGACCGACGAATCCGAGCCTCGCTTATATCAGGCCAACTCAGAATATCAAGCTCTACTAGCGCTCGCGCGTTGTCGAAGAACTGACCCGACACTCCAGTAAAGTATGGATGATTAGCTGCAAAAGAAAAGAGAAGGGTTAGAAATCCCACGACTAACACATGATCGAGTAACGATTGTCTACCGGCGCGTCGTTTCCAAAAAACCCTGTATTTATCGTCCGGAGGGTCGACAAAGGCGTGCTCATCAGATCTAACAAAAAAGTACCAGCGCTGCCAGTCGGTGGTCTTGACGGGATGGCCGGTGATTATATTATAGCTCGGTCTCATTTTCACCGAGTAAAGGCCGGGCTCCAGCGCAGACACTGACGTTAGCTCCTCGAATGCCCGAGGACACAACGATATGCCGATCTCCGCAGCCATGACCAACAGCGCGACCATCAGACGAAACGAGCCATTCACCATTTGACTGATAGCCACATCCCGACGAGAAACGTAGGACATGAGCAGACGTGGGATCGGGAACCAGAGTTTCGTGTCCCTCTGGAAGTAGGACTCGTACACGCACTGATATCCGATCGGAGGTGACCAAGGCCGCTGTCCCTCAGTCGGAACCAAATAAGTCACCCCTTGGCGTCACAGTCAATGAGCAGCTTTTCAACACTTGGCCGTCGACCTCGTCGGCCACACATTCTCCCATGACTGTCCTGGAGCGTCAGGGGTACGCAAAAGCTCCTGCGGAATCTCGGCACCCCTCTCGAAGACGCCATTCCCAAGATAACGAGTTGGGACTCTGGGAAGAACATCACTCTCTTCTTGTCTCGACTCGGCGGGCCCAAGGCGAACAGGGTACCGAAGTTGTTCAACGCATTTGGATCTTCAGCCTTGGGTCATTCAACATCTCAGCCACCGCATCTCCGCCGTCTTCTCCCATCAAATCTCTCTCTGCGTCAACAACAAGGAGCCTCTGCGAAAGATCGAGACCGGACATATCCCTCAGCGCTTCCCGGTGAACCAAACCAAAATCCTCTAAGGGTTCATTGGTCGTCGCATCCCTAACAGGATTCGGAACCACCACGATGTCCTTCCCTTTCTCCTCTCGCGACAGCTTCTTCGGTGGGCACATATCACCGGAGAAGTATATATATTCTACACTAAAAGCTAGAGAGAGAAGTAGAGAGAAGGGAGAGCGAAAATACCTGAAGTGGCAAAGAAATTGAATATAGTGAAGGGGAGATCCGAATTTATAAGGGCGAAGAGGCGCGATTCCCAGAGGTGTCATAATTAGGTCTACCCGGACCTAATTGGGCTTTCCTTATTCACGACCTTTCGCCTTCTGCTTTAAATGGGCCGGGGATTCTCGAAGGAACCCATCCCTACCAAGGCCGTTCGTCTCCCGAAAAGGATCAGATTCCCACATGTCATTAATTACCGAGTAAACGATCTCGCGACCAATTATCGACCACCCGCCGAGTAAACAACCTCGTGAAGGATTCGCACCGAGATTGATTCCTCGTAACAAACCTATCCCGGGGAAAGATCGAATCAAATAAACGCCCGATCCAATCAGCATACCGTTCTCAACTCGGATTCAGTAAGCAAAGCGATGTTCATTCGGTTTAGGTCTTTTGGTCCTCCGAACTAAGCCACCAAATTCATTGAAGATCAATTACTCGATTCGTCAATAAACTGGGGGGGACTTACTGTTGGGGATGGATTATACCCATCCACAAAGCCCATCGAACAAAAGGCCCAACCTAACAAGTCGGATAGTCTTCGGCTCAGAAGCCAATACTCAGCGCTCGTTGCTCGGCTCCAGACCACTTTTAGCCGAGCAGAAGACCCTGAGGACGATCGACTCAACAGCTCGAGAAGAGCACTCGACTCGACAGGCCCGACAGGCTGAAAGGCCCAATCAGTTAGGCGGTGAACTAGGTCAAGCCACTTCCAGACAGAAGCTATAAAAGGAAAAGAGAGCAAAGGAGAAAAGGGGATTGGAACCTAGAAGACTGCTACTTGACGGCTAGATTAGGGTTTACTTTTGTACTTTCTATCTTGCCGTTTCTATATTTATTCCGGTAAAAGCTCCCCGAGCACCGGCCCCGCTTTATTTTCTCCACCTTTGTAATCTCTTTTCCTCGTTTCTAAAAAACGCCTCTGTTCAACCCATTCCGAGTTGCATTCATTTTCTTTGACCAAACTCACCTCAAACAAGGTTGATTGATCTCCAGCAACGAGGTGTCTAGTTTCGTAGTCGTCATCACTCTCAACTATTCCTGAAACCTCTCCTTCCTCCACATCACGTTCACCTTTTTCCAAGAAAACTATAGCTGCGAATCAGAGTGATTGAGAATTGATTTGGGTTCATCACTATAATGTTGAATACAGAGACGAAGAGGAGATCTTCGAGCAAAGGAGATCTTTGAGCAAAGGAGATTTTGATTGGATCGGAAAAAGGTAGGGTGGGGATTCCCAAATTTGGGTCGGGTTCGGGTTTGATTTCGGTTCGGATACTAATTTAAGTGGGATCGGTTCGATTCAAAAATACCATTATATGCAATTGGCTGTTTTGGAAGTTTCGGTCCAGATACTTGGTACCGGTTTGGAAGTTTCGGTCCAGATACTTGGTACCGGCCTAAGAGCATCTCCAACAAGCTCCCTCATTTTTATGGGGTCCACCCTCAAAATAAAGGGATGAAGAGATCTCCAATGGTGACCCTCAAATTTTTTCTCTTAAGAATTTATATTTTACATTTTAGTCCTCAATTTACTTAATAGTTAATTATAGTCATTAAAATTTAATAAATAAACAATAAACACATATTAATATATAGTATTGACATAATTAGTAAACATATTTAATTATAACATCAAATTATTTATAATAAAAGATAGAAAACATAAAACATAAAATTACGTATAATAATAAAACACAAACAATTCAAATTACAACATATATATATAATACAAAACTAATCAATACGATTGCTTCCGTAATGCTCCCATATATGCTCAATCAAAGCATTTTTAAGTGATAAATGAGCTTCCTTATTTTTTATTTGAAGATTACGTGCTAAAAATTGTTGAAAACGCATATCTTCGTTTATGGCCATCTCAACGTTTATTGGCGGCGCCGGTCTTGCATCTCGAATCGGTGCGTTGATATCTCGTTCATCTTCAATTATCATGTTATGCATTATAATACATGAAGTCATTATATCATGCAATACTTCTTTCTTCCAATAACGTATTAGTATTGTAATATTTTTTCAATCTGTAATATTTCAGCTTATGGATTTACTTGAATATTAGTATTGTAAGATATATTTTAATGTGTAATATTTCAGTTTATGTAACTTTTATTTTGATGTAAAATATTATGATTGTATTATAATTTTGTATTTGTGTTAACTTTTTGAAATATATTGTGTGAAATAATATATTATTATTATTTAAAAATAATTTTATAAGACCACAATTATAATATTGAAATATCAATATAATTATAATAGTAGAATGCCAAATTAGAAATAATAAGTATACAATCACTAAACACATATAAATAGAATGAATAAAGTGAAAAGTAAACAGTGTTTTAAGGGCCGCTACAGTGCCTGAGGGCGTACTGTTCACCCCTTTAAAATTTAAGGGGATAAGGGTCTGTTGAAAAGCAAAAGCCTTCAAAAAATGAGGGGATAAGAGCATCTCCAACCCAAGACCTCATTTTAAGGGGAGTAAAACCTCAAAATGAGGATTTGAGGTTTGATTACTCCAACCATGAATCCTCAAAAAAATCCTTAAAATTTTCTTTTATTTGTATTATTGTCCTTGATATTAATAAAATTACTAAAAATGATAAAATTTCACAAATACTTATAAAACATACTTTTAATATATTATACAGCACAAAATATTACAATATTATATAATAAAACTATATATACATACAAATTTTAGAAAATTACATATACAATACCAAATTACTTAAGTATTATTTGCTTAATCAAATTTTTGTAATTCTCTTATATGTGCTCAAACAACACATTCCGAAGTGATAAGTGAGTCTTTTTATTTTTAATTTGTAGATTACGAGCTAAAAGTTATTGAAATCGGATATGTTATGTAATATTTATTTTATTGTGGTGTACTTAAATTATTTCAAATAAAGTAGTAAAGATATTTATGAAAGAAAATAATTGTAAGGACCAAAAAGAAAATGAATAGTAGTTTTGAGGTTTTAAACAGTGAAACCTCAAATTTGAGGTGTCACTATTCAAAACCTCAAAATTTGAGGATTTGAAGTTGGATTGGAATGACAAAAACCTTAAAATTTGAGGATTTGAGGTTGGGTTGGAGATCTTCTAAAGGTCTATTGGAGATGTTCTAATAAAAAGTATGAGGGTCAAGTGGAATCTTAAAGAAAAAAAAGACATTTGAAGAGGAAATGACACGTGGATTATTTTAACAACATTTTTCTCCATCACTCACTGTTTGTGTAGTTGTTGCTCGTCTCTCCATCGTTAACTTCGCACAAGTCGTTGCGTTGAGTCAACACAGATCAGATTCAAAAGTTCTTTTTTTTTTTTTTTTATCGAGAGCGAGAAGAAGAAGATGGCGGCGACAGTGCATTCTCCGATCGTGACCTACGCATCCATGCTATCGCTACTCGCTTTCTGTCCACCTTTCGTCATTCTCCTGTAAGCTCTCATCATTTCCCCTACTTATCAGATCGGCTCGCACAACCCGTGATCTCCTTAGTTCATAGCGCTTAGAATAGATCTTCAAATCGTTTTTTACATTAACTAATTTTCGATCGAATACGCGGATTCAAATCTGGTGAATATGTTTCAGATTTTAAAATACCATTATATGCGATTGGCTGTTATTGACTGAGATTGTGATCTTCCAGAACGAGTGTAGATTTGTTGATCCACGTAATGTTCTTTTGGGGACCTGTTGCCTTTTTTATTTTTATTATTATTGTAGTGTTGAGTTTTGACTTGAGTAGAAACGTAATATTTACATCTATGTTTACATGAATTTTTAGTTTTTAATTTTCTTGATAATGCAGATGGTACACGATGGTTCATCAGGATGGTTCTGTTATTCAGACGTGTAGCTTCTTGTGGGAGAATGGAGTTCAGGGGCTCATCAACATATGGCCAAGTCCCACTGCCATCGCTTGGAAGATAATATTTTGCTATGGAGCATTTGAGGCTGCTCTTCAGCTTCTTCTTCCTGGTAAAAGAGTTGAAGGTCCAATTTCTCCAACGGGTAACCGACCCGTTTACAAGGTATTGACAAATGACTCTACTTAAGTATTCGTTACACCTTTGTGTGTTGGAAGCTGACGATAACAAAACAACTGTTTCTTGCAGGCCAATGGTATGGCTGCCTATTTTGTGACACTAGCAACCTATCTTGGTCTTTGGTGGTAAGCAATGTTCTTTTCTTTTGTATACAATGTTTACAAGGTATCTTTAGTTTGGTTCAAGTATATGATTGACTTCTTTTTTTGCTATTCAGGTTTGGGATATTCAACCCTGCAATTGTCTATGATCATTTGGGTGAAATATTTTCTGCGCTTATATTCGGAAGCCTCGTGTTCTGTGTTTTGCTATACATAAAGGTAAGTGTCTATGCCATGAATGGTGTGTTGCTCTTCTTTTTTTGTGTAGAATATGGATTTTATGAATCTAAAGATTGTCTTTTTGTCTTGTGCAAGGGTCATGTTGCACCTTCATCAAGTGATTCTGGTTCATGTGGTAACCTGATTATCGACTTCTATTGGGTGAGTTATTTCTGCTGATCATTCTTCTGAAATTACTGGCTGGGATATACTTATAAGAGTTAACGTCTTGCCATTGTCTTCTTAGTAGCATTTCTTCACTTAATTTAACTTAACGCAAACTAGTTTGGTATGGATATATGGTCTTAAATGCAGAAGGTGAAGGAAAAGAATAAACTATTCAATAGTTATTAATAATAGAAGAGATCTTATGTCACACTTTGCGTTCAACTTATCTTTAACACAATCCAATCTGCGGCATTCTTATTCTCGCTGTATTATTTGCGTCCTGATTTGCAGGGCATGGAGTTGTACCCTCGAATTGGCAAGAACTTTGACATCAAGGTTTTTACTAATTGCAGATTCGGTATGATGTCTTGGGCTGTTCTTGCCGTCACTTACTGCATTAAACAGGTGCTTTCTAGATATAATTCCATACTCTTACGACATAACCTGGAGGTTTCTTTATATCCTTGTTTGATGAGTGAGTCTCACCTCTTCCAATTTGTGGTTACTTTTTAAACTAGTATGAAATAAACGGGAAAGTATCTGATTCAATGTTGGTGAACACCATCCTGATGCTGGTGTATGTCACGAAATTTTTCTGGTGGGAAGCGGGTTACTGGAACACCATGGACATCGCACATGACCGAGGTATGCTTCTAGTACATAATATTAAAATTACATCATCGTCAGCAAAAGTTGCTTTACTATTTGGCCTTAAAGCTAACTCTTTCCATGCTTTATAATTTATTTATTTTCCAGCTGGATTCTATATTTGTTGGGGTTGTCTGGTGTGGGTGCCTTCTATTTATACATCTCCAGGCATGTACCTTGTGAACCACCCCGTCCAACTTGGAACTCAGGTGCAAGAAAAAAAACCTTTATAACCGAATATAGAGAAAGAGATAGCTTATGTGTTAAGCAAATGAAAAACCTTAAAGATAACACTTTCATGTGAAAAAAGGTTAAGCTAAATGTGACAATAACTAAAGTATTGCTCATAACGATAAAAACAGCAGCGTTATAATATAGAGTGTTTAGCATATGTCTGACTCGTTGCATGTTATGGCTCATGATTCTAGTCGTCCGATATCATTCTATGTAGTAGCACAAGTACAACTCCGTTCATGAGAACATGGGACAGTTATGTCTATTTCTATCTCTTAAGACTTTATAATATCCTTCCTTTGTTTGCAGTTGGCAATATACATTTTGGTGGCGGGATGTCTTTGCATTTACATAAACTATGACTGCGATAGACAAAGGCAAGAGTTCAGGAGGACCAATGGAAAATGCTCGGTTTGGGGCAAAGCCCCATCAAAGGTAATGATCACAAAACACTCAGTGAAGTTAGTGTATTTCTTTTTAAATTGGAAACATTCCAATGTGTATGAACGGTTTTTGGTCTCATGGTTTTGTTGCAGATTGTGGCGACATACACGACAACAGCTGGTGAAACTAAAACTAGTCTTCTCTTAACCTCTGGATGGTGAGTTTATTCTACTTTTATGCTATTACAACAATTAGGTTTTTTTGACATGTTGCCTATCACAAAAACATGTTTTTTTTTAATGGTGCAGGTGGGGATTGGCTCGTCATTTCCATTATGTTCCTGAGATCTCAAGTGCTTTCTTCTGGACCGTACCGGCTCTCTTTAATAACGTAAATTCTTTCTCCATCTCTTTGGTTTGATTTATAAGTTTTTGTTGCAAGAGCTACATTTAAACACATGAATAAATATTTGTTTGGACCAGTTCTTGCCTTACTTCTACGTTATATTCCTCACAATTCTTCTCTTTGATCGAGCCAAGAGAGACGATGACAGATGCCGATCAAAGTAAGCGAACAAATCTGAATTAAATATAACCACATTAACACATTCTCTTTGTTCTTACTTTGGGTTTGCTGCTTCTTTTTGGTAAAGGTATGGAAAGTACTGGAAGCTGTACTGCGAGAAAGTCAAATACAGGATTATTCCGGGAGTCTATTGATAGTATTATTAAAGTATGTGTTCTCTTTTTCTCTACTTTGTTTTGTTAAATCGAACGTTGGAACTATCCTAAGACCAAAAATTGAAGGAAAAGCAAATTGATGCGTCTAGACATTTTTTTGCTGATTTGTAAGCTACATTTGAACTTCTACCTATGGGTTTTGATATATTTTAAAAGATTTAGCCTACGGTTTGTAATTTTTACTAATATTAGACCCTTTTTAATGCATAAAATAATGTCATAAAATATTAACTATACCAGTTCAAATCAATTGTGTGACAGTAGCTATTTCTACCCTTATGACAATCTTGACCAATACTCTGTTATCTCAGTCCCAGAGATTTTATGATATTTGTCTCTGCAGTTATGTGGCAGACTCTCCCAACTAATTTGACAACTCATGTAACTGATGTTTGAATCGACACAATAACTGATGTTTGAATCCACACAGTTCTAGTTGTAACACAGCTTTACCAAATGACGATTTATATTTGAATATTAAGAGATCTTACAAGTTCAAACTCTTTAAAATACCATTCTGTAACTTTCAGTTTTAAATTATATTAAATGTCTTACTAATCCTGTAAAGTCTACTGCTTTGTTATGGATGTTTTTTCATTTCAAACTGATTTCTATTCCTTATCTCGTGTTTCCACAGTAAGAACTATTTCATTATTTAAATAGAGAATCTTTGGTCGGTCAATGATCTTAATTTTAAATGTGATTATGTTCTCACACAGTAAAAACAAATAGAGAGAGAAATAGGAGAAAAAGACAAAGGTGGGCATTAAAAAGTTGAGAAAGGACAAATGAAAAAGTTATGAAAAGACAATGAACATTTAAAGAAGAGAGACAAATCCCACACCTAAGCTTCAGCCTCATCTTAATTTCATAAATACAAAATATATTTTTTCCAACAAAACAACAAAAACAAAAGAGATGGTTTTTGGGTTATGTTTTGTCTTTGTTAGGGCGTGTTTGGACGTTTACTTTATCTCAGAATCGTTACTTTACCAAAACAGCCTTTTCTTTTACAAAATTAAATAACTTTTATATTAGAAAATAATAATATTCCAAATCCACCTCATGTCCGGACAAAACTCCATGAAAGTGGAGGTTCCAATCTCGAATACTGACATATATGTTGTGTCGGTATATGCATTTATAATAAGATAACTCCAAAAGGTATAATGACAAGTGGGTTTTCATTTGAACTTCTGCTATTCTAGTTTCTCTAAATCAAGAATCATAATCTAAAACAAAGAAATTATAATTACAAGCGAAACTTCTTTTCGGTTTAATTACAAGTAAGACTTCTTTTGTAACATAGTCGGTGGAAAATTAGTAAAATAAATGCAAAAAAAATATGAATAGTGTCATGTGAACATAACAACTACTATAGTTTAACGATGAAACTGAACACTTGACCACTTTTAATTAATTCCTTAAAGGGAATGAAAAAACAAAGAGGAAGAAGACAAAACCGACTATCACGCATTGTCTGGTACGTAGAGCCAAAAGGAACAATGCCCTCTGTTTAGTGTTTTTTAGTTTCAATCCTTTCCCCAAACTACAACAGTCCACACGCTATACTCTCACAAGATAACCACTAGAGACTTCTCTCCTCTTCTTACACACAGCTACATAGATAGACCCCCAAAAAAAAATAAAAGAAAGCTTCAACATTTTCTTTCCACTGATGCAAATTCCAGTAAGATTTTTTTTTTCCCTTTTAGGTTACTTTTTTCTGGTTATTGTTCTATGATCATTGCTAGTTTCTTTCCTGTTCTTGTTTATAAAAAATTGCTTTTTTTTTTCTTTATCAAATCCAGACAGTTTTCAATCAGGTGGTGTTGTCTTTCTTCTTCTGTCTTTGAATCAGTGAGTATTTACCAGTCTACAGGTTTTAGAAGTATTGTACTTTCTTCATCCAAAGAACTTAAAACCCTAACTCCTCTGTTTTTTTCCTCTGTTCTTTAACTATTTTCACCATTGTTAAACTGCAGATTCTCTGAATCTTTAAAGAGATTCTGAATCTTGGGTTTGGTTCTTCTGATTGTGGGTCTCTTAAAAAGGATTGAGCTTTTAGTTCTAGATTCTCGCTTTGAAGCCCTTCAATGGTGGCTATGTTTCAAGACGACAATGGAACATCCTCTGTAGCTTCTTCACCACTTCAAGTCTTCTCAACCATGCCGCCACTCACAAGACCAACTCTCCTCCCTTCTCCCTCGTCACCGGTTCACTCTCTCAAAGACCTCAAACCAGAGGAGCGTGGTCTCTACTTGATCCACCTCCTGCTAACTTGCGCCAACCACGTGGCATCAGGAAGCCTTCAGAACGCAAACGCGGCTCTCGAGCAGCTCTCTCTTCTCTCTTCCCCTGACGGCGACACCATGCAGCGAGTAGCAGCTTACTTCACCGAGGCGCTCGCTAACAGAATCCTCAAATCGTGGCCTGGTCTCTACAAGGCGCTCAACGCAACTCAGACAAGAACCAACAATGTCTCCGAGGAGGTTCATGTCAGGAGGTTGTTCTTTGATATGTTTCCTATACTTAAAGTGTCTTACTTGCTCACTAACCGAGCTATACTCGAGGCTATGGAGGGTGAGAAGATGGTTCATGTGATTGATCTCGATGCTTCGGAGCCAGCTCAATGGCTTGCCTTGATTCAAGCTTTTAACTCTAGGCCTGAAGGTCCACCGCATTTGAGGATCACTGGTGTTCATCACCAGAAGGAAGTGCTTGATCAAATGGCTCATAGACTCATCGAGGAAGCTGAGAAACTCGATATCCCGTTTCAGTTTAATCCCGTCGTGTGTAGTTTAGAGTGCTTAAATATAGAGCAGTTGCGTGTTAAGACAGGAGAGGCCTTGGCCGTCAGCTCGGTTCTTCAGTTTCATAACTTCTTGGCCTCTGATATGAGCAACAACAATGGACACAGCCTGAGTGGTGACTCGGCCTCATCTTTGCCTCTTTCTAATTCAGGAAAGATCGATAGATTCCTCAATAGTATTTGGGGTTTGTCTCCAAAGATCATGGTGGTCACTGAGCAAGACTCAGACCACAACGGCTCCACGGTGATGGAGAGACTATTGGAATCACTCTACACCTACGCAGCTTTGTTTGATTGCTTGGAGACAAAAGTTCCAAGAACGTCTCAAGATAGGATGAAAGTGGAGAAGATGCTTTTCGGAGAGGAGATCAAGAACATCATAGCGTGTGAGGGATCTGAGAGAAGAGAAAGACATGAGAAGCTAGAGAAATGGAGTCAGAGGATTGATTTGGCTGGTTTTGGGAATGTTCCTCTTAGCTACTATGCGATGTTGCAGGCTAGGAGGTTGCTTCAAGGGTATGGTTTTGATGGCTATAGGATAAAAGAAGAGAGTGGGTGTGCAGTGATTTGCTGGCAAGATAGACCTCTATACTCGGTTTCAGCTTGGAGATGCAGGAAGTGAATGATATAAAACACTTGTGACTTGTGTATTGTGTATTGTCCTTTTGTTTAGGAGCAGGGACACAATCTTACTTGTCTCTTGACTGTGACTATCTGTCTCTTTTTCTTGCTTTGGCAAATGCTTCTTGCTGCCTTCTGCATATAAAATGCCTTTTGAGTTTCCAGCACTGTATTTTGTTTGTTGTATCATTTTGGTTTGATCTCAAAACCGAATTCAAATCGAACTGAAGATAACTAAACGTATGGTTTGTTAAAGTTCTTTAATCGTTTCCTCGTCACTCATGATCACAAAACTGTCGCAAAGCATATGATTCCACCGTTTGTGTATGTAAAAATTAACCGATGGACCACGGAATCTACTCAGAAATTGGGGTTACGGTTTAATCTAACAACATATACAATACTATTTAAACCAAAAAAGAAAACTCATTAGACACAACAAGACAAAGGATTTGTATCCTATTCTTCCCACTCAATGATTCTAAGTGGGGAAACAGTCATTTCATACCAACATATCGCGATATATTCAATTTATACTCAGACTTATATGACCGTGCAAAAACATAAATGTACTGTCGAAAAATTCAAAAAAAAAAACATACATTTTGTTTACTTTTTGCAAAATCATACATGTTGAATCTTAAATCCAGTAAATGTGATTAGAAAGGGCTAAAGGTTTCGTTTATTGAAGCGTAAGCAAAAAAGACCGAAAGGAGATACAAAGAAAGAACTCGTCATCGTGAGACGAACTTAGAACTTAAGACTATTTCTCTCTCTATTATCTCTCTCTAAATTCCGTTCGGTTAGCTCTCCCCTTCCTCATTGACTGCTCCCATATTTATACTACTTCTGATCCGTTATTCCCGCGACGTAATAGTTGCGTGTCAGAAGGTTGGTTTGGCGACCATGATTGTACTCTTTGCGTGTGCAGGCCTGTCCCTATGATCGGCGATCGGCGCGGCCTATACCGTAGGCATCTGTTCCTTACGTATGCCGAGGGATTGTCTAGACTCTCTGATCGTTGCTCCGTTGTTGGGCCTCTGATTCGAATGTTCATCCAACTTCGCGAATGGACTGTAGGCACATCCTCCAACAATAGCTCGAGTTGATTAGTGGATATCGTCGGACGTAATCATTATTTTTGAGCGAGTTGGTCATGCGCGTACGTCTAGAACGCATGTCACCCTTTTGATGGTTCTTTCTCCTCGTGAGTTGAATTAGTTGGAGTTGGGCGCCAATTTTGGTCATTCCGGAAGTCCTTCAGTCACATCGATAGGCGTCGGAGTAGATTTCCTGTCGCCCTGCTCACCCTGTCGTCTCCTGTTCCCCACTTATTGCTCACGTTCTTCAATTTCTCGACTTACTATCGCTTCCTTGCATTTAAGGTACCTTTCTTCTTTACTTTCTTGATTTATTTTCTCTGTCGTCATTAGGTCTTTTCTGTTTCGCAGTTCTCAAAATCCTCGCCGCTTATCCCTTTTCCCCAACGGATGAACATCTTGCATCTCTAGTTAGGACTCCCGAGATGATGACTGTTGATGAGCTCCTTCTTGCTTTATCAACTTCTGGGTCCGCTTTTCCGACGGAGGATTCCACCGCTTCGAACCTTGAAGAGAGGCTCGACCCGCTGGGTCCGGTTTTGTCGCCTGTGTTAGGCGATCACTCCGATGGTGAATCTGATCTGAAGGAAGATTCAGCCGATGGTCCGCCTGTGGATGATCACGAGGTCGTGTGCCCCTCCATGCTCAATGAGGATTCTTTGAAGCGCCCGAGGAAGAAGTGTGCTTTTCGGAGGATATTGAGATGAGGGTCTCACTTCCCGAAGAGAGACCGAGGTCGTCCCCCACGGGATGGATATGTTTGTACAGTCAATACTTTTCTCAGTCGAGGCTATGGTTTTCTCTTCCGCAATTTCTGACCTCCTATGCTCCGGTGGCGTGGTGATTCCCGGATGTCTCCGGCGCTGTTGAAACATGGTGGTGGCTCTGGTTCTTGGTGCTGAGGTCGGCGTTGATGTCGATGCTGAGTTTTTGAGGCTATCTTTCACATGACCATGATCACTGATGAGACGTTCTCTGTTAGTATCAAGGCTCGCTGCGGCCTTCTAGTGGGACGTGGTCCAACCAAAGCCGACGGTTGGCAACAGAAATATTTTTTTGTGCGTATCAATTCGTCTTCCGTGCATGATCCTTCCGCGGTCATTAGGACTGAGTGGAATTTGCAACCTGGTAGTTTTAATTGTCCTTTTGCGTCCCTGTACTGCTCGAGTGGGGTTATTGAATGTTTTACTGTTCCTTGTTGTAGTGGCTCACAAGAAGCATTGGCCTCTCGGTTTAATCTAACAACATATACAATACTATTTAAACCAAAAGAAAACTCATTAGACACAACAAGACAAAGGATTTGTATCCTATTCTTCCCACTCAATGATTCTAAGTGGGAAACAGTCATTTCATACCAACATATCGCGATATATTCAATTTATACTGACTTATATGACCGTAAAACATAAATGTCTTGTCGAAAAATTCAAAAAAACATACATTTTGTTTACTTTTGCAAAATCATACATGTTGAATCTTAAATCCAGTAAATGTGATTAGAAAGGGCTAAAGGTTTCGTTTATTGAAGCGTAAGCAAAAGACCGAAAGGAGATACAAAGAAAGAACTTCGTCATCGTGAGACGAACTTAGAACTTAAGACTATTTCTCTCTATTATCTCTCTAAATTCCGTTCGGTTAGCTCTCCCTTCCTCATTGACTGCTCCCATATTTATACTACTTCTGATCCGTTATTCCGCGACGTAATAGTTGCGGTCGAGGAGTTGGTTTGGCGACCATGATTGTACTCTTTTGCGGTGCAGGCCTGTCCCTATGATCGGCGATCGGGCGCTGCCTATACCGTAGGCATCTGTTCCTTACGTATGCCGAGGGATTGTCTAGACTCTCTGATCGTTGCTCCGTTGTTGGGCCTCTGATTCGAATGTTCATCCAACTCGCGAATGGACTGTAGGCACATCCTCCAACAATAGCTCGAGTTGGTAGCGTGGATATGCGTCGGACGTAATCATTATTTTTGAGCGAGTTGGTCATGCGCGTACGTCTAGAACGCATGTCACCCTTTTGATGGTTCTTTCTCCTCGTGAGTTGAATTAGTTGGAGTTGGGCGCCAATTTTGGTCATTCCGGAAGTCCTTCAGTCACATCGATAGGCGTCGGAGTAGATTTCCTGTCGCCCTGCTCACCCTGTCGTCTCCTGTTCCCCACTTATTGCTCACGTTCTTCAATTTCTCGACTTACTATCGCTTCCTTGCATTTAAGGTACCTTTCTTCTTTACTTTCTTGATTTATTTTCTCTGTCGTCATTAGGTCTTTTCTGTTTCCGCAGTTCTCAAAAATCCTCGTCGCTTTATCCCTTTCTTTTCCCCAACGGATGAACATCTTGCATCTCTAGTTAGGACTCCCGAGATGATGACTGTTGATGAGCTCCTTCTTGCTTTATCAACTTCTGGGTCCGCTTTTCCGACGGAGGATTCCACCGCCAACCTTGAAGAGAGGCTCGACCCGCTGGGTCCGGTTTTGTCGCCTGTGTTAGGCGATCACTCCGATGGTGAATCTGATCTGAAGGAAGATTCAGCCGATGGTCCGCCTGTGGATGATCACGAGGTCGTGTGCCCCTCCATGCTCAATGAGGATTCTTTGAAGCGTCTGAGGAAGAAGTGTGCTTTTCCGGAGGATATTGAGATGAGGGTCTCACTTCCCGAAGAGAGACCGAGGTCGTCCCCCACGGGATGGATATGTTTGTACAGTCAATACTTTTCTCAGTCGAGGCTATGGTTTTCTCTTCCGCAATTTCTGACCTCCTATGCTCCGAGGCGTGGCGTGGTGATTCCCCAGATGTCTCCGGCCGCTGTTCGAAACATGGTGGTGGCTCTGGTTCTTGGTGCTGAGGTCGGCGTTGATGTCGATGCTGAGTTTTTCGAGGCTATCTTTCACATGACCATGATCACTGATGACGTTCTCTGTTAGTATCAAGGCTGCGGCCTTCTAGTGGGGCGTGGTCCAACCAAAGCCGACGGTTGGCAACAGAAATATTTTTGTGCGTATCAATTCGTCTTCCGTGCATGATCCTTCCGCGGTCATTAGGACTGAGTGGAATTTGCAACCTGGTAGTTTTAATTGTCCTTTTGCGTCCCTGTACTGCTCGAGTGGGGTTATTGAATGTTTTTACTGTTCCTTGTTGTAGTGGCTCACAAGAAGCATTGGCCTCTCTCGTCATTGGCGAACGAGCGTCTCGCCCAGATTCGTAGTCCCGGAGACTTTCTTGGAATGATCTTAAGCTGATAGGATTCGCCACGTCATCCCTCGTGTCAACGCTGGTGAGTTTCGTTTACTCTTCTTAGTTATTTCGACGAATTTGTTTTGTGTTGATATCTCCGCTCTTATCTTCGTTATTTCTTTTGTTCAGCTTGTCGGAAATGACTGATACTGTTCTCCCTCGGCCCCGCATTATCGAAAGGAAGAGGGAGACTTCGCCAAGGAAGGCGGGGAGAGTTAAGAGGCATATTGCTGAGTATTCCAATGTTATTGAGGGTAATGGTCTGGTTTTCCTTCAAGAGTCTGTAGGGAATGTTTCGTCTTCGTTGCATCCCAGTTCCACCACTGCTCCTATCGCCGCTCTTTTGATGCTCCTGCTGCTCGTTCATTACGGAAGAGTCGGGTGACAAGTTGAGTCTGGCGCCTCCATCCGATCCTATTAACCCGAACTCTTGACGGCTCTTTCTCCGTGGTTTCTCTCCATGACCTCGGTATTTTTCGGTCGTGAGGGATGCCATTAAATTTATTGTTAACGAGTGCAGGGTCTACTGATTCCAAGGAGAGGAAGGGACGAAGATGCCGGTTCACAAGAGGGCTCTTCTTCTCCGTTGATGCCACCTGAGGGATACGCCAAGCTATTCTACAGTTTTCGTCCGCCATCGAGTTCTCGCTCACTCCGGGATTTGATTTTCTCTCAGTCTTATGTCGAGTGGGCTTCGGCGAGGCTCAGGTAAATCTCGTGGTTTGCCGTTTTACTTTGTCGACAATTGTTTAATTGTCCGGCTTTTCGTTTTTCGATTGAAGATGAGGGTAATCTCTTGGTTGATCAGTACGATCGGAGGTGCAGGCGGTTGTTTGAGGAGCTTGAGACTGAGCTGCCGCCGCGGGGAGAAGGAGAAGTCGTCGGGTCTTTCTTTGTCCCTAAAGGCCTTTGAAGAGTCGTCGAGAAGTTGGAATCTGCCAATCGGATTTGATGGCCGAGGTGACTCGTTTGAAGGAAGATTCAGCCGATGGTCCGCCTGTGGATGATCACGAGGTCGTGCCCCTCCATGCTCAATGAGGATTCTTTGAAGCGCCTGAGGAAGAAGTGTGCTTTTCCGGAGGATATTGAGATGAGGGTCTCACTTCCGAAGAGAGACCGAGGTCGTCCCCACGGGATGGATATGTTTGTACAGTCAATACTTTCTCAGTCGAGGCTATGGTTTTCTTCCGCAATTTCTGACCTCCTATGCTCCGGTGGCGTGGTGATTCCCCGATGTCTCCGGCCGCTGTTGAAACATGGTGGTGGCTCTGGTTCTTGGTGCTGAGGTCGGCGTTGATGTCGATGCTGAGTTTTTCGAGGCTATCTTTCACATGACCATGATCACTGATGAGACGTTCTCTGTTAGTATCAAGGCTCGCTGCGGCCTTCTAGTGGGACGTGGTCCAACCAAAGCCGACGGTTGGCAACAGAAATATTTTTGTGCGTATCAATTCGTCTTCCGTGCATGATCCTTCCGCGGTCATTAGGACTGAGTGGAATTTGCAACCTGGTAGTTTTAATTGTCCTTTTGCGTCCCTGTACTGCTCGAGTGGGGTTATTGAATGTTTTTACTGTTCCTTGTTGTAGTGGCTCACAAGAAGCATTGGCCTCTCTCGTCATTGGCGAACGAGCGTCTCGCCCAGATTCGTAGTCCCGGGAGACTTTCTTGGAATGATCTTAGCGCTGATAGGATTCGTCACGTCATCCCTCGTGTCAACGCTGGTGAGTTTCGTTTACTCTTCTTAGTTATTTCGACGAATTTGTTTTGTGTTGATATCTCCGCTCTTATCTTCGTTATTTCTTTTGTTCAGCTTGTCGGGAAATGACTGATACTGTTCTCCCTCGGGCCCCCGCATTATCGAAAAGGAAGAGGGGAGACTCGCCAAGGAAGACGGGGAGAGTTAAGAGGCATATTGCTGAGTATTCCAATGTTATTGAGGGGTACGTGTCTGGTTTTCCTTCGAAGAGTCTGTAGGGGAATGTTTCGTCTTCGTTGCATCCCAGTTCCACCACTGCTCCTATCGCCGGCTCTTTTGATGCTCCTGCTGCTCGTTCTGTTACGGAAGAGTCGGGTGACAAGTTGAGTCTGACGCCTCCATCCGATCCTATTAACCCCGAACTCTTGACGGCTCTTTCTCCGGTGGTTTCTCTCCATGACCTCGGTATTTTTCCGGTCGTGAGGGATGCCATTAAATTTATTGTTAACGAGCGTGCAGGGTCTACTGATTCCAAGGAGAGGGAAGGGACGAAGATGCCCGGTTCACAAGAGGGCTCTTCTTCTCCGTTGATGCCACCTGAGGGATACGCCAAGCTATTCTACAGTTTTCGTCCGCCATCGAGTTCTACGCTCACTCCCGGGGATTTGATTTTCTCTCAGTCTTATGTCGAGTGGGCTTCGCTTGAGGCTCAGGTAAATCTCGTGGTTTGCCGTTTTTTACTTTGTCTGACAATTGTTTAATTGTCCCGGCTTTTCGTTTTTCGGTCGAAGATGAGGGGTAATCTCTTGGTTGATCAGTACGATCGGAGGTGCAGGCGGTTGTTTGAGGAGCTTGAGACTGAGCGTCGCGTTCTTGCGGGGGAGAAGGAGAAGTCGTCGGGTCTTTCTTTGTCCCTAAAGGCCTTTGAAGAGTCGTCAGAGAAGTTGGAATCTGCCAATCGGGATTTGATGGCCGAGGTGACTCGTTTGAAGGAAGAAATTCTCGAGTGGGGTCGTCGTGAAGAGGCGTTGTTAACTCAGAAAGCTGCTTTAGAGAAGTGTCTCAATTGGTGAAGTCTCGTCAAGAGCTGGTGGATCTAGAGAAAGAGCGCGTCGCATCCGTCATGTCTTCACGTTTTGGTACTTTTGTTGATAAGGTAAGAACGTATTTGTCTGATCGTGATCTTGTTCGGCCTCAGATCCTAGCTGAGACTCAACTCTTGGGGGTCGTCAGTTGTCTCGAAAATTATATAGCAGAGGAGATTCCCATTCCTTCGGAGAAGCTGGCCGAGAACAAGCATGCTCTGTCGGTGCAAACAGCTGCTCTGGACGAAATGGTTGTATACGAGCTGAACATGTCGGATCTTCCGTCTTTTTCTTTAGATGTCGCAGAGGAGGCTAATGAATGAGTCTCTGGTGTTTTTATTTTGGGCTGTTGGTGGTTCTTCTGAACTTTGGACTTGTATGTAAAAATAATGAGTTTAGAATTTCTTATCTTTGATTTCTTGTCTCCATTGAGCTTTGATTCCTTTATCCGTGAGTTGCGTGAAATCGTCGTATGCTTTTAGCGCTGCCGGGTTAACGTGCTTTCCTTGTTTCCTTGAGATGATAGGTTTCGAAGAGGACTATTTTGTTAGAAGAAAAGTTTTTGACGAGTGATGGTTTTGATTTCGGGGGGCGAGACTCGGCTCGGCTTATCCTCCGTAAGGTAGGATCGAGATAGGTGTGCGAGTACTTAATATAGAAGTCAAATAGAACATATGGTTTTTCCGCTTTGACCAATCGACATACATAATATAGAAGTCAAGTACTTAGCGTGTTAACTCGAGCTCTCATGCATATTTTAAGTCTATGGTAACTGTATTGTGGGTTGCCAAGATGGAACTTTCATCAATGAAGTCGTTTATGCTGAAAGCCAATTTTGGGTTCTTGCGACGTCTCATATTTTCGAAAATGAATTTTCTTTTGAATAAACATCAACTAACGTTAAGAGAACGTGTTTAGAGAAGTTTTACGTCGGTGTAAAGGTTGTATTCCACCATTATGTCCGAGACACGTTTTTGGCCTCTTGTGGAAGGTTCATCCGAGCCTTTACGGCCAAAAATTAGTTTAAGGTTGATGTGAAGCCTTTCAGGCTTGAGAATAAAGTAGTTGGACTGAGGGATCACGTAAGTTTTATTTTGGAAAGATGCGTGTTCCTCCGCGGTGACTAGTGAGGAGTTGAATTTAGTTTAACTTATAGAAGTTGTTATGTAGTTTTGTGTTTCGTGTAATACGAAAAGTCATTTTAGGAGTTGTTGTCAGATCTTTCGAGATTATATACTTGGTTGTTACTGGCTTTTATAGAAAAATTGTTTATTTTCATGTTTCTGTTGGATGATTTAGTAGAGCGTTGGTTTGCTTGAGTATTTTACAATATAGGAATTTGTAGTATTTTACAACAAACTGTTATAGGGGAGGGATGCATATACATATTGTAAAATACTCGAGCAAACCAACGCTCTATAATATAACAGTTTCTTAGATCCGTCATGTTCTCAGGGAGGGGGATCTTTGGAAGCAAGCACAGGTATGTGAAGTTCCAATCCACTGGAAGCTCTCCTTTTTTAAATACCTCCTGAATCTCGTGTTACTGAATCTTCAATGGTGTTCCAGAATTTTTGAAAGAAAAGCCCGGTCATCCCGTCGGGACCTAGAGCACTTTCTCCATTAATGGAGAAAATGGCGTCACACACTTCCTCTTTCGAAACCTCTTGCATGAGACAGCTATTCATATAAGGTGTCACTCTAGGCCTAATACTCTGAAGGACGGAGTCATACGATGGTGTGTCCGAGGATTTGTATATGCATCCCCCCCCCTTTTTTAAGAAAATGACAACTTAACCCGTGTTTTGACAAGTTGCATTCGTACGTTTTTTGAGGATCAAACCATCATTTGTTTATTTTTTGATGGAGCAGAAGCTTTTAGGATTTTAGACTTTTTTTCTCAGTGCTTTATCAAAATTCTTTAGTTTAAAAATATTGTTTCGTGTGCTATAAAACTCGTTAAAAATTCAGTTTCTAATCAATCAAAAACTTCATAATAGTGAGATTTTTACTACTTGATAAACACCAGATAGTAAGAGATCAACTTGAGAACCAATTAAATTCAATCTAAATAACTAAGATAATTATATAAATAATTATAATATTCTTATTAAAGGGTTTTCATAAAATAATTATAATAGTAAAAATATATATACTCATATTTATTTTAATTCTATGCTGTGAGAAGATGGACCAAACTCACTCCCAGCCCAACAAGCTATACCTGCAACAAAAAGGAAAACGTTAGAATGTCGGTTAACGTAATTACTAAGACAATTAGTAAAAGGAAATTCTGAGGGTTATATATAGAGAAGTAGTCATAGCTTTCTAATCATCCGATACAAAGAGAACACTAGAGATAGAGAGAACAAGTTAGGCTTTGCTATTTGCATAAGAGTTGTCTTGTGATCTATATTGTGTTCTAAAGAAAATCTTTTAAAGTTAATAAAAGAGTTTGTTATCTAATTGATCATTGAGTTCCATAAGCACAAAGTAGGATTCAATTCCTTACAAGTGGTATCAGAGCAATCCAGGTTAGATTGCGGGTGCTTTAAGGATGACTACAACAAGGATCGAAGTAGATAGTTTCGATAGAACCGGAGATTTCTCGCTGTGGAAAGTTCGTATGATGGCGCACTTTAGAGTCCTAGGGCTAAAGGACATTCTAACTGATGAAACACTTCTGATGGATTCGCCAACAACAAAGGAGGAATCAGAAGGGGAGACGAAGGACACAGGAGATGGAGCTATAGGATCGAGTTCAAAGATTGACCCGTTAAACTCGGAAAATCGGAGAAGGCGAAGGATCTCATTGTCGTGAACGTTAGTAACCAAGTTCTACGGAAGAGCAGCCATTGTGATACAGCTGCTGCGATGTGGACCGTTTAAACACGCTGTACACGGAGACGTCTTTACCGAATCGTATTTACTTGCAACATAAATTCTACACGTTCAAGATGAACGATTCCAAGGGCATAGACGCATACGTTGATGATTTTTTAAAGTTGGAAGCAGATTTAAACAACTTGAACATGGATGTTTCAGAAGAAGTTCAAGCTATTCTGTTACTAAACTCAATGCCCGCATGTATGATCATCTTAAGGGAACTCTCAAATACGGCAGGGACACTCTCAAGATCAATGAAGTGAACGGAGCCGCCAGGTCAAAGGAACGAGAGTTACTTGAAAGTGGAAAACTTTCAAAGTCACAAGATGAAGGGCTATACGTGGAGGATACGGGAAGATCATCAAACAAGGGAGGAAACCAGAACTGGAAAGGCAGATCGAAGAGTAGACACGGAAGATCTAAATCAAAACCTAGATACGACAAAAACAACAAAGGGTGCTTCATATGCGGGAAGGAAGGACATTGGAAACGGGAATGTCCAGACAAGAGGCCGCATAGAGCTGCAAATATATTTGCAGAACCAAAGCAGCCACTGGTACTAACAGTTAGTACACACGACACCTGCTCGGAATGGATCATGGACTCGGTTGCTCTTTCCATATTACACCAAACAAAGATGTTCTGTTTGACTTAGTAGAATTCGAAGGAGGTAAAGTTTTGATGGCAAACAACACTCACTGCGATGTCAAAGGGATTGGCAAGATCAGAATTGTGAGACCCGACGGAATCGTGGTTATACTTACGGACGTAAGATATATGCCACATATGAGCAGGAATCTAATATCCTAGGGAATGCTAGAACGAGCTGGATGCAGATACGAAGGAGAGAACTTCATGATTTGATTTTACAAAGATGGGAAAGAGATGATATCTGGTAAATACCATGAAGGCTTGTACTATTTACAAGGAACAGTTCTAAAGGGGAGGCGAATACGTCAAGGGCAGAAATTGACAAAACAAAGATTTGGCATTCGCGTTTGGGACATATGAGCCTGAAGAATCTGAATGTGCTCGTGAGGAATGGATACTTGGGCAATAAAGAAATAGATAAACTAGAGTTTTGTGAGATTTGTATTCAGGGAAAGTCTCAGAAACAGAGCTTTTCCGCGGGAAAGCACACTTCAAAGGACGTTTTGGATTACGTACATTCTGATCTATGGGGGGCGCCATCAACTCCTGAGAGTCTAGGAGGATGCAAGTACTTTGGATGTATTTCTTAAAATCTAAAGATGAAGCTTTTGAAAAATTCAAAGAATGTAAGGAAGCCGTAGAGAACCAGACAGGGAAGAATATCAAGTGTTTTAGGACAGACAATGGGTTAGACTTTTGCAATAAACAGTTTGACAAACTATGCAAAGACTCTGGAATTAAAAGACATAAGACTTGTCCATACACGCCACAACAAAACGGGGTGTCTGAAAGAATGAACCGGACAATCATGGAGAAGGTGAGATGCACGCTTGCAGAAGATGGATTAGGAGAAGACTTCTGGGCTGAGGCGGTATCAACTGCGGCTTATATCATTAACAGATCACCAAGTTCTACCATTGATTACCGGCTGCCAGAAGAAGTGTGGTCGGGTTTAAAACCTGAGCTAAACCGCTTAAGGAGTTTTGGCTGCTCAGCTTATGTTCACAAGGTTCAAGAAAAGACAAGTCCTAGGACCATAAAAGGTGTTTTCGTGGGTTACCCATTAGGGGTAAAAGAATATCGGTGTGGTTGCTCGAAGGAGGAATATGTGTCACAAGTGGGAATGTATTGTTTAACGAGGAGGAGATGTATAAACACACGTTGATCCATCGTGAAGATGTAGAGGCAGGAAAGACAACGCAAGTCACGAGAAAAAGAAGAAAGTGACATTCAAAGCAAATTTAATAGAAGGCCCTACTCTACCTACGAGTGAAACAGAAGACATGCTGGTTCAAGGTGGAGCTTCCGAACCAGTAGAACTAGAAAATTCTGAAGAATCTAGTTCTGAAGAACATGAAAACGCAGAAGAACCAGAAATTGGTGGATACATGCTTGCACGTGACAGAGTACGAAGGCAAATCAAACCACCTTCGAGGTTTGAAGACACTGATTTCGCGGCTTATGCTTTAGCTGCCTCGGACGAGATTGAAATTGACGAGCCAAAGTCATTTAAGGAAGCTATGATGAGCAAGAAAAGCAAATTCTGGAAGAATGCCGCTGGAGGTGAGATGGACTCTCTTCAAAGAGCTCGTACTTGGACACTAGTAGAAAAACCCAAGGATGCAAAGGTTATAGGTTGCAAGTGGATCTTCAAGTTGAAGCCGGGAATACCTGGAGTCGAAGACCCAAGGTATAAAGGCAGATTGGTTGCACATGATTTTTCACAAAAGGAAGGAATCGATTACAACGAAGTGTTTTCACTGTTAGTGAAGCATGTTTCGATTCGACTGCTCTTATCTCTTCTGATCAAAAAGGATTATGAGCAGATGGATGTCAAAACAACTTTTCTTCATGGAGATTTGGAAGAAAGAATCTTGATGAGCCAACCGAAGGATTCATTAAGAAAGGAGAAAAATAAAGTCTGTTTACTAAAGAAGTCGTTGTATGGCTTAAAACAATCACCAAGGCAATGGAATCTCAAGTTTAATTGTTTTATGAAGAGCCAACGGTTTGTGAAAAGCAAAAAGATCCATGTGTTTATATGAGAAACATGAACACAGAACAAGCCGTATACTTGCTTCTATACGTCGACGATATATTGATAGCTTCGGGAGATAAACAAGAAATCAGAAGTGTCAAGGAAAGCTTAAACAAGGAGTTTGAGAAGAAAGACTTAGGAAAAGCTTCAAGGATACTGGGAATGTATATCATGAGAGACAGAGCGAAAGGGACCTTAGTACTATCGCAAGAGAACTACTTGGAGAAGGTCCTAAATTCGTTTGGTATGTGAGCAAAGGAAGTGACTACGCCAACCTCAACACAGTTCAAACTGAGAAGTCTCACAAAAGACCAGAAGGAAGAAGAAAGGAGATACATGGAGAATATACCGTATGCAAGCGCGGTCGGGAGTCTCATGTACGCTATGGTCGGCTCAAGACCTGATCTGGGCTTTGTCCTTGGACTCATAAGCCAATTCATGTCAGAACCAGGAAGAGAACACTGGTTAGCCGTTAAGTGGGTTCTACGATATCTAAAAGGTGCTACAAGAAGAAGTCTCAAGTTTACTAAGCACACAGAGTTTAGTATTGAAGGATTTTGTGATTCTGACTACGCAACTGACCTCGACCGAAGGAGATCAGTTACAGGATATGCGTTTCAAGTTTGGGGAAACACGATTAGTTGGAAATCGAACTTACAAGATGTAGTAGCTCTTTTGACAACTGAAGCAGAGTACATGGCTCTTACCGCAGCCACGAAAGAAGCCATCTGGTTGAGAAAGATATGTGCAGAGTTGGGTTTTGAACAGAAAAGTGTTAAAATCACTGCGATTCACAAAGTGCTATAGCCCTAGCAAAGAATCATGTTCATCACAAGAGGACTAAACACATTGACAACAAATACCACTTCATACGTGACGTTGTAGCAGAAGGCAAGGTTCACCTAGCTAAAATTCATACCAGCAAGAATCCAGCGGATTTCCTAACTAAAGCCATACCTGGGCCTAAGTTTGATCTCTGCTGTGATCTCTTAAACATCGCCTAAGAAGGCAGAGTGCCACAGGTAACGTCATTGTTGTAACCTCGCCACAGAAGAAATAGTGAGTTAGAACTCCGGTTATTTCTTAAAACGACAATGAAGGAACTTCAGAGTTCAAAGAAACGTTACCTGTGGAGAAGAAGGGGCGAGACAGGGTATTCTTAGCTCAAGGTGGAGAAGCTGGAGAGATAGCAATCAAAAGGTGGGAGTAACGGATGATGAAGCTCAATGAGAAGCATTGAACTTGAGAAGATGACTTCCATGCGAGAACGTCTTAAACAGCCAAGAAGCTGAAGGGAGACGAGTATCTCGGCTGAAAAAAAAAAGGGAAGCAAAACATTGTTCGTTAAGACATGGTTTTAAACAGCTACCATAAAGACAATGACTTTATCAAGAGCTGAAGCCTGAAGGGAGACATGTATACAAGCAATGGACAAAGCTTCTAAGGGACCAATACGATATAAAACCGACATGGAGATTATACACTACCATTTCAAGCAAACTCAAATTGAAGAATCTTACCAGAACGCTGCAGTAATCCGGCAAGATTAAATCATCACCTACAACATGCAAGACAGAGATTCATTAATCACCAAAAGAAGAACTCGAGAGTTTCTTGTAAAAACGATTATGATTCTTATACCATGGAGGAGTAGTTTACTAAAAGGAGAGAGCTGAGGATCTGGAAGAAAGTTGATTTCGAAAATCAAAGCAAGGTGAAGAAGAGCTAGCGGCGTACGAGCTACATCGAAGCTACGGCGAAAGGACTCGCTGGTAGACTTCGTCACCGCTTCAAGGTGCTAGGGAACACAAGGAGCCTGAGACTCGTGGCGATAGATAGGAAGACCGGAGAAGAAACTTGGCGAAGCTTTCACCGGATTGGAGCATCAAATCGCGCAGGAAGTAGATGAAGAGCTCGAGCCACCGTTTGTGTGTGTCTGCGATCTCGTCAAGGAAGAAACGAGAAGAGAAGATCGTGAGTTGGGCCTCAAGGTGGAGATTGTGAGAAGATGGGCCAAACTCACTCCCAGCCCAACAAACTATACCTGCAACAAAAAGGAAAACGTTAGAATGTCGGTTAACGTAATTACTAAGACAATTAGTAAAAGGAATTCTGGGGGTTATATATAGAGAAGTAGTCATAGCTTTCTAATCATCCGATACAAAGAGAACACTAGAGATAGAGAGAACAAATTAGGCTTTGCTATTTGCATAAGAGTTGTCTTGTGATCTATATTGTGTTCTAAAGAAAACCTTTTAAATTTAATAAAAAGTTTGTTATCTAATTGATCATTGAGTTCCATAAGCACAAAGTAGGATTCAATTCCTTACATATGCTTCATCAATTTTTGTGGACATGTATTTGCAGAAAAGAAATTGAAAGATGACTGACCTTGGGCGAGTATGATCGTATATACTATATACTATCATGGTGAAGAAAGCGAGTTTTTTTTATAATACTCTTAAACAGCCACGTACACCTGCGTAATCACAGTTTACTATGATCGTGTATGATCGTATTCGTATAGTTTCATCTTAAATAAACTAGGGGCATTGTGTAGCGACCGCGGTCCGAAGATCGATGCTAGGATGATCTAAGGACGGACCGGTCGGACAGTAAGACTGTACGGAATGGGTTGGATGATACTAGAAAGAGCTGGCTAGGGCTGTAAGGATCTCCGTGGATGAATGGGAGAGTCTGGATCGATGTTTGAGCCGGTAGCGGATAGAGCGACCCATGTACCCGAATAAAGCTAGGGCCGGATCTGTTTTGGAGCCCGACAAAGCTCAATCAGTCGTTCTTACGCTCGGGTTATGGATAAGTCAATCAGTTTTCGAAAACTCAGAAGTGTTCGGACAACTCAAGGAACATTCAGACAAAGCGGAGTTTTCGGACAGCAATGGTCGGAACTGGACAAGTGTTGTCGGATTCGGACAGAACGGTTGAGCTGGCCGGCTAGTCATCGAACTCAGAAAGAAATCAGACAAGGCGGTTGAGAGTGTTCACCTAGCTGAAATGAGCTGAAACAGTAGTAACAATCGATTTCAGACAGGATGGGTCGGAATCAGTTTGAGCAGCTCGACTGTCGGTGGAGACGATCGGCTTTAGTTCAAATGTCCGCATAAGTATTTTTGGGCTGAACAGTTATTGGCGCAAAAGGAAAGACTCGCTACTGGGAAGCCTTTCGACCGCGGGATGACAGTTATCGAACCCAAACGCGTTGAAAACACGCGGAAACGGTTGGATGGGTGGTTTCTCGGGCCAAAACCGCCCAACTGCTCCTTTTAATCGTCTCCTTGGGCATTTCTTCATTTTTTTCTTCACGAAAACTCGAGGAGATATCCAGAGAAGAACTCGAAAGAGAAAAGTCCGATTAAGAGAAAGTTCGATATTTGGCTAGATCGATCAACTCGAGCCTAATCACGATCGTCTGTTGGGTGAATCCGATCGTCACGAGCGTCCGAGGATCGCGAATACTGCGCAAGAGGTGTCGAAGGACCGAATCAAACCGTACATACCGACTCTAAGACCAAGGTGAGTCTTGTGACCGTGGCCTAACGTACTGAATCGTAGTCTGATTGATAGGAGTGTTACGTGTACTGATTGCTTGTCTTAATTGAATTATCTGCATTGTTCGGCTTGGATCGGACGATTGGTTCCTTCCATTGACACATCTGGATCAGATCGCGGCGCTAGAGCCGTTTGGCCTGCTAGAGCTCAACCGTCCGATGGCGCTCGGCAGACGATCGGGCCACCAAGTAACCGACTGATGATAAGCATGTCCGTTTTGTTACTAATTGACTTGATTGCTTTACTTGGCCTGGTGAGATGGGATGACCGTACCACTAAGCATTCTGTTGCTTATGCCTCCTTGTTTATGGATGCAGATCAGGATCAGACCCGCAAGGGTAAAGACATAGCTTGACCGTGGGACAAAGGCAGGAAGGAAGGATGGATGATTTGGGTAAATATAGGACGGGTTGAACTTGTAATAGCATAATGCAAACTCACTTGTTAACTCAAACCTCTGATTATCTATTCAAATCGTTATTATGCTTGTCTACTTGTCTGAATTGAACTAAAAACGCGAAAATAATTCTAAGTATAGAAAACTTGGAAAACGGCCTAAGTCGGATCGAGGAAGTTGAGTCTGACTCGTACTGATAGTACGAAAAAATGGGTCGGGTCCCTTCACATTGCCCCCGCACTTATGGACAGAGTTTCATCTCAATATTTGCTAGAGTTAATGTAGTTGTGAATTTTGTGTTTTCGGTTGATCATTGTTTTTCAAGTTTTTTATTGTTATAGGGTTAGAATTGTGATGATGAACTGTGTAGGCATTGTTCTCTACTTATGAAGGACTAAACTGTGTTAGTAATGTGATTGATATAGTTCGTAGTGTTGCTTGCTGTGTCACTGAGACTTATTGTTTATTTGTCTTTTTTAATTTGTTTCTTGTACTGTTGAGAGTACATAAATTATATTAAGGTTATCGAGAGTACCTTTGTTTCTGGATATTTTTTCTCCAGTTTAGTTGTGTAAGTTGTGTGTATTAATTAATATTTTTTTATTATCTTTATGATGTTTGTTATATGTTTTATTTTATTTTAAACTTGTTGCTTTTACCGAACCTTTAAAACAAATACATGAATACTTGTAGAAATAACTATAAAATGAGTATTTGGGCCTTAATGGGTTTTAAACAAATTTATGTATTTCTCACAAGATGACAATAGAATTGGCCTGTTGACATTGAGCATGTAAGCTATTTTCATAAGACAAGAGGAGTGAGCAGGTGGAGATGTTGTTGCCGCCTTTGTGTCTGTCGGGTTTGTCTCTTGTATCTCTTGGTGTGTCTGTGTTTGTTTCTCTTTTATTTGATGGATAATATATAAACAAAAATCGTTGTTAGTTTTATTTATCAGAGTTCATAACTTACTCTACTTTTTCGTTTAGGTGATTTCACTGATCTTGGATGTCTTCTTCGTCTTCTTCAAAAGCATCTGCGAAAGTATGTTTGTAAATTGTTAAATAGCTGGTCTTGTAGTTTGTATTTGTTTAGCTGACTCGATGTATATGTCGTTGAGTTTTAGTTAAGGTGCTTGGTTTGGTATATTTGGTTTGAAGTTTATTTGTAAGATTAGACAAAAAAAAGAGAGGTGATCATTAATGATTTGTCTTTTTTTTGGATTCTTGTTTTTGGTGTTTTGATTATTCGGGTTGTTGTGGTTTCTTTTAAGCTGTAAAATAAAGTTTTGTGTGAAATTAATTTGATAAGTAAGGGAGATAAATAGACGACCAAAGATCTTGGGTAAGAATATTTTTGATCATTGATGTTAGCACAATATAGACAGTAATTGTGTGTTAATTTTTTCTTACGGATAAATGAGGAGACGGATAATGACTCGAGTTGTTTCTTTGGTGAGGTCAGAGCCCTGGACAGAACGGATTTGTCCAACCACATGCGAGTTTAAATATCAGTTATGATATCGAAACATAATATAAACCCACATGTAATATGATAATATACCTAGGAGTTTTAAGTTTGTGTTTACAATCATTTGGAGATTGTCGAACAGCCTAATCATGACTGGAGATTGATCTCAGGAGCACCCGTGATGACTTCATCAATAATGGTTGGTGGAATAAAACGAATGAGGAATGCATGATCAGTTATCTTGTACATGCTCGAGCACCTAGTAACCTCAAAATGGTCGACTTTCACGAACCAGCTTTTAAAGATGGCCTGTAATGATTAGCACATCCGGTGGGAATGAACCCATGAATCAAGGAATCTGCAAATAATATTATTCAACAAAAAATACGGAAATCAATTAAAAATAATTATGTTAAATAAGTGTGATAGATCGAAGATTAACTTACCATAAACTCACTGTCTTTCTTGAACTTCAGGGAATCCCAGAAGCGGAGGAGGCCAGCGACTATGCTCTGACTACTACGACCAAGACTGAGAGACTTGAAAGTTGAGTGATGGACGCCGGTGACGCTAGTTTGAGAAACTGGAGAGGCAGAGAGAGACATTTTCTAGAAGATTGTTAAAGCTAAGAGGAATCAATGAGTTTTGAGGAGATGCAGATTGAGTTCATCAAAGATGAGAATCATATATATATAGGGTTTACAGAGGGGCTACAAATCATGAACATTTATGATCAAGCGATTTAAGGTGGGGAGATGAAGAGTTCACCAGTGAATAAAATAGATTACGAACAGACAAACGGCGCAACTCAATAACTCAGACCTGTCTGACATAATGATGAAAAGAATCCTAACTCATGTTAAACGACGACGGTTTTGCAATATGGAAAAACTACAATTGTTACAAACTTGAGTTTTTTTCTTAATATAATGTGATGACTCATTTAAAAATGAAACCCATAATACAATTGCAGGCCTGACCTTAGAAAAAGCCCAAAAAGTAAGGACTTCTAACCTTCATAAATATATATTAGTTTTGGTCATCAATGTATAAATTACCCTTTAGTTTAGTGGTATAAATGTTAGTGGTTATATCTCAATAGCATGGATTCAAACTATGAACTTGACATTTTTTCACACTTTTTTAAAATGGGCTCCACAAAAATGCTGATGTGTCGCATCATGTTCATTATATTATAGATTACTATACTATAATGTGTAAACAAAAATGCAAACACAACTACCAATAATAATCAATGCATATTATAATTAAAAACTTATGATAATGTCACATCACTTACTTGTAACTTGTAAGTGAAAACAAAGGGATGAAGACTATCTCAAAGAACAAAAAGGAGCATGTTCAGAGCAACGGAAACAACTCATACCATCTCTAAGAGACATCAAACCGGCCAATGTACTGCGACTTCATCATAATTTCTCTCCATTACATAAAAAAATATAAAAAAATAACTGAACACGTTTAGGTCTTTAGAATAGTTGGCCCTTTGGTATAAGCTCAAATATATATATTTAAGATTATGATGTGTTTTAAATAACAATTTTCCTTTTCAATAAATACAAACCAAAAGAATTTTAAAAGTTAGTTTTCCTTGTTTACAAAAGTCTTACACAAAAAACTGTAAAAGAAAAAAATATTTCAATATAAATAATTATTAAATAATAATATTTCTTTTCTTTTTTAACGCAGGTTTATGATAATTAAAAAATACAAAACATCATTTAAAGATAAATTTACTTACAAATTAAAATATTTACAAAAATATTTTTACTGACCTTGGGCGAGTGCGATCGTATATTCATGGTGAAGAAAGCGAGTTTTTAATAATACTTTTAAACAGTCACGTACACCTGCGTAATCTCAGTTTACTATGATCGTGTATGATCGTATTCGTGTGGTTTCATCTGAAAAATAAATTACTATACTATAATGTGTAAACAAAAATGCAAACACAACTAACAATAATAATCAATGCATATATAATAAAAAACTTACGATAATGTCACATCACTTGTAAGTGAAAACAAAGGGATCTCAAAGAACAAAAAAGAGCATGTCCAGAGCAACAGAAACAACTCATACCATCTCTAAGAGACATCAAACCGAAGCAGCAACACAATCAAACCATTCATATGATTCGACAGGAACGGTAACCACATCAACACACTCAACATTGCCCCACACCTTACGTCCATTGCATGTTGACTCTAAAGAAATCTTGGCACACCAAATTTTGTTGCGTCGTTTGATACCAGAACTGGGATCCGGATCCCACATAACTAAAAGTTGGCCACCACAGCCAACCAGACCAAAATGACTAACCTCTTGTAGGATGCTCACTGAGTTTTTCCAAACCCTTAATCTCTCTCCATTCTCTACCCTCAATAGCAAAACTAGACCACATTAATTCCCCGAAGTCAGTGCAACAGTAAAAACATTCCCCATCTCACACAAAGCACGTACAGAATCTGATATGAAACTCGGTTTCTTTCTTACAAGTTTCCAGGTACCATTTTTCGGCTCGTAAGTGTAGTCCTTGTCAACTGTCGCGACGTAAATTTTTCCTCCTTCGAACCTGATCGTGTAGCTCAATTCGTTTTGAAAAAGAAAATTTTTCATGGAACACATCATTGAAGTACTCACATAAGTGATTACATGACTCGTCTTCATCAGCGCCAGGACCCGGCAAGGCTGACCAAGACTGACTTTTGATGTCAAATACCTCAATCCAGTTGGCATAGTGTTTGTCAATATTGAACCTCCCATCACATATATTTTCTCATCGACTAAAGTTATATGCGCATTGTTTCTAGCCACTGTCATGTTAGGTGCATCACGCCAAGTGTGACTCCGACAATCAAAGATCCGAACCGAGGAAGACTTCTTATCGTTGGTTCCACCAATTATGTAGATTTCCGGACCAACCGTTTGATGGGGATAAGACTCGGTAGCAGATGAAGGTACAGGAACAACCGAAAATCCACTCGAGTCCACCTTAAACCCAATCTTTTGTTAATCTTTTACCAACCGCTTGTGTTACACAACGATCATAGTGTGTTACACACGAGTTTGAAAGAAAGAATAAGATAGATGTTTCAGGCTTATTTAACAAGTTCCGACTTGTCTTGACTTGTCTGAAAATACTTTGATATTATTGAGATTTTTGTGATAATGTTTACAACAAATGATTGACCTTTATATAGAGATCGAGTCATTGCAAGTATAAGAGACACAACTCTTCATACTAAAAGATACAAACATGAAGAGTTACAACTCTTTGTGTAATAACTAACTTATGTAAATCTATTAAGGAGAGATTAGATTATATAGTTTAACACTCCTCCTTAATCATATCTCGACTTAACTCCAAGCTGCTTCCTGAGATCTTCAAACCTTGAACCGCCCAATGCCTTTGTGAGAATGTCTGCGAGTTGATCATCCCCTTTGCAATACTCCAGTTCAATGATTCCTTTCTGCTCAACTTCTCTCACGAAATGGTACTTGATCACCATGTGCTTTGTCCTTCTGTGTTACACTGGATTTTTCCCAATTGCTATTGCTGATTTGTTGTCACATAAGATCGGAATGCCTCCTTCAAACTTCTGACCAAAATCTTCAAATATTCTTTGTAACCACACGGCTTGATTTGCTGCTGCACACACAGCAATGTACTCTGCCTCTGCTGTTGATTGTGCTACTGTTTGTTGCTTGCTTGACTGCCAACAAAACATAGCTGAACCAAGAGTAAACACATAACCTGAAGTGTTTTCCTTGTCTTCCTTAGAACCACCCCAATCGCTGTCCGAGTAGCCTACAACTCTTGGTTCTTTCACACTTGTAAAGTACACTCCAAAGCTTGATGTTCCTTTGACATATCTTAACACCTTTTTGGCTTCTTGGTAGTGCTTCATGCGAGGTGATGACATGTATCTTGAGAGATAGACGCTTGCATACATCACATCAGGTCTTGATGCACACAAGTACAAAAGTCCTCCAACAATGCTTCTATACTTAGTCGGATCTCCATACTCTTTGTCATCCTCAACTCCTTTCTGTTGTGGTATAAGTGGAGTGCTTACACTGTTGCTGTCTCGCATCCCAAACTTATCGACAAGTTTGTTTGCATATTTTTCTTGTGAAAGAAATATGCCTCCATCCTCTTGAATTACTTCCATTCCAAGAAAGTAGTTCAACAATCCAAGATCCATCATCTCGAATTCTCTCTTCATATCCTCCTTAAATGTGTTGATGATTTAAACATTGCTTCATGTGATGATTATATCATCCACATATTGACTAACGATCAACACATCTCCTCCTTGCTTCTTGATGTATAAGGCTGCATCATTCATACTCCTCTCAAAACCATTTTGAAGAAAGAATGAGTTTATCCTTCCATACCATGCCCTAGGGGCTTGCTTTAAACAATATAAAGCCTTGTGTAGCCTTAACACCTTCTGTTCCTTTCCTTGCGTCACATACCCTGGTGGTTGTGTGACATAAACTTCTTCCTTTAGCTCCCCATTGAGAAAGTCTGACTTCACATCCATCTGATACAAACACCACTTCATCTGAGCTGCATATGCGAGTATGGCTCTTATTCTATCATGTCTTGAGACAGGGGCAAACGCCTCAAGGTAGTCAACACCATATTCTTGAGAGAATCCTCTTGCAACAAGCCGCACCTTATGCTTGATGTGATTGCCGCTTGCATCGGTCTTGATCTTGTAGATCCACTTCACACTTATCACATTTTTCTTCTCTGGCTTGTCCCTTAGTTCCCATGTCTTGTTCTTCTCAATCATGGCAATTCCCTCATTCATGGCCTCTCTCCATTCCGTTGTACCACATGTTTCATCATAAGTATATGGTTCTTGATGTTAGGAGTTTTCAAGGCTCCTAAAGCAAATGTTGTAATATGAGTGAATGTCGAACCAGTTCTGAGGGAATTAAAGCACCAAGAATACAAGTACCTACTTAATCTAAGTGCAACCGATATTTTAGATGATTTTAAGTTTCTACTTAATAATAGAATGCAAGTGCTGAACAATAAAACAGTAAATAAAATGACTTTCTTTAACTAAGACAAATGAGAACTCATGGGTATAGGAATTAGACCTTGGGTGATCAAGTTTCGAACTAAAGATGGCAAATGATCAATCAAAATATCAACCTTAAGCTTAGACACAATCTTAAAAAAACTCTATGTCTAGATGAATGTTCATTTGCTAACACATTTCAAACATCAAATGTCTTTGGCTCAATAACATGAAAGCAATCATTACTAACAAGTCTATTGGCTATCTTAACACCTTTAACAACAAATGTCTTTGGTAAAGTATGTTAAAAGCTTAGGAGAGTTGTCTCAGGCATTTCATCAAACACCTTGTGGGTGGGAAATACCTAAAGATCAACTTTTGAGAGGCCAACTCAGAAGATGCATTATGGATACTCTACTAGCAAGGAATAAGAATGATCTACACCTAAACATCCTAGATCTAGCCTAATCACCCTTAATCTCCTTAACCCATGAATTCAAATGAGGATTACTCACTAATCTCCATGATTCCTCTTAAACCCATATTAGATTTCAGATTAATCATGTAGATAGATGCAGAAAATAGATTAGAAATCAACAAGATCACAAGAACAAAACAATGAAAATGATTCAAGAGATGAGCTTTCACCAAGAGGTTTTTGTGTTTTTTCAAAGATAAAAGATAATCCAGCCTGATGGCTTACAAAAAGTACTTAAACATAGGTTTATGAAGTATAAAAAACGTGCAAACAAATTGCAAAAAGGTCCTTGACAAATCATAATCCGACCAGAAAAATAGCACACAGCGACCTCGGGACCTCGCTCCGAGTGTCGCTCTGGTCCTTGGGAGCGACCTTGGGGGGTCGCTGTGGGACGTCGCTCCTGGGCAATTTTTCATGCTCGAAGTGTCAAAATGCCGAGCGACCTAGGTGGGTCGCTCTGGAGGTCGCTCAGGTTTTGGAGCGACTTCATCACATTTCTCTGTAGGGGTCGCTCCAAGGGATCTCTCGAGGTGAGCCGCAGCGGCGTCATGCTCTCGCTCCGGTAGGTCGCTCTCACCTTACTGCTCGTCCAATGGTTGCTCTTAACTCCTCTTTTGAGCCTCAAATTCACCCAAACATCTCCAAGGACTCCATGTGGTACTCCAATACCTAATAAAGACATATGAATGCAATATGGACCTAAAAATGCCTAAATCCTAGTCTAAATGATCAAAATGCATTTGGATGAATGGATTAAAATAATGTAAATAAGCAAGACATCAACTCCCCCAAACTTGTTCTTTTACTTGTACTCAAGTGAACTTTCTAGAACTCATAGGGGAAGAGGTTTGAAGGTGGGAGCTCATAGCCAAAAGAAACACACTTAGAAATTAATCCAACGTCTAAACCAACATGATCACACCCTCTCTTATTATACTCTAGCTTCTCAAGGCCTATCTTAGCTCTTTTTGCCCCTACACTCACCATCATGCAATCACACAATCAAATCAGCCAACTCTCATGTTCATTAAGCACATTCTTGCAAATGGTCAATTGGTCCAAATCATTTGGGTAAGGGAAGGCTTTTTATTCAAGTGAGTCAAGAGTTTCAAGACAGGTGATTTTCAAGGTGGTGCTCTCAAGACAAGTAGCCTTGACATTGCACATAATATATCTAAGAAAGGGATCAACTCATGCATACAATGCTCGGTCTCCATTGTTCTACCCTTTTCCCAAACATATATGTTACACATTCATTTCCCAATACCAAACCCAACTCACATCTCTCACCCAAAGTACTAAGTATATTTCTCAACTCAAAACTCTTTATTCAACAAGGGATTTACCAAATTTTATAGCCTCTTAGCTCGTACTAACTTGCTCGCCCCCTTTCTTTATTCTTTTTCTCTTTTTTTTCTTTTTTATTTTCTCTTTTCTTTTCATTCTTATCCTTTTTTTTTATTTGGGGGCCAAAACTTTTCACAAACTCTAGCTAGAGGTTTATCTACTTATCCCATAAAGGTTAGTCAATTAAGTATAAATAGTTCATTCTTTTCCTTCAACTTTTTCCAAATTCCCAAATCAAAATTTACAACACTCACCCCCATCCTAATGCTAGACAATAGTGTGTCTAATCTAGCAAGAATGAAAACCAATCATTGTCGTTCCCAATACTCTCAACATTATGTGCATGTAAGACTTTCCGAAAATGGCCTCACTCATCAATCAATGAAAGCTTAAAAGGAGGAAAGGGTTTTGGGAGTGGTCTACCACTAGAGGTTGTCAAAGAGATTGGCATAAAAGATGTGACAACTCAAGTGTGTATAGCCATAATTCAGTACACAAGAGACCATGAGCAAGATGTATTAAGTTCAATTCAATTCAATTAAGGTTGAAGTTGGCTTCAAAGACTGAGTTTCAGCAATCAATGAGTTTCAGGAAGAGCGTTCAAGGCTCGAAGCATACAAGCCTTTTAGAGAGGTGCATAAACTACTCAGGTGCAAGGTGGTGTTCTTTACAAGGCATTTTAAATCATTGCTCCCAATGCAAGTGAATGCAGCCTACATGATCTAGACTCTCCTAACAATGCAAGTGATGCAAACTAAATGATTTCTTTGAATTTTTCAAATTTTTCATTTTTTTTATATGTACAATGCAAGACTCAATGTAAAAACATCAAAGCAAACAAGATTAAATACTTGGTACCTCCCCCAAACTTAAGTTACACAGTCTCTGTGTTGTTAAGTTGAGAGAGATACCCAAAGGAAACCTAAAATGCAAAGAAAGAATGGTATATACAATGCTAAGTGAAGGTACCTCCTATGGGGATCGCGTGAAGTGCACGCCCGGCCCTCATCGTGGGGTGGGAAAGAGGTGTAGTAGCCACCTGGTGCTGGGTAGTAGTCTGCATATTGTGGCTGGCTCTCAACTTCCTCAATCCCAATATCTCCATCACTGGAGACGAGGGAGGGCGATTTGTTTCTGAGGTGGACGGTTGGATGGGTGGGTCCTCGTTCGCCTGGAGCTGTCTAGCGTGATAGGGAAACCAAGCTCGCAGGCCGGGTCGAGGCCGCGCTGGCGTCCCGGAAGTCGAAGTCTCCGCTGAGCTACAACCCGCTATTCCTCCTGGTCAAGACATCAGCCACTTTCTTCATGAACTTGGCTGAAGTCTTAGCCTGATTTTTCACCGCCTTGTCGAGGCCTTTGCACTTTTCCTTGAGCTTCTATCGCCCGTCTCTTGAGCCTTGTTCCATCTCCGAAGCCTATCAATATGATCATGGGCGCCAAGGCACCGGGGTAAGACTCCGTCGTGTGGCTTGAAGTAGTAGCTGGAGGCCCATAGACAGGTTCATCTGACGCTGCTGCTGATGATGTCCCCGATGCATCATGTCTGTTTGCACTTCTTCTCTTCGTGCGTCATCGGTTCGAAGGCCATGGTCACGAAAGAAGTCTTCGTGATCAATGTTGAAACTGATAGCTCCAGACCCCTCTAAGCTGGTCAAGGTCCTGTTCGAAGGAGTACCTCAGCTTGCTGTCCATGCAGGTAGTAGTGGTAGATGTAGCTCCCTCGCTTCCGCGGTATGTAGTGATCCTCGTAGGTGGCATCAATGAAACTAGGACCAGCTGCATCTTTTCCCAAGCTGACTCCCAGAAACTCAAGAAGTGGTGTGATCATACCACCAATACCAATCTTCGGATCAGGATCCTTGGTGTACCAGGCCCAATCCCTGTAATGCTCGAGACGACTCACGAAGAAACCGACCATCCCAAAGGTAGCGTAGATGTCATGGCTCGAAGAGGCAAGACTCCGTGAGTGGCATAAGGTGATATAGTCAGAGAAGGCGAAGATCCTCCTGCGCAATGCCATGTTGCTTCGTGTAATGCATGGACGAGCATCCTATGAAGGTAGCGCCGACGGATGTCGATATGTGAGTTCTTGTCACTCCGGTGCAGTGTTTGTTTCCAGTGATCAGTTTCCATAGCTCCTTCGAAGATCTTCACATTTGGGAAGAATAGAGTCCTCCAAATCTTGGAATCCCATGACTCTTCCAATGTCTCTGAAGCTCATGTTGTAGACTCTCCCATGGACGCTGAACTTGATTTTGCCCCATCCTTGCCTCACATGCTGTGTATCATGGTAAGTGACCTCAAGTGAAGATAGGAACTGGCATGAGACGTCCTTGTATGTAGGCTGAGCCATGGTGAGGAGCTTTGGCAACTTCAAATATCCCAGCATTGCCTCAATGTCAGATTCCAAGCCCAACTCCTTCAGCAAATTGAGGTCAGCAAACCTCGCTGGAGTCCGGCGACTCCCTTCATCAAGTGATCATACAGCTCCTCAACAGATGGTGTCTCTCCGCCTCTATCAACAGCTATTTCCTTCCCTTTGGACATCTTGGCTTTCTTTTGAGGAACTTGCTCATCTTCACTTTCAGTCTCACTCTCTTCATTGGTGAGAACTGCAACACGTTTCCCTGCTCTCTTCTCTTGCTCTTTTGACTTCTTAGCAGCCAAAGCTTGCTGTCTAGAAGTCCTCTCCGTCCCTGAGCCAGTAGGTGCGGAAGCTAAAGCTTTCTCAACTTTTTGCTTCTTGGCGTCCAGCTTTCCTTTGGTCGTCCTAACCATTTGTACCTGAGAAATTCAAAACTTGGAAAGGGGATAATTTTGCGAACCGAATCAAGATAACTCAATGCAACTTTCTCTACACATTTAGCACTAAGAAGCTGAACCAAAAGCAAAGAATCATACTTCTCAAACTTTTCAAGATATGAAAATTACAATTTTTGTAAAATTCAATGATCAAAGTGGTTCTAGCATGAGGAGGTTCATTAATCAAGCTTCTAAACACCTTAGCAGAGCTAACTCAATCACAAACACCTTCAATTAGATCAAAATTCGAAAATCCCCAAATCCATGAACCCTAATTTGCAAAAGTTCGAATTAAACTCAATTTCACCATGAAATCATCAACCCAACATGATAGATAAGCTTTCCCTAGTCTATTTCACCATAATCAAGCAAGAAAAAGTCCAAATCTCGATTTTGAAATTCTAGGGTTCATGGACCTACGAAATTGAATTCAAAAACACAATACCTTGTTTTGGATGGAAGGAAATGGCGATTTGGTATGGGGAAATAGACTACAGGGGCGAATACTTGGAATTGAGAAGAAGAATGAGGTGATTTGATGAAGGATTGAGTGAGATATGGGGTTTTGGAGTGGTGAGAGTTTGTGTGTTTGTGATGGAGAAGAGAGAGTGAGAGAGAAGATGGCGTGGGGTGGTGGGTAGGTCTTGGGATGCATGGTCCGGTTTAGGTCGGATTGGATTGGTTCAGTTAGATTGAACCGGTTTTAAGAGAAGAAGACTTACCTGGACCGACCGCGGGAGCTTAGTGGAGGGGCGGGTCGCCCAAGTTGCTTTCACCAAAAACGGTCAAAAGCCGAAGCGACGTGATGCACTCGCTGTGGCGACCTCGCTCTGGCATGGAGCGACTTTCACCCCTCGCTCCAAGACCTCGCTTTCGGGTGATTTCAAGCTCCAAAATCCGTCAAAAGCCGAGCGACGTGATGCACTCGCTATGGCGACCTCGCTCCCATCTGGAGCGACTTCTCAGCCTCGCTCTAGGACGTCGCTCCCACCAGCCAACATCTGGTCGATCAAAGCACCTGCGTACATCTCCAACAATACCTTGAAAATAGATTAAAATATGAAAATGAAAAGTACTAATGCAATATGTACAGGGATAGACATGGGACTTCCTCCCAAGTGAGCTTGTTTTAAGTCTCTAGCATGACTTTGCCTCCATTAAGGTTAGGCTAGGGTAGGATCAGAAAGTGGAATTGAAGTTCCATCTTCCTTAGGTGTGGTGGCCATGTAGAGCTTAACCCTTTGGCTGTTGACTGTGAAGTCTCTTCCATCAGCACACCACAACACTATCGTTCCATAAGGTCTAACCTCCTTGACCTTGAATGGACCGACCATCTCGACTTGAGCTTCCCTGGAAACAACTTCAACCTAGAGTTGTAGAGAAGGACGTGATCTCCCTCTTTGAACTCTCTTTTCAGAATGTTCTTGTCATGGAAAACTTTAGTCTTCTCCTTGTAGATCCTTGAGTTCTCAAAAGCATCCATTCTTATCTCATCAAGCTCATGTAGTTGAAGAAGCCTTTTCTCCTTGGCCCTCTTGATGTCAAAGTTCAGCAACTTAACTGTCCATGGTGCCTTGTACTCAAGCTCTACTGGTAAATGGCAAGCCTTCCCATACACAAGGTTGAAAGGTGTGGTCCCCGAAGGGGCCTTGTAAGCTGTCCTATAAGCCCAAAGTGCATCATCAAGCTTAGTAGACCAATCCTTCCTTGTAACACCCACAATTTTTTTCCAAAATGGACTTTATCTCTCTGTTAGAAATCTCAACTTGACCACTTGTTTGAGGATGGTAAGGCGTTGCAACCTTATGCTTCACACCCTTCTTTTTGAGAAGTCCTTCAAACAGCTTGTTGATGAAATGAGAGCCTCCATCACTGATCACAACTCTTGGAACACCAAACCTCGGAAAGATGACACTCTTGAACATCTTAGTTACAATTCCAGCATCATTGGTGGGACTTGCAATGGCTTCCACCCACTTTGAGACATAGTCAACAGCCACAAGGATATATTTGTTGCCATAGGATGATGGAAATGGCCCCAAGAAGTCAATACCCCACACATCGAACACCTCAACTTCAAGGATTGGATTTTGAGACATCTCATTCCTTTTGGTGATGTTTTCTCTTCTTTGGCATGAATCACACCTTGAAACAAAGTCTTGTGTATCCTTGAACATGTGTGGCCACTAGAATCCAGCTTGTAACACTTTTGCAACTGTCTTGAAGGTAGCAAAGTGGCCTCCATAGGATGATCCATGACAGTGTGTAAGGATCCCATCAACTTCTTCATTAGCAACCACTCTCCTATAAAGCTGATCCTTGCAGAGAATGTAGAGGTAAGGCTCATCCCAGTAGTACCTCTTCACATCCTTGTAGAACTTCTTCTTGGCATAGCCCACAAGATTCAAAGGTTCTTTTCCCTGTGGCTAAGTAATTCACCAAATCAGCATACCAAGGTTCTTTCTTCAGCCTTTAACCTCTTCAAGCCGGTTTCACGTGCTGCAATCACTGCTCCAATGGCCATGATCTGCTCTTCGAAGTCCCTCATCAATGGGGATGCCACACTCTATTTTCAGTTCGACAAGTGATCAGCTACACCATTCTCAACTCCTGGTTTGTCTCTGATCTCTAAATCAAACTCAAGCAAAATGATCCACCTCAAAAGCCTGGTTTTGCATCTTTCTTGGCCAAAAGGTGTCTCAAAGCAGCATGATCTGTGTAGACAATAACCTTCGACCCACTAAGTAGCTTCTGAACTTCTCAAATGCAAAGACAATGGCTAATTTCCTTCTCACCGTGGCATACTTCATCTAAGCATCATTCAAGGTTTGGCTTGCATAGTAGATCACATGAGTTTTGCCATCCTTCTTCTGTCCCAAAATGGCTCCCAAAAACATAGTCACTAGCATCACACATGATCTCAAAGGAGAGATCCCAATCAGGTGGTTGGACAATGGGAGCACTCACAAGCTCACTTTTCAGCTTCTTGAAAGCTAAACATTCCTCACCAAAGAGAAAGATCTCTTCGCAAAGCGCCCGGTGAGTGGTCCGCAATCTTAGAGAAATCCTTGATGAACCTTCTATAGAAGCCAGCATGCCCCAAGAAACTCCTAATGTCCTTCACCGCCTTTGAGGAGCCAAACTGATCATCACATCAATCTTTGCCTTGTCTACCTCGATCCCCTTCTTCTGAGATCTTGTGCCCCAAAGACAATCCCTTCTTTAACCATGAAGTGACACTTCTCCCGCTTCAGCACGAGGTTGGTGTCTTCACATCTCTCAGTAGGACTCTGCACGATTTGACAAACAAGCGAAAACGAAGATCCGTAGACGAGAAGTCATCCATGAACACCTCCACAACATCCTCAATTAGATCAGAGAAGATTGACATCATGCACCTTTGAAAGGTGGCTGGAGCATTACATAGTCCAAATGGCATCCTTCGATAGCAAAAGGTATCATGGGCATGTGAATGTCGCTTTCTCGATCATTGGGATGTATGGGTATCTGGAAGAACCCTGAATACCCATCAAGAAAGCAATAGAATGGATGATTAGCAAGTCTTTCAAGCATCCGATCAATAAATGGCAATGGAAAATGATCTTTCCTAGATGCAGAGTTCGTTTGGGTAATCAATGCACATTCTATGACTGTGATGGTTCTGGTTGGTATCAATTCATCCTTGTCATTTTTATTACAGTGATACCACCTTCTTTGGGACAACATGCAGGAGATACCCATTTAATCTGAGATAGGGTAAATCACACCAGCATCTAAGAGTTTAAGAATCTCTTTCTTTACAACATCCTTCGTGTTAGATTTAACCTTCTTTGATGCTCAATAAGTCATTGATTCATCCTCAAGATGTATCCTATGCATGCACAAAGAGGGTGATATCCCTTTGATATCATCAAGTGAGTAACCTATTGCTTTTCTAAATCTTTTAAGTGCTTTTAAAAGTTCGATGACTCGGGCCAAGAAGTTCACTACTCACAATGACAGGATAAGTCTCATTAGGCCAAGGAATGCATACCTTACACCATGGGAAAAGATTTAAGCTCCACCTTAGGTGTCTTAAGCTCGCCTCCGTCATCTTGCTGGACGCTCTCTTGAGAGTGACTGAGGCTCTTGATGAACCACTTGTGGCAGCTCCTCATACTGATCCTCACTAGCAAACCCCTTGTGTGAATCCAGCATCATCCCATAAGCAGTACTTCCACATTCTCAATCACTACAACCTCTTTCTATGGTCAAAGCATGTTGTAGAGAGTCCTCTAGTGATAACTCTTCAAGGAGCTCATCAGCAAGAGCATCCATCTCCTCAATGTAGAAGACTTGCCTTTGAGTAGTTGGTTTCTTCATTACCTCCTTAATGTCAAAATGGAGGATGTGCCCTTTACCCAAATGGAGATCAATCTTGCCTTCTTTCACATTAACAATAGCTCCTGCTGTGGCTAAGAAAGACCTTCCAAGGATTAAGGGATCTTGAGCTTTCCCCCATCTCAAGCACCACAAAGTCTGGGGATCTCACAATTTCCAACCATCACAGGAGGTCCTCCAAGATACCCACAGGGTATTTCATGAACGATCAGCCAAAACCAGAGAAAGTCTACACTTCTTGTACTGAGTGAATCCAAGCTTTGCCACGATAACGGCATCAAGCTGACACTAGCTCCCAAATCGCAGAGACACCTCTCAAATACCATAGGTCCGATAGCACAAGGTAGTGTGAAGCATCCTGGATCCTTTAGCTTTCTTGGAACATCAAGCCTCTGAATGATGGCACTGCACTCATGAGTAAGGATCATCATTCCCTCCATCTCTTTCTTCTTTGCAGCTACAGCATCTTTTAGAAATTTGCTGTATTGAGGAACCAGCATGAAAGCATCAATGATGGGCATTGTGATCTGAACTTCACTCATCTGCTTCTCAAACAGAGCTTTGTACTTCTCTAGCAGCTGCCTCTTGAATCTTCCAGGGAATGGGAGTTTGGGTTCATAAGGAGGAGGAACAAAAGGTTTCTCATTTGCTAGAGCGAATCTTCACTATCTTTCTCGCCTCTTCTCCAACCTTTCCTTACCCTTGGCTTCCACAATCTTCTCCAAGATCTCATCATTGGTTTTCTCATCCACAATTACTACCTCATAATCATCCATGTTGATGGCAACCCCCTCACCTTGTTTCTCAGCATCCTTGGTGAGAGTTCTAGGAGGTAACTGCTTCCCACTCCTGAGGGTAACAGCTTTCATTGCCTCCTTTGGGTTTTGCTCTCATTTTTCAGGTAGAGAACCTTGATGACGATTTTGTTGAGTGTTCATGGCAGGAAACTGGCTCTCCAAAGCCCTGAACTTGTTGTTGAGATCATTGTAGCTCCCATCAATCTTGTTATGGAGGTTCTTCAACTCATATCCAACATGCTTCTCACTTCTAGTCTGTGATTTCAGGATCTGTTTCAGTAGAGTATCAGTGCTGCTTTCCTGAGGAGTAGAACTAGAAGGATTAGCTTGTTGTTGAGAAGATTGGTTACCTTTGCTAGGGAAACCAGGAGGAGGGTTCTGCTGAGGCTGATAGTTGTCTTGCTGATTGTTCCTAGGCTGGTTACCACTCGCTGGTTGTAGTTGCTTTTGGCTGGTAGCCTCCTTGTTGGTTGCTTGGATTAGATCTGTGGGTAGTTGTTGACTGAAATTAGGCTCTTCCCCGCACCAACTACCATTGTTGTTGATGAAACACAGCTCTTCTTGTCCTTCCAGCCATCAACCTCATTAACCTGGTGGTGCCTCTTGATTTTTGTTTCCAACAAAGTTCAGCTGCTTCTTGTGTTGCTTTATCAGCAATGAGTATGTCTATCTTCCTCAGAGCCTTTAGCTCTTTCCTTGTCTGCTTATCATCGTTCTAACGCTTCCGTGGTCTCCATCAGATCAAGCCAATTTTCACCATGTTGTCAACTAGCTCCTCTCCATCTTCCTCAGCCTTCCCAAGAAGAACTCATTACTTGCAGATCCAACCTGATCTCAGACTTAGGAAGAGCCCTCTCAGAGAATGTGCTCAACAAGCTTCCTTAGAGAAACCATGGTGTGGGCATTGAGCTTGATAGCTCTTGAATCTCTCCCAAGCTTCATGAATCCTTCCAAGTTCTTCTGTTGAAAACTTGAAATCTCATTCTCAACTTTGCGTTCTTGAGGTAGAAAAACTTTTCCAAGAATGCTTTTTGCACATCCGGATGGTGATAGAGTCGCTGGTAAGGACTTCTCCCATCGACGCCTTTATCCCCAAAGAGAAAGGGAATAGCTTGAGTTTGAAAGCATCCTCAGACACACCATTGGTTTTTGACAACCCACAGTAACTGTCAAACTTGTCCAAGTGATCAAATGGGTCCTCTACAGCCAAGCCATGATACTTGTTGTTCTGGATCACGTTGAGGAGTCCTGGTTTGACTTCAAAGTTGTTGGCTTCCACAGCTGGTGCTCTGATTCCTAACCTATGCCCATGAATGTTAGGGCGGTCATAGGTTCCAATGGCTCGAGCTGGTCTCTGTGGGTGTTGTGGCCCTTATGGTGGAGGGTCGTCAGTACCTTGACCGTTCACATTTCCAACTTGTGGTAAGTTTTCCATGTCTGTATCCAACCTCTGCAAGTGAGCCTGTTACTCTTCTACTTGTCTCCTTCTTCTAGTTTCCCTTTCAAATGCTCTAATGTCTTCAACTCTTGGAACAAGGTTTGTTGTGCCTCTACTCCTCAAGTTCATACACCTGAAATGCCAAGGGAGATGAAGATGGAGAATCAGTAACAAGATAAAATAAAAAAACGACTTTGTCTCAAGCAAGTGACTAAATCTCAATGTTTAAATCTACTCAGAATTTGGCAACGGCGCCAATTTGATGTTAGGAGTTTTCAAGGCTCCTAAAGCAAATGTTGTAATATGAGTGAATGTCGAACCAGTTCTGAGGGAATTAAAGCACCAAGAATACAAGTACCTACTTAATCTAAGTGCAACCGATATTTTAGATGGTTTTAAGTTTCTACTTAATAATAGAATGCAAGTGCTGAACAATAAAACAATAAATAAAATGACTTTCTTTAACTAAGACAAAGGAGAACTCATGGGTATAGGAATTAGACCTTGGGTGATCAAGTTTCGAACTAAAGATGGCAAATGATCAATCAAACTATCAACCTTAAGCTTAGACACAATCTTAAACAAACTCTATGTCTAGATGAATGTTCATTTGCTAACACATTTCAAACATCAAATGTCTTTGGCTGAATAACATGAAAGCAATCATTACTAACAAGTCTATTGGCTATCTTAACACCTTTAACAACAAATGTCTTTGGTAAAGTATGTTAAAAGCTTAGGAGAGTTATCTCAGACATTTCATCAAACACCTTGTGGGTGGGAAATATCTAAAGATCAACTTTTGAGAGGCTAACTCAGAAGATGCATTATGGATACTCTACTAGCAAGGAATAAGAATGATCTACACCTAAACATCCTAGATCTAGCCTAACCACCCTTAATCTCCCTAACCCATGAATTCAAATGAGGATTACTCACTAATCTCCATGATTCCTCTTAAACCCATATTGGATTTCAGATTAATCATGTAGATAGATGCAGAAAATAGATTAGAAATCAACAAGATCACAAGAACAAAACAATGAAAATGATTCAAGAGATGAGCTTTCACCAAGAGATTTTTGTGTTTTTTCAAAGATAAAAGATAATCCAGCCTGATGGCTTACAAAAAGTACTTAAATATAGGTTTAGGAAGTGTAAAAAACGTGCAAACAAATTGCAAAAAGGTCCTTCACAAATCATAATCCGACCAGAAAAATTGCACGCAGCGACCTCGGGACCTCGCTCCGAGGGTCGCTCTGGTCCTTGGGAGCGACCTTGGGGGGTCGCTGTGGGACGTCGCTCCTGGGTAATTTTTTATGCTCGAAGTGTCAAAATTCCGAGCAACCTAGGTGGGTTGCTCTGGAGGTCACTCTGGTTTGGGAGCGACTTCATCACGTCGCTCTGTAGGGGTCGCTCCAAGGGATCTCTCGAGGTGAGCCGCAGCGGCGTCATGCTCTCGCTCCGGTAGGTCGCTCCCACCTTACTGCTCGTCCAATGGTTGCTCTTAACTCCTCTTTTGAGCCTCAAATTCACCCAAACATCTCCAAGGACTCAATGTGGTACTCCAATACCTAATAAAGACATATGAATGCAATATGGACCTAAAAATGTCTAAATCCTAGTCTAAATGATCAAAATGCATATGGATGAATGGATTAAAACAATGTAAATAAGCAAGACATCAGTTCTTCATTTGCATGAAGACAAGCTTCTATTGCATGAGCCGCCTCTTCAATCTCTACTCTTGGTGCCTTTTCCATGATTTCAGTCATGGATTTGAACTTCTTTGGTGACTCAGAAGCTTCTCCATCTTCATCACTAGTATCATGATCATCATATTGAATTAAAACAGGACTAGAAGTACCTTCGGTTTGTTCCTTAGGTGATTGAGAGTCTTCCATAGACAGCTCCATTGTCTTCTTGACTTCTTCTTGCCTTTTCCAATCCCACTTCTTATTTTCTTCGAACTCTACATCTCTTGATACTTCAATCTTCTCATTCTCCAAAATGAGAATTCTATAGCCTTTGGATTGATTGCTATAACCAACAAAGACTCCACGTTTTGCCTTGACATCTAACTTCCTCCTCTTTTGATCTGGAATATGTATGTAACATATGCTACCAAACATTCTCATGTGTGACACATCTGGCCTGTGTCCACACCATTTCTCTATAGGAGTGACATCGTCTTCTATTGCCTTTGATGGCAGACGGTTTTGAAGATATGATGCAGTGTATACCACCTCTGCCCATAACTTGAGCGGTAAGTCTTGCTCCACCAACATCGTTCTAGCCATCTCCACCAAAGACCTATTCATGCGCTCCGCTACACCATTTTGTTGTGGTGGATAAGGCAAGGTAACTTGCTTATTGATTCCTTCTTCTTCACAAAATCGGTTGAACTCTTGTGAAGTGAACTCACCACCTTCATCTGATCTCAACGTCTTGATGGTACAATCTGATTGCTTCTCCACCATTGCTTTGAACTTTTTAAACAGTGAGAAGGTTTTTGATTTTTGCTTCATGAAGTATGCCCAACACATATGAGTATAGCCATCCAAGAATAGCAAAAAGTACCTACTTCCATCAATAGATTGGTGCTGCATCGGCCCACATACATCATTATGCACAATCTCAAGCTTTTCTCTTGTCTTAGTTTGAGATTTCTTTGGGAAGCTTGTGCGTGATTGCTTTCCAAGTCTACACGCCTCACATGCTTCCTTCTTGACTTTAAACTTTGGTAACCCCTTTACCAAGTCTTTGTCTTGCATTTGTTTCAACCTTTTGTCGCCTACATGACCAAGTCTCTTGTGCCATGTCACCATTCTGCCTTGCTCACTTGCGCTCATGGCCTCTTCTTGAGCCGATCTCATCCTGATTCTGTAGCTCTTGTGAGTCATGGGATATCCATTATCCTCCTGCCTTTTGCATCCTCTATGGTGCATCTCTTCTCTTGGAACTTCACCCGGTATCCGCTTGAAACAATTTGTGGAACACTCAACAATTTTTTTGCCAAACCTGGAACCAAGAACACATTCCTGATGGTCCTCTTGCCACCATTAGTCATGACGGTAATATCTCCTTTACCGGCTGTCATGACTATGCTATCATCTCCGATCTTTATCGGAACCTTGATACTCCTATCAAATCTTGAGAAGTAATTCTCCTCTTTTGTCATCATATGGTTAGTGCATCCACTGTCTACTAACCAGACATCATCCACTGTTTCTGTTGCTTCACTCGCACTGAACAACATATGGTCTTCATTCAAGTCTTCTTCTTCGAGACTTACATGTGCCTTCTCCTTTTTCTTTGAGTAGCACTGATTTGCAAAATGGCCTAACTTGCCACAATTGTAACACTCCTTGTTACTTCCGTGATCCTTCTTCTGTTTCCTCAGACACTCATTCTCTGTGTGGTTGTTCTTCTTGCAGAAACCACACCACTTCTTGCCTCCATGGCGCTTTGAGTTGTCATGTGTACACCAGAATTTCTCTGTTTAACACGCGCATTGAATGCTCCTTCACTCGTGCTTTCTTCTCTTGCAGCCAGCCTTGCTTCATGAGCCTTCAAAATCCCGATCAACTGTGCCATTTTTGTTGAAGTCAAATCGCTTGTTTGCTCCAATACACTGACTATGCTATCGAACTTGGCTGGGAGAGAGATGAGTATCTTTTGTATGAGCTGAATGTCTTCACCATGATAAGTTAATTTATTTGCCAAAGCAACTAAATTATCAGTGAAGACCTTAATATCTTCATTGTCATACATCTTTTAGATTTTCATACTCCCTTTGCAATGTTTGAAGTCGAATCAAACGAACTTGAGGAGAGCCTTTATACTCTGCCTTCAATGCATCCCACGCCTCTTTAGATGTTGTTGCTGCTGCAATCCGTGAGAAAATATGATCGGACACGGCAGTTTGCAAAATTTGCAAAGCCATCGTATCATTCATCATTGCTTCTTCTTTAACCGTTCTTTCCCTTGCAGTTTCAGGTTTTTTTTTCTACTTGTGCGGGTTGGGCAGGCACGCCTTCTTCAACCACAGACCATAACTTTCTGGTCCTGAATATGGTTGCCATCTTAATGCTCCAGAAGTCATACTTCTCCCCATCAAATATGGGTATCACTTGATTTTGCATCGTTTCGTGTCCTTCCGATTAATCGAATGCCAAAATCCTCTAGACTCCTATTCTTCATGCAACACCTCTCTCTTATTAGTGCTTTCTTCTTCGTCCTCTCAAACGTAAAGCTCTGATTCCATGTTAATATTTTACCAACCGCTTGTGTTACACAAAGATCACAGTGTGTTACACACGAGTTCGAAAGAAAGAATTAGATAGATGTTTCAGGCTTATTTAACAAGTTCCGACTTGTCTTGACTTGTCTGAAAATACTTTGCTATTATTTAGACTAGTTGCATAGCCCCCGCGCAGGCGCGGGGCCGGTGACGTTGTTGATGTATCGGGTAATTTTGTGTATGTGATTTTATCCATTGATTATACCCTTGAATATTTACCGAATGTTGTTTGATGATTATACCAAGAATAGTAAGAAATAAGACAATGAATTTTGAGTTTAAAACATGAAATTATTTTTTATTATTAACTTGTTTTGGCTCATAAATTACTTTCCCGACATATTGGACAACTTATATTTGTACGTAGCCAATGATTAATGCAAAGACAATGAAATTTATGGCCGCAGGTGAATGTCGAAATATTGGTTACATTGGTGTAATTCTCAAAGCAGATGGTGCATATATGGTTTTCCTCTTCGGTTGTCGAGTTACTTCTACGTCCGTGATGATTAGATCAACGTCAAGTCTAGCAGTTGCATTTAGATTGTAGTCTCTAATGGCGAGAGTAACTTGAAGATTTTGGGATATAATATTATGGTTTTCCCTCATTAAATTCATCACATATTGGTTAGTCTCCTCAATAAGGAATGTAGAGTCGGGATGATGAATGTCATGATATGATAACATGAAATCTAATGATTCAGCGACTGAGTCATTGTAATTACCTTGATTGTCAAAAATTGATGGTACCTGGAAATCGATGACCGATTGTTGTGTGTTTGGTCTTTGTATGTAGACCTGGAGTAATTGTCGCTCCTGTTGATGTTGTTTGGTTGTGAAAGCTTATCATATTGTAGATATGTTTATATGTTGTTAGGAATTGATGTTATTTTTGCCTATTTATTTTTACGTTTGTTTATATAATGTATTTATTGCGATGTTAAAAATTGAAATTAATGTTTTAGTATTTTATTACGGTGATTTATTGAATTCTTCTTGTTATGAAGACTAATTTTCTCTTTGTTTGTTATGATATCTAAAATGGTCAAATTGTTTCAAAAAAAAAAAAAATCTAAAATGGTCAAATAAGAAGAATTGTAAATTCTTCTCCTAACATTAATCTTTCATAAAAAATATTAATATTTTTTATTTGCATAAAATGTTGACCTTTACAGTTGCTTAATGTATAGCTTTACTTTCAAATTTATCGAAGAAATATCTTGAATACAAAATGAGGATTCTATTCATATTGTTATATAAATATTTATTTTAGTGGTTTATTTGAGCTGTGGAGTTTTTTTGTTGTCTTTCTAATTATTTGAATTGTTGATCTAAAATTGAAACTGTTTTCCCTAATGTTTTATTGTAAAGTTTAGTAATCGTGGGTTTAAAACGTTGGGCTCAAATTACAATGGGTCTTTTCTGAACTATTGTTTTGGAAAAAAATAAAAGTATGGTCTTTATTATTTCTTCCGTCTTCGGGAGTGCTTCACATCTGCGATTCTTTTCCTGATATGCATAAGTGTGTGAGTTTGGAGGGCGCAAGCGCGGGGTTATGAACATAGTTTCATCTCAATATTTGCTAGAGTTATTGTAGTGAGAGTTTTGCATTTTCGGTCGATCATTGTTTTTCAAGTTTTTTTATTGTTATATGGTTAGAGTTATGTTGATGAACTGTATGTGCATTGTTCTCCCTTTATGAAATATTAAACTGTGTTAGTAATGTGGTAGATATAGTTCGTAGTGTTGCTTGCTGTGTCACTGAGAATTATTGTTTGTTTGTCTTTTTTATTTGTTTCTTGTACTGTTGAGAGTACATAAATTAAATTAAAGTTGTTGAGAGTACCTTTGTTTCTGGATTTTTTTTCTCCAGATTAATTGTGTATGTTGTATGTATTAAGTAATAATTTTTATTATCTTTATTATGTTTGTTATATTTTTTTATTTTATTTTAAACTTGTTGCTTTTACAGAACCTTTAAAACAAATACATGAAGACTTGTAGAAATAACTATAAAATGAGTGATAATTCTCAGTGTTTCGACATTAATGGATTTTCAACAAATTTATATATTTCTCATAAGAAGACAATAGCATTGGTATGTTGACATTGAACGTGTAAGCTATTTTCACAAGACAAGAGGAGTGAGCAGGTGGAGATGTTGTTGTCGCATTTAAATGCATGCGGATTTTCTCTTGTATCTCTTGGTGTGCATGTGTTTGTTTCTCTTTAATTTGATGGGTAATATGTAAACAAAAATGATTGTTTGTTATATTTATCAAAGTTCATAATTTACTCAGCTTTTTTCGTTTAGGTGATTTCACTGATCTTGGTTGTCTTCTTTGTCTTCTTCATAAGCATCTGCGAAAGTATGTTTATAAATTGTTAAATAACTGGTTGCGTAGTTTGTATTTGTTTACCTGACTCGATTATATGTCGTTGAGTTTTAGTTAAGGTGCTTGGTTTGGTATATTTGGTTTGAAGTTTATTTGTAAAATTAGACAAAAAGGTGATCATTAATGATTCGTCTTTTTTGGATTCCAGTTTTTGGATTCTAGTTTTTGGTGTTTTGATTATTTGGGTTTTTGTGGTCTCTGTTAAACTGTAAAATAAAGGTTTGTGTGAAATCAGTTTGATAAGTAAGGGAGATAAATAGACGACCACAGATCTTGGGTAGAAAATATTTTCGATCATTGAGGTTAGTACAATATAGACGGTAATTATGTGTTGATTTTTTCTGACTGGTCATAGAGGATACGGATAATGACTCGAGTTGTTTCTTTTGTGAGTTCCGAGCCCTGGATAGAACGGATTTTCCCAACCACATTTGAGTTTAAAATCATTTATAATATCGAAACATAATATAAACCATATGTAATATGATAATATACATGCAAGTTTGAGGTTTGTGTTTGCAATCATTTGGAGATTGTCGAACAGCCTAATCATGACTGAAGATTGATCTCAGGAGCACTCGTGATGACTTCATCAATAATGGTTGATGGAATGAGGAATTGATGATCAGTTATCTTGTACATGTTTGAGCACCTAGCAATCTCAAAACGATCGATTTTCACGAACCGACTTTCAAAGATGGCATGTAATGATTAGCACATCCGACGGGAATAAATCCATGAATCATAAAATCTGCAAATAATATTATTAAACAAAGAATCAGGAAATTAATTAAAAACAATTATGTTAAATAAATGTGATAGATCAAATATTAACTTACCATAAACTCACTGTCTTTCTTGAATTTCAAGGAATCCCAAAAGCGGAGGAGGCCAGCGACAATGCTCTGACTACTACGACCAATAAGGAGAAACTCGAAGGTTGAGTGACAGACGTCGGTGACGCTGGTTTAAGAAACTGGAGAGGCGGAGAGAGACATTTTCTAGAAGATGGTTAAAGCTAAGAGGAATCAATGATTTATGTAGAGATGCAGATTGGGTTCATTAAAGATGAGAATCATATATATATATGGTTTGCAGAGGGACTACAAATCAGAAATATTTATGATCAAGCGATTTAAGATTGGGAGATGAATAGTTTACCGGTAAAAAGAAATTATGAATAGACAAACGGCGCAACTCTATAACTCAGTCCGATACAATGATGAAAAGAATTTTAACTGATGTTAAACAACGATGATTTACAATATGAAAAAACTATAATTGTTGCAAACTTAAGCTATTTCTTAATATAACGTGATGAAACTCATTTAAAAATGAATCTCATAATACATTTACAGGCTCGCCCTCAGAGAAAACCCAAGAAATAATGGCTTCCAACCTTCATAAATATATATTAGTTGCGGCCATCAATGTACAAATTATCCATTAGTTCAGTGGTATAAATGGTGGAAGTTGTATCTTTGTAACCTGGGTTCAAACCATGGATTTGACACTTTTTAACACTTTTTAAAGTGGGCCCCACAACAACGCTGACGTGTCGCCTCAGGAGTGACTCAACTGCCCCATTATATAATAGACTAGTGGTATTCCGGCGCTACGCGCCGGGTTTGTATGTTGTATTTTTACATGAATTTATGATTTATTATATGCACTTGGTAAAAAAAATATATTAAAAATATGAAAATGAAAATATGTTAAAAATGATATTTTCTGATCTTTTTTAAAGTGGTTAGCGACTGTAGTGTATTACTTTGTTTGAAGTTGTTTAGTTCAAAATGGAATAGCATAAGTGGTTTTTACTAATCAATTTAATAAAAGTACAGTAAAAAGCTGATAGTCGTAACAAAGTTAATTTAGTTGGAATCTATAATAATAAAGGAGAGTTTTTTATCTCCTTGGGGGAAAAAATGCCATGTGGCACATTCTTTTTAATAATTTTTTTTTCAATCTATAAGGGGAAAAAATGCCATGTGACACTTTCTTTTTAATAATTTTTTTTTTCAATCTATATTTAATATGTTTTGATGTTAATTGTGAAAGACATTGGATTTTTAATTTTTCCCTCATACAAGCCCAAATATTTATAACAGTGTTTTGAACCTGGTCCGGATCTGCAGTTGAACCGGTAAATCCGGTGACCCAATATAAATCGGGTTTGGCCTAAAATTTAAAAATCTGCAAAAACCCACAAAAACTCAATAAAGTCTGAAACCCGATACCGGTTGCACCACTGGTTGAACCAACAGTTTTACTTTTTTACTTAAAAAAATAGTTATGTTTTTAAATTTGTTTTATAGATTTCCAATTAAAAGAATAAGATCATATGATCATGTGGATTACAATACAGAGTTTTGGATTGTTGAATAAGAAGAACCTGGCGAGTTACAAATTTATTATTCACATTAGACATAAATATTTATGAATTTCATGTCTTGATTTTTTAGATGTCATAACTCTTATGTTACAATTTTTTTAAAAATAGTATAAACTATATCTTAATATTTTGCGTCAAATGAAAATAAAAATATAGAAACTAAAGTTAAATATTTTCTAAATGTTCTTAAACATAAAATAGATACATATCCAAACTATTATTTAATGTTTAAAAAAGATTTAAAAATATTAACTTTAGTTTTTATATATTTATTTTCATAGCTAATATATTATTATATAATAAAATTAATTCATTTATTAATCCGCTGGTTGACCCAATGAATCGTTCGGTTCAGTCTCGGTCGGGTTTCAAAACACTGGTTTATAGTATTTCTTTGTATTTGATGTTGACGATGGAGTATAGAGTCTCTGATTCTCCTTCTTTAACGAATCGACGTAATCGCTCATATAATTAATCCGAAATTCCACTCTTCCCACTCTCCTATTGAAAACTTCTTTAGTTCATGCCTTCTCAGCTTCATCGGCTATGCATAGACGGTGTGAGAGCTCGGACGAGAATCACTTTCCTTTTCCCAATTCAGATCATGTTGAATTCCCAGTTTCATTGCTCGGAGTTGAAGACAAACCGGTATAGAGATGTTGTTCAGACTAGGCTACAACAATTTTGGCAAGCTTGAAATATTAAGAAAAGGGTGAGATGTTGGGGTTGATATGTTGTTGATTAATGGGAAGATACACCGGTTTCTTATTTCAGTTTACCAATTAATGATCGCTTGCTTTTAAAATAGAAGTTTTCTTACTGGCCATCCCTTTCTCAGGTGGTGTTCCTACATGCGTCAATCAACTTTCACATGCTTAACACCTTCAAACATCTCTTGAAAGAAAGCTCAGTCTATGACTTTAGTATTTATGTCTAATGTGAATAATAAATTTGTAACTCGCCAGGTTCTTCTTATTCAACAATCCAAAACTCTGTATTGTAATCCACATGATCATATGATCTTATTCTTTTAATTGGAAATCTATAAAACAAATTTAAAAACATAACTATTTTTTTAAGTAAAAAAGTAAAACTGTTGGTTCAACCAGTGGTGCAACCGGTATCGGGTTTCAGACTTTATTGAGTTTTTGTGGGTTTTTGCAGATTTTTAAATTTTAGGCCAAACCCGATTTATATTGGGTCACCGGATTTACCGGTTCAACTGCAGATCCGGACCAGGTTCAAAACACTGTTATAAATATTTGGGCTTGTATGAGGGAAAAATTAAAAATCCAATGTCTTTCACAATTAACATCAAAACATATTAAATATAGATTGAAAAAAAAAAAATTATTAAAAAGAAAGTGTCACATGGCATTTTTTCCCCTTATAGATTGAAAAAAAAAATTATTAAAAAGAATGTGCCACATGGCATTTTTTCCCCCAAGGAGATAAAAAACTCTCCTTTATTAGAAAAATTAAAAATCCAATGTCTTTCACAATTAACATCAAAACATATTAAATATAGATTGAAAAAAAAAAAATTATTAAAAAGAAAGTGTCACATGGCATTTTTTCCCCTTATAGATTGAAAAAAAAAATTATTAAAAAGAATGTGCCACATGGCATTTTTTCCCCCAAGGAGATAAAAAACTCTCCTTTATTATTATAGATTTTTGTGATAATGTTTACAACAAATGATTGACCTTTATCTAGAGATCGAATCATTGCAAGTATAAGAGACACAACTCTTCATACAAGTAATAACTAACTTATGTAAATGTATTAAGGAGAGATTAGATTATATAGTTTAACATATTTTGACGTCTCTGTTTGGTTTGGTTTTGATTATTAGGTTTCGTCCGAAGGCTAAACCAGCTCGCATATGGATGATCAGGCAACTTTAACAAGATATAGACGCATGTTTCAACGGCTCCTATTTGAGATCGCGTCTTGTAGATCTTCATAGATGATAAGAGGCTGTGGAATCTCTTTGAGACGAGAGAGAGATGGGTAGTTCCATCTCGAGACACGGGAAAGAATGTTCTCTGTGATTTCGTCAGGTAGTGACGGAACCTTCGATGGTGGCTCAGGAACCGTATTGTTGTCTTTGATTTGTTCAACTTCTTCGGAAGTCATGATGATCGGCCGGACGAAGTCGCAGTAGATTTTTTTTTTTTGTAACACAGTCGCAGTAGGTTATGGAGAGAAAATATTATGAATTAGGACTAAGCACGTTTGGTATCTTAGAGCATCTCCATCCATTAGGAACTAGATGGGATTCTAAAAAAAAAAAAAAATTAATATTTTAATTGAATAATTAAATTTTTTATTTTTTTTAAATCCTAAAATACTAACTATGTGACATGTGGAAGTAAGAAGCTAAGAACTGGTCCTAAAAACACTTGTTTTGGTATCTCTCTTCACTCTCTCTCCTATTTTCTTTTTTTATTTCTTTATTTTTAATACTGAGTTACTGATTTAAAGACCTTCAATGGAGGTGGTCTTATCATATAAAAGCTTGGATGACAATTATATATTTAAGATTATCACATGACTAACAATTTTCTTTTAAAAAAAAACCTTAACTAAAAGAATTAAAAAAGTTAATTTTCCTTTTTTTTGAAAGTCTTAAACAAAAAACTGTAAAAGAAAATAAATATTTCCAAATAAAAATTATTTAATAATAGTATTTATCTTTTTGAAACGTGGGCTTAAGATAATTAAAAATACAAAAACATTATTTTAAGATAAATTTCCTTAACAATTAAAATATTTAATAAATTTGCTTTAATTGTAGTACTGGGGTTAAACCCGCCCTACGAACGGGTGAACAGTTTCAAAAACAACTAAAACTATTTCAAAATTTGATATATTTGAATATAGAATTTTATATATAAGTGTTTTGTTATCTTTTTATTAATATTTAATGCTGCAAAAATATTATAATAATAGATATTTACGTTTTACATTGTGGAAAGAGATACAAATGAATATTTGATAGTGATATCTCATTTAACTCATTATTCACTTTTCAAAAATGAAAAGAGATTTTGTTAGGTTACTTTGAATCTTTAAATAGGTAATAATGATTATTAAAAATATAAGTAAACTAAGTACGGGTTTATTAGGGGTGGGACGGATCCGGATATCCGGGAAATTTGGGGTATCTGCATCCGGATTCGGATTCGCCAGATCCGTGGATTTAGTATCCGGATCCGGATTCGGAGCTTCCGGATATCCGGATTACGGATTCCGGATATCCGGATTCGATTCGCCAGATCCGTGGATTTAGTATCGGATCCGATTCGAGCTTCGGATATCCGGATTACGGATTCCGGATATCCGGATTCCGGATATCCGTCTAGTTATCATACTATCCGCGGATATCCGGATCCGGATTCGGATCCGTCTAGTTATCATACTATCCGCAGATATCCGGATTCGGATTCCTAAAAATAATTAATAAAATATAAATATAAATATAATATTTAAAAATTTAAAATATAGTATTATAAAACTAATTTTATGAATAAATATTAATATATCAAATATAATTATTAATAAAATTTAAAAATTTAATATATTTTAAAGGTACGGATCCGGATCCGGACCTAAAAATTAAGATATCCGGATCCGGATTCGGTTTTGACGGATCCTTGATTTTACTATCCGGATTTGGATCCGAACGCCCCAGATATCCTATTTTCGGAGCGGACCTGGAGCGGATCTCGGATCGAATCCGGATCCCGGATAATAAGTCACAGGCCTAGGGTTTATAACTCTAATTTTTATTAATAATTAAATTTGATTTCTAAATTATCAATATCTAATGAATTTATAGAATTTGCGTTTGTGAAAATATAGTTTTAACCTACTTTATTTATATTTAAAATCACACGTTTGAAAAGTGTAGTTGTAACTATCCTAATTACCATAGTCTACGAATGAAAACTGAGCATTACAAAATTTGGTTTATATATTGGGATGTCAGTTTAGAATGTATGTATATCCTTGAATTTTAAAAGATGTTTTTTCCTGCTTTCACGCCTCTGTTCAGCTTCAAAGCACTTAAAAGGGAGGATAAGATTTTATCAACAGTAATATTTTTATATGCGATACAACAAAAAAAAAGAGTATAAAAATGAAAGAGAAAGAGCTCTCACTTATCACAAATCTGGATGTGTTTGGACTCAACGATTCCAGTTACCATCGGCATACAACATTGTGAGCAAGAAGTTCTTAAGTGGACCATGATAAATTTCTCAAATATCTCACCGAGCTGAATACAAAAGCAAAAGAAGAACTAACTAAAAATGATAATTAATTATTTTACAGAAAGTAAAGAGTAGTTCATGCATTAGCAGAAAATCCTTAGATGCATTCTAGATATATTTTTTTGCCAGAATCTTTAGCTTTTTTGTGATTGTTTTCTTGATTTGATCTGAGTATTTTACACTATTTTATGTTGTACAGCTTCTTCTGTTACAACATTATGCGATATACCATATAGCCTCATCTTTAGTTTTCTTATTAAGACAAACAGAAAGTGAAACCAATCCATGTTGTTTTTTCAATCAATATCAAGTCACTTTTGCCTTCATTCAATCATGTACTCTGAACAATCAGTCTACGACCCACCTAGAACACAAAGAAAAGCCTAAGCAAACACAAAACAGTGAAACCAAAAAGCTTACTGCGAGTAAAAAAATCTTTTGCTTTACTTTTTCCTTCAACTCTATAGAATTATGGGAAATTTGGAAATTTGGAACTAAAAAACTAAGACTTTGTCCCCTTAGTACAAAACCAAAAATTGTCACTTTTGGACCTACACTACCCTTCAAGGTTATAAAAATTCATATCAATTAATTTATAATGTAAAAAAATTTAGAAAAATATTAAACATGAAGTAGTCAAACATGTGCATATATGAAAAATATTTTTTCATTCAAAAAATATTTGGAATGGTAAGTTGAAAAATTAGGTAAAGGTGGTAGTTTATTAGATCTACCATCTACGGCCTTTCAGAAACTAGGATCTACCTAAAACACTATAATCTAGACAATTTAGACGGTGAATTCCACCAAATTACTTAGGATCTATTAATGAAGCATATACAATCTACATCTAGACTACGTTCTACATTTCCGGTAGATCATAAGAGCTAATAAATGTTCTTCCATCTTCTTTTACCGAATATGCATTCTACCCACATCTCTCTTATCTATGTTTTCTGTATTTCTTATCTACTGTCTCATCTCTATTCTACCTATTGTAGAATGTAAGTTCTACCGGATTTAAAACAGAATCCGAAAATCTTGGAAATAACTATCACGAAATATTCCCACAATCTTTTAAATCTTTTTTATTTCCTTTTTTAAAATAAATTCCCCTAAATTTTAGTTCTTCGTTGCCAACCAACAATTTGGACAAAAATCGTGGCTTTTTCTCTTTTTCATAGTTTTTCATAGTTCTTCCAAACTTCTACTCTCAATCTAATCTAAGAAGATGCACATCTATGCCTATTCTGGTTATTGGAAATCGTCCAAACGAAGTGGATGGAAATTTCTTGTTGATGAAGAAAAAGGAGGTCGATTACTTACTTTGGACACAAGCAAAACTTTTGAGAACGTAAGAGTTATGGTTTGTGAGGATTTCGGAATCGATGTACACATGGTCGATATCGAGCTGAGTTACTTACCTTCTGATCTGGTGACTGGCACCGACTCACCACCTGTTTTCGTCACTAATGATAGGCAACTGAAAATTTTTCTTACATATGTGAAGAACAAAGCTTCAACGCGGTTATGTGTGTGTAGTCGACCTAAGGTGGATTTAACCTTGAATCAAGAAGCTGCTGAGTCGCCAACAGAGGAAGAGGCTATGTCGTTATGAAGTTTCAGGCGATGTTGATGGTGAAACCGAGTTTGAAGAAGAAGATGTGAAGCGAGATGAAAGTGATGATGATAACAAGCATGACACAGATATGATCAACGGAAAGACTGTCCGTTTTTCTCTGCCTGATGTTGTGAAGAAGGGACAACATTTTACTAGCAAAACAGCTTTGAAGGCAACAATGGAAATATGTGCAATGAAACATAATTTCGACTACAAGCTTGGGAAATCGGATAAAAACGTTTGGTATGTTCGTTGCGCGGATGATGATTGCTGCTGGCGTGTGCGTGCAGAGGGATTAACAGGTTCAACATATTTTATAATCAAAAAGTATGTTCCTCATCATATATGTTCTCCATCATCAAGGAACCATTCTGTTCGGACAGCTTCGTCAAAAACAGTGGGTAGTCTCATTATGCATAAGTATGAAAGTGTCAAAGAAGGGCCAAAACCTAATGATATCATCCATATTATGCGAAATGATCATGGAGTGGAGATATCCTACTCTCTTGCATGGGAGGCACGTGAGTATGCAGTAAATGCTGTGAGAGGAATTCCGGAGAAAGGTTATGAAAAAATTCCCAAGTACTTGCACATGATGAGGGAAGCTAATCCAGGAACACACACATTTTATGAAACTGATACCTATGGGAGATTCAGATTCCTCTTCATCTCATTCGGTCAGTCTATTCGCGGTTTTTACGCTGCACTTCGGAAAGTTATTGTTGTGGATGGGACTTTTTTGAAGAGCAAATACAAAGGAGTATTACTGGTAGCTACTGCTTTAGATGGAAACTCGAACATATATCCTCTTGCATTTGGAGTGGTCGACTCGGAGAACGACCGCTCGTGGGAATGGTTTATGAGACAACTTAGTGTTGTCATTGCTGATGATCAGAGTTTAGCTTTTGTGTCAGACAGGAATGCCTCAATCGCTAAAGCTCTTGCGAACGTGTATCCGTATTCTCATCATGGAATTTGCATTCATCACTTGCTGAACAATGTTGTTACATATTTCAAGGGCAAAGGTGTCGCTGGTTTGGTTGGAAAAGCTTCTAAAGCTTATCGAGTCGCTGATTTTAAGAAGCTGTTCACTGCTATTTTCTCAATTAGTCCTGCAATTGGAAAATACCTAATAGAAGCTGATGTGGGAAAGTGGGCTCGTTGTCAATTTCCGGGTTACAGGTACGACGTTAGGACCACTAACCCTGCTGAGTCAATAAATTCGGCTTTGCGTACGCCTAGAGAGTTTCCAGTTATACCTTTGTTGGACAGCATAAGAGAGATGATGACTCGATGGTTTTTCAAACGTAGAACTAAAAGTTTGAAGCATACACAGCCACTGACCATTGCCGTGGAGAAAAAGATTGATCGAAGGATTGAGAAGGGTAAGAAGTTTCAGGTTTTCCCAGTTAGCGATTACATGTTTTTGGTTCAAGGTGATTCTTTTGAATGTATGGTCGACTTGGTCAGACGCACATGTTCATGTGGGAAATTCGATCTGATGAAAATCCCCTGTAGACACGCCATAAAAGCAGCTTTCAGTGTAGGCATACAAGCACACACACTCACTGACGACATGTACACCACAGCTTCATGGAGATCGATTTATGAGGAAAGCATAAATCCAATTAGTGTCCCTGAAGACGCATGGATTGTTCCATCTCAAGTAGAGAAAGCTAAAGTCCTTCCTCCTGAAAGTAGAAGAGCTGCAGGTAGGAGAAAGAAACGCAGATATGAGACAGTTGAAGACAAGATCCGCTCGTCACAAGGAAGTCAACGCTCTAAACGTCGCAAATGCAGTCGATGTGGTGTATTAGGTCACAACAGGTCGACATGTGATAGAGCTATATAGGATTCAAGCAAGAATGTCTTTGCAAGTTATGTTTCAGTTTTTGTTTCATGCGAGTGTCCAATCGTTTCTTTGCAACTTATGTTTTAGTTTTTTCTTCGGTTTATGCAACAGAAGTTGAAGTTTAATGTTAAGATTTGATTGATAAATAGAAAATAAAACAGAATATCAAATTGATTAGATCTTTGACAAAGTTAGTAGAATCAGAAATCCATAACAAGATCAATCTGATTTAGAACAGAGACATAAAAGACTGACAATGGTTCCTACACATCCTACATGTCCCGAATTCGTATGCTTGATAACTTCTTCCTCAACTATCTGTTTCAATGAACTTCTGAGATCTTCAATTTCTTCGGCAAATCTCGACTGCTGCTCATCCATCCTTTGAATCTCATCAAGCACAGCCTCATCGACCCACTTAAAAAGATGTTGTTCTTTCTTTCTCTGAATTGAAGATCAAAAAACGTTCATCTCTATCACATCGGAATTGCATAAAGAAGAATTAAAATTGGAATTTATCAGAATTACCTTTAAACCAATCTCACATCGGAAGAATCTCCTGTATGGGTTCTCCTCTGTTTTAGAAACATAAGTGACAATCCCCTTCCCACACCAGCATCTGGAAGGAATCCCTCCATTGTTATTCATGAGCGCAATTTTGAGAAGGAGAGAAAGACAAAGATGAGAAATAAACGATGAAATAAGTAGGGTTTCTGGCCATTGGGTTTATATAAGTTTATTTTCTGGGCAATACATGCTTTTAAGTGGGTCGGGTTGTAGGGTAAACTTGTATGTGTTATGATTACTAAGTTTTGTATTGGTTATTAAGAATGATCGTGTATGGATCAGTTTAGTTTCACCTCGAGTATAGTTAGTAGTTGATATGTTGTATTGCTTAGTTTATTCATTTAGGGTATAGTTAGGGTTTTTCATGTTTTGATTCATTTAGAGTTCAGTTAGGGGTTCTCTTGTTTAGATTCATTTAGGGTATAGTTAGGGGTTGTCTTGTTTAGATTCACGGGCCTACTTTATTTAGTTATGTAATTAGAAGTTATCAACAATAGTTTCAAGTAGTGCAGTGGTTAATGGTGTAGTAAGAAGTACCCAGCTCAAGTGTTCGATTCTCCCCTACTACATTTTTTTCTAAAATTTTATATGGAAATAGCCTTTAATAAACCGGCCCTAATTTTATGTTTCTTCGAGTCTTCATATTTTTGTAAAACAAAAACAGAGTCAAATAAGAGATTCATAAACAATGCTAAATAATAGAGTTGAGAGTCAAATAAGACTTAACTAAATGAGTCAATAAGAACCTACATGCTACAGTCAAATTTTTGGGTAACCAAAAGAGTCAATAAGAACCTACATAACAGAAATAACATCATAAAATTGTAACTGCAGAACGTGTGGTAGGCTTCGGAGGAGAGAACTGTGCCATTCGCTTAATGAGCACAGGATCATTAGCAGCTTCCCACAAGTCATAAGCAATCTTCTGGCGAGCTTCACGAATGTTATCGTCGTTCACCACGTTTAAGTCCATGCCTAGAAGATGTGCTTCAATGTGCTTCAATGCATATACTCCACAGTCGCTGCTAGTCTTGTTTAGGAAGGGCATTGGAGCGTAAGTGACAGTATAAGGCTTGACGGTAAATCCCTTCTTCTGTGACGACTGCACAGCTTTGACAATTCTAGGGATGAGATGGGTAAACGGCTCCATGTCCTTCGTGTGTTTCATTCCCGCACAGTCAAAGACCTCTATTGAACGAGTAACAAAGCTGACGCACATAGAGATCCAGTGGTTACCGTGCACAAGAAGAGGCACATACATTCGATTGACATCAAGATCCCACATTAGTCCTGTTCGTCCGTGCAGGAAGTTCACCCATTCGTACTGGTGGAGCAGTCCTTCTACCTTGAATTTTTTGATGTCATTCTTGAATACTTTGTAAGCGTTCTTCATTTGATTACTGAATAAGCAGCTCATGAAGGCTACTTTAGATTGATTCCATCGTTGCAAAGTTGTCTTCTCGCGAAATAGGTACAACATGGCATCAATTTCCTGAACATAATAATACAAACAAAGTAAATTTGCATGATGGTCCCAAAAAATGGCATCAGAGTTGGTGAATTTAAACTTACATAATTCTTCAGCCACATTGCAGGTCCCATTACACGTTCTGCTAACTACTTGTTGAAAATAGAGGTCCAATTCTCAGCTGCCTGCGATGAAAAATAGTGTTAGAAAGTTGTGATTTTAAACATAAAGGGACGCTGCTAACTTACTGTTTCGAAGTTGAGCACCACTCAATCAGTTTGGCCCATAAATCCTCAGGGAGAAACACTAATGAGTAGTCGACGTCGTTCATCCGGTCCTCAGGTAATTCGATATCTTTTAGAGTGGGTGTTTTCCAACCGGCAGGTTTAAATGACCGTAATGGAGTAACCCATTCAGCTGCTTCTTCGCCACTGATTTTTTGTGAGGGATCGAAACCGTCAACATACGATGCTTGAGAAAGGTTTCCCATGGCGTCTAGTAAATCCTCTTGGGTCCCCATTTCTTCATTTTTCGATGGCGGTTCTCCATGGGTGTTCGATCGTTCTGACAACTTGTTCAAAAAGTCCATCATATCATCAGTTTCAAGCTCCTGTTAATAATACCAAACAAATATAATTAGCAGAAAAGGTCATCAAAGACAGAACAGAAGAGGCAAACCACATATAAGATTACATGAGAAAAAAGTCAATTAAACATGTCATAGTCATATTACAAAACAAAGAAGCCAATATCCAACAAGGCGATATTACAAGCAAATTACAAGCAAACAACAAGGACAATCCGACATATTACAAACCAAACAACAAGGGCAGTCCGACATAGTACAAAACGAGACACCAGAATAATACAAAGCTTCATTTTGTGGTTACCTTTCTGGCTTGCCGAGGGCTACGACGAGCAATGGGAGGAACCACAACCTCATCTACCTTGCCTTTGCCTTTTTCCTTTGCTGCTGAAGGACTCTGTGATGATTTTTCTTGGTCTTTCCCTATTGATGATGAAGGACAAGGAATCACAGATGCTCTTTCTTTTCCCACCATCTCTGAAGGACCTCGAATCTGAGAGACCGCTTGGTTAAGTTGAGCCATCTCTTTCTCTACCTTGTCAAAACGGTGGTGAATGTCCTTCTGCACCACCTCCTTGAAAGAGTTGAAAGCAGAGGTGAACAAACCTTCAATGAAAGTCTTCACTTCACTGGAGATACCACTGTTATGCTCAGCTGCCCGTTGACAAAGCAGTTGTTTCTTACGAGACTCAACACCGGGATCATTTACCAATCGCTTACCCATTCTTGCAACAACAGGCGCTTCGTCTACATGTGTATCTGTGACATGTTCGACCTCAACTCCAACATTCTCTCCATCCTCTTCTGAATCAGAAAGCTCCCCATGGCGAGGCAATGCCTCAACTTCCCATACGAATTCCGACCAATCTTGTTTGGCATTGATCAGAGCAACAACACGACTGATTCTTTCATCCTTCTTCTCATCTTCCCTAACAAACTCCTGGTTAAAAATCACATCATTGTTCCCAGTAGCAGATATAAACGGGAACAACTCTCCCTGACAAGAACAAACCCAAACAATCAAGTTAAATTTGTTTGATAACAGAACCGAATATAAATAAAAAATAATAATAATTACCTTATTAAAGTGGGACTCTAGGCTGATGATATCAGCATAGGAAACTTTCCCACTTCCTTTCCAGTTCCTACATCTCACTTTGGTCATGTTTTTCCTGATCTTCTTACCCACCAAACTGCCAATGTCTGGGATTGCCTCCATAATCCATATCTGCAACGCATAGGAGAATCCATCAAGCACGTAACTGTTCTTCAGATGCACATCTGTCCTTGCCTTGATTACTGATTCAACCAACACATCATACGCGTGAAGACCCCAAGGAAACATCCTCATTTTCTCAAAATCCATCACCAGACGGATGTACTCGTGAGGGATATACACTCTTGAATCCCTAGCTATGAGGAATCCGTGTATAATACACAGATACACTAGCCGAATCCTGTCCACATACGACCACTGCTTACATTCTTTAAGGTGCTTCGTCCTTACAGCGAGTAAGTTCACCTTTCGATTTTTCCTCAGCACCTGAGCCCAGAACCCCTTATCATCCTTCCAATCGTTGAAGTCTATGTCTGGTTCGTCTTTGAACTTCAATCCTGTGACAGCATGAAATTCTTGCGCTGAAAACCGAAGAGGCCTCTTCGCAAATAGAAACCACAACTCGTGAAGCTTGGAAACCTTGAGCTGCTTGCATATGAAACTGTGAATGATCTTCCCAGAATAAATGAGCTGGTTGTCTATGATTGCCAGAAGAGGACCGAAGACAGGGTCTTTCAAAACTTCCTCATACTCATCCTGGAGAGCAGCCTTGACGTCGTCCAGAAGTGAACGTCTACACGTGTTGTTAATCTTATCAATCTGAGGCTCAGCTCCTTCTTCAAGTATGCGTTTTGGAAACTGGAATGCCATTCCTATAAAACAAAAAAGCAGAAAATTCAACTCGCAAATTTGTACACAGGAGAATCACAAATGTATATACTTTGATCCATTCAGTTTCAAAAACAAAACTGATCCCAAAAATATTGCATAATCATTCTGTTAAAAATTCAATGAAAATTCAAACAATAACCTTGAATCAATTAGAGTTAATCAAATAGAGTTTCTACTCCATACAATCTTTTACTAATACATGCACAACAACGGAATTAAAAAAAAATGAAAATCGAAAGCCAAAAGGGGATCTCGAAACCTTACCTTCAATTTTGGGGAAAGAGGAACCGAGATACACTTACTTGTTCTTAATCAGCGAGGATCGTCCGCCATTAAACAACTTCAATCCCTTCCTAGTACATGCAAATAAACAAATTAAGATGAGAAAAAAAAAACACAAAGGGGATTTCGAAACCCTAACCTCTACGATTTTGGTATTCGAGATGAAGAAATAGCAAGAGAATAACAGTGTGAAGCTAATCGACCTTTATCAAAGACAAGAAGCTTCTCTCGAGCTTGAACAACTCCAATTGAACCCAGCGGAGATTACAAAGTGATTCTACTCGGTGGTGATTGAACGGCAGAAGAAAGTAGGCCGACGAAGGAGAAATGTGACGATGAGTTCAAGCTCTCCGACGAACTAGGACGGCCGGAGAAGAAGGTGAAACCTAATCGCCTCTTCGGTGGAGAGAAACGAGAGTCGAAGTCGACGACTTCTTTTTTACTTTCTGTTTTGTTTTTTAACTTCTTAGATAATAAAGGTAAAAACAATATAAGTAAACTATATTAATTTACTTAAAATCATTAGAAAGGACAAAAGGGGATTTGCATTATTGTTTATACTATAGGGACAAGGATTTTGGTTCTAATTCTAAGGGGACAAAGTCTTAGTTTTTTAGTTCCAAATTTCCAAATTTCCCTAGAATTATTCACTCTCTTCATGATGTCATGCTTTGGAATAAAACCTCTCAGTCACTGAAATATTATAAAAAGCTATTAATCCACTAAAATGGCATGAACTCTAAGCAAACATGTGAAGTCTACCACAAGTCTGGTGAGAAGCCCGCCAATATTACATTCAGTTATCTTAACGTCATTGGGCTCATTAAGTTGCTTGATCTTCCACATAAAAACTTACCCTTCATTAGAATCTTCTTGACACATCAACCAAAACAGTTTTTGAAATCAAGGAAGAAAAAGAGACCTGCTTTACTTGGTGCCTTCCACCCAACGTCCTCCCTAAAATTTCTACAAAAATCATTGTCCTTATCTCCACCACAGGCATGCCTTGCCTTGCAAACTTCACAACTTCAACACCATCTTATCATCATCCTTAACAATCTCCACTTTACCATGAACCAATAATCTTCAGCATCGTACTTTAAATCAAAGATTCTTTGTCGTACAATGGAAGTTTCTCCTTAGTCAACATATCGCAACTATACTCACACCGAGTTTGTTTTCGCTAACCACAAATTCACCTGGTTTGGGATCGTAATACTCTATGGCAAGTCTCTCTGTTTTATAGGAAACCTATGATTCATCTCCTTCTTCGTGCTTGAGCTATTCCAAAAACGGTTCATGCAGGACCTGCCAATAGCCAAGCTTTCCCACACTGATTATCGCCCTCCTCTGGTTTCGATACATGATTAGGCTTGTTCAATAGCTGATGCTCTTCCTCCGCCACAAATCCTCCGTTTTGTACATCAAAAACGATGTCCCGATGGAACCATGAATCATTCAAGTTTGGCTACTGATTATTAGAGTTCGCTAAATGGAAAATTCATTCTAAATAATGTGTGCAAATATATTCAATATTGTTATTCAGGTTGTACCTCAACTTCATCGGTCCTTAAAGCTGCACCATTGAGGGTATCTATTGTTTTTAGCTGAGAGAGTGCATCCCCCATAGCAGAGTTGAGCTGAGTAAATTACCAAGCCAGTACTTTCCAAATTTTCTTCATTTACAGTACAATTCATTATTAATAAGTAAATCAACAAAAACGGAAATGCCTAAGAGATCATATAGTGCTTATTTTCAAATCACTTCTAAAGCTTTGTCCTCTATTTCTTATATTGTATATTTATTTGTCATCTAATTTTTTTCTTATATAGTTTATTTACTTCTTATAATTGTTTTTCTTTTATATCAAATTTTAATATTACTTAGATGTTTAATGTAATATTTTTATTTCTTATATTGTATATTTACTAATTATTTCTTTATTATATATTTTCAGATATATGTTTAATGTAGTTTTTTATTTCTAATATTGTATATTTAATTATTAATTATTTTTCTTATATTTATATTTAATTAGTCTATATTTCTTATTCTAATGTTATAATAGATGTTTAATGGAATAGTTTTATTTCTTATGTTGTATATTTACCTATTACTTATTTTACTATACAATTTTCAGATAAATGTTTAATTTAGTTCTTTTATTTCTTATATTGTATACTTGTATTTTATTTTTGACTGTATATTTATTTTTTTCAATTTTTCTTATATATCAAATGATAATATTACGTTATATATTTAATGTAATATTTTTATTTCTTATATTGTATATTTACTTATTATTATTTTTTTCTTATATTGTATATTTATTTATTCTAATATTATGATTAATGTTCAATATAATATTTTTTAATTCTTATATTGTATATTTACTTATTATTTTTTCACTAGAAATTTTCAGATAGATGTTTAATTTAGTTTTTATTTTATCTTTAAATTGTATATTTACTTATTTTTTATATTTTATTTTAGGGTATATTTACTTATTCTAATTTCCTTGCTTTTATATCAAATTATAATATTATGATAGATGTTTAATGTAATATTTCTTTTTTGTATATTTTATATTTACTTATTATTTATTTTTCCTTATACTGTCTAGTTACTTATTTTTAGTTTTTATTTTTTAATAATAATTCCACGTGACTACTTTCAACAGAAGTTTTTTCGCTGATGTGGACATTCCATGGAGCCTCAAAAGGCTATTTTTATTAGTTTTCAAATCACTTCCAAAGCTTTTTCCTCAATTTCTTATATTGTATATTTACTTGTCGTTTATTTTTTTTCTTATATAGTATATTTAATTATTTTAATTATTTTTCTTTTATATCAAATTTTAATTATGTAGATCTTTAATAATATTTTTATTTCTTATATTGTATATTTACTAATTATTTATTTATTATATATTTTGAGATAGATGTTTAATGTAGTTTTTTATTTCTAATATTGTATATTTAATTATTATTTATTTTTCTTATATTTATATTTAATTATTCTATATTTCTTATTCTAATGTTATAATAGATGTTTAATGGAATATTTTTATTTCTTATGTTGTATATTTACCTATTATTTATTTACTATACAATTTTCAGATAAATGTTTAATTTAGTTCTTTTATTTCATATATTGTATAATTATATTTTATTTTTTCTTGTATATTTAATTTTTCATTTTAAAAAAAAAATATTTTAAACGAAATGAAATTCCAATATATTAATAAGAGTATATTAGCATTTTATATCAGAGTATTTGTAACATTTTGTATTAATATTTGTTGTTTTTGAAAGAATTTGTAATAATTAGATACAATGTTTTTACATTTTACAAAGAGATATATATATATATACTTGTAATAATTAGATATAGTGTGCTTACATTTTAGAAAGAGAGATTTGTATACTGGCTAGATACATCTCATTTAATTTTCGATGATCCATTCAAAACTGGATTGATTTTGTTATAATGAAGCTATAATGTGGTAAAGACCAAGTAAATATTATTAAACATAATCACATTTTTTTGGCCGAACTATAAATCACTAAAATAAAATCAAATTTACCCGATACAAAAGAAGGTCATGTTTAGATATAAGAGAGATTTTTTTGCCATCAGCCTCTAGATTGCATAATCCAAGAATATGATGGAAAGAACAAGTTTTAAAGAAGCTGCAAAAATGGTTAATATCAAAGAGAATGCTATTCATCTCCTTGATGAGTCCTTAGCTTGCGGCATTCTAACTAACACATGTGAATTAGAAAATAGAGATTCCTTTAAATTGAGACAATAATACGAAGAATACTTTGTTTTCATTAGGAAGAATATAATACATATAAACCATACAAAAATGATATAATATTTTCTTATATCAGTTGAAAAGGCCTTAGAATGGAGACTAAAAATCTAAAACATATTTTGTTTACTCTATTTGGTAGAATACAATTTTCAAAATAATAAAGGAATCTGCTTCATTTGATACATGATGAGTGATACCTACAAATAAGAAGGTTCATCTCTCATTTTCATCAAAGCTAGGTCAATCTCCTTTTTACAAACTCGCGCCCTTCGCTATTTCTAATTGACTGTAGTGGGAACGTAATTTTTGTAGTCATCCGGCGTTTTAGAGCTGAAGATACATGTTTAGAAAGAAGCAGTAAAGTTAGTATATATTAAACCATTTATAATATTTTCCTTGACAACATTTGAGAAAATCTGAAACATTATGCTATAATGCAAATAGTCTTAGCTTGGGTGATTTGACATTGATGAGGATAGCTGAAATAAAAGAATCAAATGAAGGAAATGGTGATTATAATTTATAGAGTAAGCCAAACAAACGACCCAAGGTAGCATCGCATGATGCAACGATTCTAGAGTTAAAATTAAAAGAGCAAAGACATGGAAACAGTTTTTTCAACATAGAATATGTCTTATCAACTGTTCTAAGACTTTCATTTGTTACACCACTTATCTATCGTATTGTTAAGCTCATATATGCTGGTGACTCATATTCGGTGTGGTCATTGTTTATTGTTTATTAATTTTGAATGGATTTTTGAAGATTGGTAGTCTGGGTTTAAAATAATTTTGTAGTTGGAAAACTTTTGGGCTTTTGTACTTATGTCATTGTATTATATGCATGTATACAACATTTTGGAAGTGGAAATGCGTCTATTAGCTTTAAGCAATTAATATCTTATAGTGAACATATTATATAGTCATGTATTTGTGGTAAGAGGAAAAAGCTTTTGTTTTAAAAAATCATTGAACCTAATGTGCTATAAATTATAAATTATAGATAATGAAAATCTGAAGTATAAGATTGTCCGGATGACTTCGGGTGTTGATTCTCTATGTTGAAATGAATCGTAAGAATTTCTCCAATTAGTTAGCGAAAAGAAACAGTGCAACAGTTTTTCAAGGCATTGAGGCCACATCTTCTTTCGCACTAAAAGGATGCCACATAGTGAGCCTTTATCTAGAGAGAGATGATTTTTATAGACAACACGTATATGTATGCACCTTTGTTGATTAAGAGTCCAGAATTCTGTTAATATTCTGGAATCTTTTATAACCTTTGGCTCATTTCCTTTTTTAAGATGTTTAAACTTTAATCTAAGACGTAAACCGGTTTGCATATTCCTCTTAACCAAAGCCGGTTTACTTAATTTTGTCAAAACACTACTTGAAATTTAAAGAGTAATTTATATCGAGAGAGCTTGGAAAATCGAACGACTCGTAGTCTTATTTTCTAAAAGAGAAATTTTTTTTTTTTTTTGAAAAAGGGCTTGTTATATATATATATGATATGTGCCGAGAAGGCAGTGTTTTGGGCTTGAAACCCATTACAAAATAAGACCAAGAGGCCAATACAGGTTAGGAGCGTTGAAACCCAATAACAGAGAAGAAAGGGTTGAAGACCCAATTCTTAGAACGAATGAAACCGAAAGTAGACAAAGAGACATGCAGAGGTGATATGCCGAGGTGAAATCAGGAGGCAGAGATCACCATGTTGAGATTCATTATACAGCAATCCAGATCTGTAGAAGGGAAGAGCAAAAAGCAGGGTTCTGATCTCGGAAGCTGGAGATTTTATTTTTTATGAGAGAGTAAGCAGCAGCGGCGATTGAGGATGATGATCGGAAGTGGTGACGGTGGAGGCGATTGTTTCTCTCGGTCCAAATGAAGTAGATCGAGGCTTGCCATGCTAAGAGACCGAGACATCGTTCAGTTTTTCCGCATGTGCGATGTTCCAAGTAATGAAGCGTCTGGTACCAAGTTGGAGGTGCCAAACAGTTTGCCTTTCTAGCTAAGGAGTTCCACACAGCAAAAGAGAAGGGACACTCAAAGAATAAATGATCCCTTGTTTCATTTTCTGCATTGCATAGAAGGCATTGAGGGCTTGTAGAGAGACCCCAGCTGATTATGCGATCTTTTGTTGGACATCTGTTGAGAGTAACCAGCCACGTAAGGAAGCTGTGCTTCGGGATTCCTCTAGAAAACCAGACAATCTTAGACCAGGATACAGGAGGCGAGTGTAGCTTGATGAGATTGTAGGTCTGTCCTGTCTTGAAAGTGAGAGAAGACTGTCCTGGTTGGCTCCACTCGTAGCTGTCTTGCGCCTGGGACAGAGTGAGAGTAGTGAGGAATGTGTGAAGCGCTAGTTGAGGTTCAGTGCGGGGAGCTGGGAGATGCCATCCTCCGTCATAGAATAAGTCCGCAAGCGTCGCATTCTGGCGAATTCCCAAGGCCGATGTAGAGGTTATGTTCAAGAATTCTCTCATGCTTCCAAAAGGGCTCCAATTGTCTGACCAGAACCGGGCCGATGTAGAGAAATATGGTTACCTATTATATGTAGTTCGTTACATCACAAGTAATACTTTTATTTTTTCAATATTAATTACTGTTTTTATTTTTATTTTAAATGAATTGAAGGGCTAAGTACATACACATATGAAACTTAAGCGGTTGAATGACTTGGGAGTAATATAACCAGTAGTTAAAACTTAAACGGAATCTATAAGTTTCTTTGAAGAAAACATAGCAGAGTAGAAAACATAGCAGAGAGAGAGTGTTTCAAAAAAAAAAAACATAGCAGAGTAGAAAAAAAATCCGACATTCATGCGTACGCATTATTCAAATAGAAACTAATATGACCATATATTGCATCCTCGTAACCTATGTGATGCATGCCTTCTTGGTGAACTTGGAAGATGAGGTGCCCTGAGAGTTCTTGTGATGAGAACAATTGAAGTTGCTTCAAGAGTTGGTTCTTTCCCCTTTTCATCACCACCAACACAGGCATATCATCTCCAAGACCATGGTTTCCCTCCTGATAAACAAACACACGTATTAATATTTTTTAGCACTAAAGAGTGGAGTTAAATGTAGTTATAAACTAACATCACAACAAAGTCAGGGATGGGAAGACTCTCCCTCTTCCAGAATGTGTGAGACAGTAAGCGTTTGATGTTTAGCACCGAAATTGTAGTCAGAAACTTTGACCTGGAATGTGTAAACTGAGGGAGCTGACTATCTTTTGGGTTCTCTCCATCCTATAAGACCAATGTTTTTAATCTAGATTACGAAACATAAGAGTAGCAATCTGGTTGATGACTGAGAAGATATAAGAGAGAGAGAGGTACCAGCAGTGGACCAGACTCAGAGGCTCGGATGTTAGTTAGGTTTGTCATCTCATCATTGAAACCAACAAATACAGCTTCGCCTATCTCATCCGAAACAGCCATCACCACACGATATCATCATAGCAGACCCTAATGTGAAATCAGACGAACTTAAATAGCCAAAAGAGTTTGAAAAAGTTTTTGAAAATATAATGGAAATACATACCAATAATAGCCTCTTGCTGCTCAAGAGTCTCACCAACACAAGTAATTACTTTCAAACCTTGAGCAAAGTGCATACGCAACCTTGTCTCTGACAAACTACAAATGTAGAATATAGGTTAAATAACTTTTTTTCTGAACACCATAGGTTAAGTATCATAACCATAACTCTCAGATAATCATGAAAGGTCACCAAAGCTCATTTGATTCAGAGTGACTAAGGATAACCCATGAGATGTCCAAGTTCACAAGCATCTCCGCACTGCACACACAAATTACAAAACGAAAAATTAACTTGTTTTTAACATAATCTAATGAAACTTCATAAACAAAATACATTTACACAATGGCGAGGGTATCTCACTTAACTTCACCAGTGAAGGCACCTGAATTACATATTCATCAAGTTGTTACTGAAGCGACACAGCTTGAGAGTCGGACACACTCAAGCAGGGCCGGTTTTGAGATTTTGGAGCTTGTGACAATGTCTATGTAAATTTTTTTTTTTTTACAAATTTGGGGGCCTAAAAAAATATTTTGGGGGCTTATGTCCATATAATTTTTTTCGAAAATTTCGGGGACCTGTTGCAAATGTTTCACTACGCATGGCTCAGGACCGGCTCTGCACTCAAGGTCTCTGAAATATGTTTAACTTAAGCTTTTGTTTTTTTACCACAAAAAGCTTATGTTTTAAAGTGTTCGATAATTAAGAGTTCCAATGATTGAAAAACCTTAGAGTGGAGGAGGATTTCAACACCCATGAGCTCGCCACTGCGCTTGAAATTTTTAGCTTCCAAAAATCTAAGCAACCGGACCTAGACGGTGGAGAAACAACGGCCAGCCTTCCAATCGGCGAGCCGTTACATTTGTGTCAGCCATTTTCCCAGGATTTTTTGTTAAGCTTACGTCTGAGAAGATCGAAGTGATGATTTTTACGGTAGAGAACATAGCTTTTTATAGTAGAAGATCTAGAGCGCAAAGAAGTAATGGGATTGCATTTAATGATGAATCGTGGGAGGGGGTGGAGAGCTATCGTAAAATCTTGCATTAAACACGACGTCTGGACTCGGACTGAGTTTGTAACAGCTCAATATTTACGTCTCCGGCTAGATGAGCTGAGATGGTATGAAGTTTAGATGAAGAGGCGGAGTTTTCTAAGTTGATGTTCCATGAAGATATGGGTCACTTTCATTTCAGCAAGGCCCACAGAATTTATTTGAAACCCACATGTGGAGCTCACGAAAACTCAGCGGAAACAAAGAGCGCTTAAGTCTGGACACGTGGCAAAAAATGCCCCATCTAGTTGATGATGTGGACGCATGAGCAGCCAGACAAACTAACTTTATATATATATATATAATTCATTTTTACATTGTATTAGATGGACCGCCCGCACGCATGTGCGGTTATTAATATTATAAATAAGTTGATGATTACATATTTAGAAATATTTAATACATATATTATATGTATGTGATTAATATGAGAGCTTCGTTATTATTAAACCGTCTGTGGTTCTAAGCAGACGGTATACTTATTTTTGGATTTTATAAGTAAAGTTTTTTTTTGTTTTAAATATAATAACTTATCATTTTAAATTTCAAGATAAAAGTTAAAACCCAGCAACTAAAATTTATTAATTATTATGCATTTTAATTCAAAAGGAAAAATATAATAAAATAGAACAATAATAATAGAATATGTGATCAATGGTTGTAATCAAAAACGAATGTCATGTAAGCATCTCTGAAGGTTTGATAAATAACACCATTAACAGTCATAAGATCCTTGTAGGAGCATGGACCTCTTATGACATGTAGCATCTCACGTAAGTAGTAAATTTCGTTCAGACCATCTGGACATTTAGCGATGATAGATCCACGAGTATAAATCCTACGTCGAGGTCTCCAATTGCGTATCTTAGTATCCAAGACAAAAGCAGTAGGGAATTCCGTATGAAGATAACGCTGAGTTTGTGGATAAATAGCGTTACACTTCATCTATGAAATAAATTTGAGCTTCGAAATAGTCAAATTTGGTATGTAACAACTATCGAACTCGACTGCTAAATCGGGAAGATGAAATGGCAACACCATCTTCTTGGTAGTATCAGATTCTATAACTAAAAGTATAATAATCGTCAAACATAAATTATATTGTGCTAAAGATAAAGAAAACACTACAAGCGAAAACCGTAATTATTAATATATATTAAAAAAATTGTAAGGAGAAACCAACCTAGAATTTGAAGATCACTCATATTTGGTGTTTTCCAAGAGACGGCATATAGGTGACTGGAACATACTAATGTTAATATTATATATATATATGAAAGAAACAAAATGAATCGATTAGGGTATCCAGTTTATAGATTAATTATCTATCAAGGATAAGTATAATTAGGTAACAAAATCTAAATCACAATATTTTATACACGATTAAACTTTAGATTCACTGTGTTTTTGTAAACCTTTAGATGTACTGTTAAGATATCGAATATGTGATTATTAAGTGCCGTTTTTTAAAAATGGCAAATTTATAAGAGAATATATTGATATAATAAATAACTGATTTAGTTTTTGTTCATTATAAGGTTTTGTTTTTCCAACCCATATGATTGAGTTTATTATAAGGTTTTGCTTCAAGAGAGTAAGGAAAGAACAGAGAGGGCAAAATGTTATGCTTTATACAAATTTGAGTTATCCAGTGGTAGAGTTAACGTGAGTGCGACACATAAGAAACTGACTTTTCAAATAATATTAGAGATAGTTATGAATCATTTTGCATGATTGAATTCATATTCATACAATTAGTGTTGAAACTACGTCAAATTTAACATTTTAGTTTTGTACTTTATTTTTCATATTTAACATTAACACTAAATTTCATATCGAAAAATATATATTATTTAAATTTGAAATTTTAATAATTTTAATATCTTAACTGCTTTAGCTGATAAATAATTGTTTTACTACATTTAAATTATATATTTGTTTGTTCAATTTTTGTAATTTTATGTTTCAATAAAATTATTATTTATCAATTAAAATGAATATTTTAAATATAAAAATGTAGGATAATTTATTTAGTTACAATATCATATAAATGATAATGTTCCTTTAACTATATTATTAAATGAAACTAAAATAAAATGATATTTTAAGTTTAGGTTTCTTTAAAAAACTTAAATACAAAACAACACATCATATTTGTTTTTATTTATAAATTTGAACTAATTATTAAAATTAACTTAATTATATTATTAAATGAGATATAATAAAATATACTTTTTATATTTGGTGTGATGACAAAACACCAAATTTAGTTAGATCTAAGATTAATTTAATTATATTACCAAATGAGATATAATAAAAAAATACTTTTCGTATTTGGAGTGATTGACAAAACACTAAATTTAATGGAATAATTTTTTTAAATGTTTTATTCTTTTTTCGAGAAATGCTATTTTTGATGTTCCATTAGAGTTAAAATTACATTAAATTTAAATTTAGTGCTTTAGCAGCGATTCAATACTCTGAATTAATCAAACCATTTAAGAAGAAGAAAATCGTAACTTTCAAAAGAGAGAAAATGGTGCGGGTTCTTTTTTAAAATGGTCTCTCTTTATTAGCTAAGAGCATGTACAACGGTATAAATCAGGCAATCCTTAGTCAAAATCCTTAATGCTTTTTGATTAAAGAAATATTAAAAGAGGAGGGTAAAGTTAAGGATGATCCTTAATTAAGGATCAAAATAGTGTAGTCCTTATCGTGCTGGCACAGTGTGATTGGTCTGATTTTGTGTTGTCTCTCGTTAGGGGAGAGAAAAAACACGCGAGCCCACCTCATTGTATCTCGAACCAGAAAAAAAAAAGCAGAGCAGAGGAGAGGCGATAGAGAGGCGATTTGCGATCCCGACTTGTGAAGGTAAAATCCGATCTTAATCCATTTTTTTCCTTCTCGAGTTTATGCATGTTGATTTCATCACGTTTTAGGGTTCGATTGTGGTGTTTTATAAAATCTAGGGTTTGAAATCGGATTGGGGATTTTTATCGATTTAGGGTTTTCGTCTTGGTTTGATTTTTTTTTTTTACATTTTCGCATCGGTTCTTTGTTGTTATCGTCTGGATTAGAGGTTCTGGATTGAGTTCACAATCGATTTAGGGTTTTGGTTCTTGATTTCAATTTTTTTTAATAAGAATCGTCTCGGTTTGTTTTTTTTTTCATTTTCGCTTTGGTTGTTTGTAGTTATCGTCTCGATTAGAAGTTTAATCGATTGAGTTCACAATCGATTAAGGTTTTGGTTCTTAATTTGAATTTTTTTTTGCAGGTTCTGAAATGGATGACTCCATGTGATTAAAATTTATTTGTTTTATAAATTTTTTTTTTCCTAAGGATTCCATAACGGGTATCACCATTGGAGCAACATTTGTGATTAGAGTCCTTAACTATTCAAAAAAAAAAATTAATACTAAACTAATGCTAAGGATTCCAATGGTGGGTTTCACCATTGGATATGCTCCAAAGCATAAAATGTGTCTAGAAGGAATCAGAGCATAAAGAAAAGACCAAATAAAAGAAGCATAAACTATTAGAGGCCAGTGACCGAAAAAAAAAAAAAAAAAACTATTCGAGGCTTTCTTGCGAGTACTCACACAGAAGCAGGAATCATGTCCAAAACTTTCATCATGAACGCAAAAGTAAACGCATCTTCCTGAAGCTTCTCAAATCTGTGCACATCAGCATCAAACATGGGTCAATCACATAGCAAAACCAACACTCGTTAATTTGAACAAAAGATGATCCAGTACAAAGGATGTGTGTTTGTAAATTTGTAATGTTAGAGGAAATACAAGATCTTTAAGCGAAATCAATAGGTTCTTGAAGAGACAAATGGACTACACTCGTACCTCCCAGATTTGGAGAAATGTCCAGAGCCAAGGTCACACTTGAACAAAAGTAAGTTGTTGTCAGTCTTCATCTCTCTCAGTTTCGCCACGAACTTGGCTGGTTCAGAGTACATGACCCTTGGATCTGTTGGTTACAAAACAGTTAAAAACATACTCGATAATACCGTACTCAGAAGCAAATTTGAGTCCAAACTGTATAAAAAAAACAAATGAATGCTTACCATTTAACCCAGCGGTTACAAGAATATTTGGATAATTCTGGGCCGTAACCTGTATTATATTGGAATAAATGCATCATCACATAGACCTTCCATGTCATGTCTTGCACATAATACCAATAAGAGACAATATACTCACATTGTCAACAGGGGAATACGACTTCATATAGAAGTAATATTCTTCCTTCCTAGGGTCACCCCACTCCTACAACGATAGAAACCAACCATAACACATGCGAGTAAGAAACTATGTTATTATTCAACGTTATAAATCATTGAACAAGCATAACAACCCACCTCCCATTCTGATGTCGTAAGCGGAATAGTTGGATCCAGCATTGTTGTCAAAGCGTCTACAAAAGGAACACCAGCGACAACCACCTTGAACAAGTCAGGCCTCATGTTAAGAACCGCACCCATCAGCAGCCCACCAGCACTTCTTCCTTCGACACACAGTTTTTCCTTTGAGCAATACTTCAGTTCTATTAAAGACTCGGCGCAAGCGATAAAATCAGTGAACGTGTTTTTCTTTTTCAGCAGCTTCCCGTTCTCGTACCACTGTCTCCCCATTTCACCACCCCCACGAACATGTGCAATTACGTAGATAAAACCACGGTCTAACAGGGATAACCTTGATGTCTTGAAGTACGGATCCACAGAAATCTGTGAAGATAAGAGTAATTTATAGATAAGCACCACAAAAAAAAAAAAAAAAAGTGAAAGGACCATAAAAGCTTCAGCTAAAAAGTACCTCATATGAACCATATCCATACAGCAGACAAGGATCAGACCCATCTAGCTTTGCAAGGTTTTTGTTATAAACAATAGACATTGGAATTTGAGTTCCGTCATCTGCAGTGACCCATTTCCTTTCTGTAACATAGTTTGACGCATCAAAACCTCCCAATACCTGTAAATATACACCAGGTTATGACAAAAAAAAAAAAAAATATATATATATATATATAAGGCAGCTTATATGCAAAAAATTGTAAAAAGCAAAGTAACAGCCTAAAAAAAGTGGTTTACTTACTGTGTCAATCTTCTTGATAACAGAAGTGCCACTATCCATGTCATAGTCATACACAGAAGGAGGTGTCTTCAGCGAGCTGTAGCAGAACCTTAAAACACTGGAGGAAAATTCAGACTCTGTTGAGTCCACTTTATAGACCGGATCAACAAAGCTAACACTACGACCAGCCTGGAGGCCGTTCAGAGGCTGTCCCTCAGCGGGGAGCCTATGAACTGTTATCTTCTGCAGTCCCTGTTCACGCTCGAATACTGCTAGATGATCTCTAAAGAGCTGAATTTCCTGAATCTTTACACTGTTCATGTACAAAAAAAAGTACAGTACAATTATTACCTTACAATGGTCAACAGATTCTAACAAGAATGTTTTACCTTTCTCTATGTGGAATCAGAACCGTTGTCTTAGATGTGTCATCAACTGAGCAGGCGACCAGTTCTGAGTTGTAAAATTCAGTGCTTCTTCTCTGTATGAAAAAGTGGTTCCCTCGATGACTGACAGACGAATCAATGCCGTCTACACGAGGTGTCAGCACCTTGAGTCCATCCTGAGGCTTGGACACATCAAGCGAGAAGACAAATCTTGTCGTTTTGCTTTCGGATGCAACAAATATATACTTATGGCTCTCAGAGGCGTAAAGATCAAGAGAAAACATATCATCCTTCTCGTGGTAAAGGCACACATCACTACTTTGCTCTGTCCCCAACTTATGTAACCAAACCTGTGACAAAGAAACACGAAAGCCTTTGACTGCCGAACATAGTAACTAATATCATAGTTTTGATACAACAACTAGTAGCAATCACTGCTTATGGTAAAACAAAAGAAATAAACCTTGTCCGGTCGCAAGATTTCATCCATAGTTACGTAGACCAAAGCATCATTACCAGCCCATTGAAGATAACAAGTTACTCCTTTTAGCGGCTGCACTACTGGTTTCAGAGCCTCAGAATCAATGACATGAACTGCATATATCTCATCACCTTTTGTGTCCTCTGCATACGCCACCAATTTATGATCGGGACTGGCCTGAAGACAAAAATCAAGAAATGAAAACACCAACTTAACAAAGGAAGAGCAGGTTTGAAACGGAACTTCTCAGAGAACACCAAAAGTTCTAACCTTGAAGGTACCGATTCTGTAGTAGCCATGCTCTTGGGCCTTGACATTCTCATCCAATATGATATGCTCAGGAGGAGCATCTGGACCAGTTGGCATAGTATCATACACAGAAGGCTCAGCTTTGTTGTCAGCGATCAAACGCCTACAGTGCTGAACATATTCTTTGCCTTGAAGATTCTTCTTGTAATAGTAGTAAGGACCCTTGCGTAGAGGTGCAGATATGTCATCTTCTTTGATCCTTCCTCTTATTTCAGCAAACAGCTGGTTCTCAAATTGCTTAGTACCTGAAAACAGCTTCCACAGTCAACACTAGGCATGAACATTAGTCCCCGAACGGTTTCTATTTTTCTATACCTTAGAGAGAAATTTTAATCAGAACCGAGTAGATACCAAAATTCAATAATACAATTTGTATATATATATATATATAATTTTTTTAGCACATACCATTTGTATATGTAAAATTATTATTTAACTATATTAAATTTAGTGTCCCAAAGAAACTATAATAAATTTAAAATGAACGAGTTTTTTTTTTTATGAAATAAATCCCATGAATAAACAATTTCTCTGGATATGTAAACAGACCATAAAAGAAAACTCTTGTTGGTTGGTGTTCAAGAGCAATGTGTCGTTCATGCAGCAGATAAATCAAACTTGACCGTGTTTCATCTTACACAAATCCCGGACATAGTAACGTTAATATTATATAAAAAAAATCAATTACCAAAATATTTTGATTCGGATTATATGAAATTATTTGATAGTTTAATCAATAATCTCATTCTTAAATTGCTTTGTCCCTGAAACAGCTTCCACAGTCGATACACGACCTAATCGCTCTAAGAACCTCATCACTCACCAGACATGACGGAATGAGTGTAGGCGTTTTCTTCACGGAGGTGAGAAAGCATGTAGGGATTGGAACGAGAATCGTCACGGAGCCAGTAGTAATCGTCAACCCTAACATCACCGAACATCTGCATCACATGTTCCACTTTCTTCGCCACGGGAGGTGATCTCGTTTCCGCCATGTCTCGTGATATGATGATGAAGCTCCGATTTTCAGAGTGTGACAAGGAAGAGAGAGGAGAGGCGAAGTAGAGAAGACGACGAGACGAGTTGCGTGAAAGTGGGAACCAAAGGAAACGTGGTGGTTTAGTTTATATAGTGAGCGCAAGACTCGCGACGAGTTGTTAGTAGATATGCACGAATCCAGTTACACTATATTCTAGGATGCGAATCCTTTTGTTATTTTGAACTAAACCAAACAATTCGAAAACAATACTGTTATTTAGTTTTTTTTTTCTTTGTGAAAACAATGCTGTTAGTTAGGATTTCGAACTAGATTTTATCTGAATCTAAGTTTCTTACGTTCCAATTGGTTTTAGAATTTTGTTATGTGGTTTTAGAATTTTGTTTCAGAGATTAGATTTTAAAAAACCAGACTTGCTGATCTAGCTAAATATTTGGGATATTACCAAATATTTATTATTTATTTTATTAGTTATTTAGATAATTATTTTTATTATTTTAGGGTTTTACAGTTTTATTATATATAGCCGTCTATACTTAAGTTTGTATTCAGTTTGATGATTTTATTAAATAAAATTAAGAGTTTTCTCTTTATTCCTTGTTTTCGGTAGATCATTGGTGATCTCAGCGAATTTAAGAAAACATTGATCATAGGCATTCTTAGACTAAAGATCCTTGTGGTTATCTTAGTTTTCCAAATATTTTCTCAGAATCAACGGATCCATAGTTCTATTTTATAAAGCTTCTGCTACATCACTTGCACTTTGCTAAGATTGATAGATTGATGACTTTCGTTTTAGGCTTTGGCTTTAGAATTATGGCTATAGAGATTTTGGCTTTAGAATTATCGCTATTGAGATTTTGGCTTTAAAAGTCATAACGTTACTTTAGAAAATTTTAAAAGTTTGAATGATATTAAAAGCTTTAGAAGCTATAAATGTTATAAATATATATTTTTGATTCATTTCCAAAATGAATTACCTATTATTTTAGTCTACTTTTTTATTCAAATTCATAAAACATTTTGGATAGTTTAAAACAAAATATCAATCAAAATTTGTCAACAATATTTTATTTATTTATTATAAAAAATTAAAATTGAAACCAACAAATTCTTTTTTTTTTCTTACATTTTAAATAAGATTACAGTTTATTAACTAAACATATTATTAAAAATTTAGCGGATCCTATACCATATGATATTTGCAAGCTCATCTCGAACACCTTTTATGTATTGTCTTAAACTGAGATCTTGTTCCATCTTATTTGAAAGTTCGTCCTTATTTCGTTTTCATTTTCTTCTGAATGAAAGTCAGGATCCACAAGATTTGACTTGCAAATAAAATTATGGAGAGCCAAAGTTGCCACCACAATTCGACGCATTGTAGATATGTTATACCTTGCTTCGTCTTTTACAATACCACACTTGTTTTTCATACTCCAAAAGTTCTTTCAATCACTGATCGAAGGGATGAATGGCAGCGATTAAAAGACTTCTTTGTAGTTTCTTTCCTCTGCTTGATTTTGGAACCGATTGAAGTGATACCGCTCTCCTGTAATGCATATCCTGAATCACCTAAATAATATTTTCCATCGGGTGGATGAGAAAAATTAGTATCATCTTCTATAGCAAGCGACAGAACTTTTGCATCATGAGCAGATCCTGGAATTCCAACATAAACATATGTGAATAACATGTCTAAGTTGCATATCGCAAGAATGTTTATAGATGTATCTATGTACCTATTCCAATTTCTTCGGTGATCTCTTCCAGACACCATAACAGGAACATGAGCTTTATCAATTGCGCCAATAAATCCTTTGAAATATGATCGATAATACTTATTTGATTGTAATTTAGGATGAACTTGCATAAGAGATGTCGGATCTGGAAAAAACATATCAGTGGCCGTTGATATTGGTTTTTTGCTTAATCTTTTGTTTGCACTGTACCACGTTTTCAGACTATCATGTGATTTTTAAAGTTTTTCCATACTAACTTGTATCCCGTTGCTTACTCAAATTTATTGATTAATCGCTCTTTTCCTTTCTTTTTTTTGTTAAGAGAGCCTCTTTCCAATTCTCTTCATCTGGTTTCGATACAAAAATGTCAAGGAAAGTATGAATCTTGCCATCATTCCATGTGATTTTCTATAAATATTTAACAAAAATATATTATATTTCATATAAAATTATATGCATAAAATTTGTAGTATTATCGCTTAACATATAAATACATTACCTTTTGAGAAGAAGACAACGACAAATTTGTAAAGACAAAGATTTAAACTTATTAAATATAACACTGAATATATATATATTGATAAGAAAAGCAAATAGAATTAGTACATGTTGGTTTTGTGTGTTTGATGAAAATGAATTTTCTTCTTGTCTTTATACTAAAAGAGATCTTAAAATAGCATTTGATTTGATTTTATTTATTTTTGTTTTGAATCATTCGTAAATGTTTTCAGTTAACTATAAAATATTTTTAGTCTTTAACAAATTAATGTCTAATAATAGTAGGTTATGACTTTTCACTTCCGTTTTGTTGGATCTTTTGTTTATTTAAGCAATTTTGTTAAGTTTTTATGTTTTTCAATCCAAAGTCAGAGAAGATCTTCATTTTCCATCTTTTTCCTGATTGGGTTGAACCAATACAGATTATGATTTATGATCGGATGCTCAGAGCGACTCTTGGTAACTCAAATCAATCCCAACCAATTTTATTCAACATGAAGCATTAACCTTTGATTGGGTAATATCACGCTCACAGAAGACATCAATCTTTAGCAGGGCGGGGAGATTTTCGGGTCAAACTTATGTCGGAGACATGAGTGCGCTCCAGTTTGGTGGTTGATGAAAATTGAAGATGGAGGAGGATGGCAACCAGAGGAAAATTTCTTCAATTGATATTGGTATTTCTTGATTTTAATGGGCGAGGAGGATGCGATGGAGATAAGATGATCTGTGGAAGTAGATCTTCAAAGCTCGTGTGGTGATGCTTTACGCATGATGGCCAAGTTGATGCTTTATGCATGAATAACATGTGTGATCCGCGTGTGAAAGGAAAGCTCAGAGGTTGATTCTTTGTAGATTCCATACTAGTTTTTTAGTTTTTGATTTTCCAAAACCCCACTTTTTATCTCATCGTGATTTTGATCAAATACATTTCCTATTATTTAGGGATACTATTTTTTGCTTCCTTTTACTACTTCCTTCCTAAAGCAAAATCATTATTCTATTGGTTTCTTCCTAAAAATAACTACAACCAAAAACATACAAAAAATAATTTTCTTTTTCTTTTAAAAGAATTGTTAGTTATTAAATAGTCTATTATATAAGAGGCACTCTACTACTCTGCAAACACACACACAAAGTAAACATGAACCTCAAAACTATTCTACTTTTCTAAGCATTTAGAATTTTCTTACGCTATTTTTTCAATGAAATTAGAGTTTTGTTAAGGTAAAGTTAATTTATTGATATTTTGATTCGTGTTTTATAAAAATAGTTAAATAAAATAAATTGAAAGTATCAATACTTTGATTTGCTTTTTTTGTTATTTTTCTCGTTTCCATCACATTATAGGTTAGAAAATGTTGATACTCATGACAGATTGGGTTATAACATAATCGATTAGGTTAAATGATAACATAATCGAGGAATTGAAAGTGAAAAATGAACTGTTATTTTACCCAAATCTATTTTCAATAAATACGATGTAGTAAATATATACTTTTTAGTGCAGTGCAACAATATATTATATGTATTAAGTATATTTTTATATCTACACGTAGAATTAAGTTTTTATTCGTAATATTGTTATGGCATAAATATATACGTTATTATAAAAAAAATAACAGTACAGAAGAATTTTTTTGTCAACCAATACATAAGAATTGAATTTAACTCTATCGCTATTAGTATTTATTTCCAATATTAAGTTCCATAAATTTTAACTATTTATATTGTATCTTTTTATAGGTATGACACACCAAGGACAATCATCAAATGGCAAAGAGGTATTTATCAACTAAATAAATATTTATAATTAACTGATTATTTAGTTTAATTGACTAGTTATTGTATGATATTAATATTAAAAGGAAAAATTCAATGGAACGACAGCATGGTTCAATGTTCAGGATATCATTAGGCGGTGACTGACGCCTTATATGGAACTAATGACTAGGCGGACTATTCGGGGTCCAATTGAAGCTTAGACGTTGACGAATTATTGATTTATTTTATATATATTTTACATTTATATGAAATATTTTACTTTTTGAGTAATTATAAAATTATTGTGATGAATTATCAAAATTAGATACAAAAAAAAAAAGAAATTAATCAAATTATGGATTTATACTAAAATTATTGTTTAATTTAACATAGTTAGACTAATTTATATCGATTTAGACCGATTTATAACAATTTAAACTTATTTGAATAGTATAAATCAGATTTTAAGGAAATCATTTTAGATTAGATTGAGTTGCCGCCTAGACGGACGCATAGGCGCCGCCTAGACCCATTTTTAGAACCTTCGTTCAAATATTTCTTGAAATATATGAAATGGAACAAATAAATTGGCAACATGACAAAATCCAGAATGGCTTCTACTAAAAAACAAATTTTACTCTATAAGAAAGTGTATGACAGCTATCGCCGATTGGGTTATATGACTGGAGTTTCATTTCATGGGACCACAAACGCTATTCAAATGGATGGTGAATGGTGTAATGATTGTATTCGGTAATCTTTGAATATCATAGCCATCAGTTTTTATTAAGAAAGTATAATAAATCGATATTTTAGTTTTTTAATTTAGGAAATCCATGATGTTTCAAAGCTCTGGGCACACTCCCTCATTGATATCGATGGATTGGATCGACTTTTTGGAGGCAAACACATTTCAACTGATGATGGATACTATCCAGGTTCTGGAGTAGATCAGAATACCAATTCAAAGACGGTTATCCAGAATGAATACTACACAGTGAATTTAGAAAATGATTCTGATGTGCCTTTAAGAACTAAAATGTAGCACCATCTTCCTTCAACCATAATTCCAAATGGGTGTACAGAAACAGTTTGCGTAATTGATCTTCAACACGTAAACAAGGAACAACAAAGGTTTCATATGAATCTGTGACAAATAAAGCCTACATGAAACAAACTGAAATTTATGAACAAGCCCAAGATACCAAGCTTAACGTGCAATTGCCTCATTACAAATCCCAGGTCTTCAATATGGTTCTTCGTTAGATTGGGTAGCAGTGACTGTGTTTCAGAGTAATGAGACATATACATGTGTTTCTCTTACACTACCTAACGACGAGGCTAGAATTAAATATCTCAAAATAAAACATGAATCGACTAAGAAGGTGAATAAGAAAATTAAAAATTATTCCAATTGAATAATTTTCTTTTCCATATTTTAATTCATCTTTGATTTTGAATAATTATTTCTTATTTTGCATTATTTATTATCATAAAATAATTTTTTTATTTAAAAAATTATTTTTTGTCAATTGTTAGAAAGAAGCATTTTACTGAATGCTTGAAGATGATGAAGCAAAATATGGAAACATTAATTTTGGAGAAACCTTCATCGATCATTATTCTATGAGTATAGAAAGTAAACAAATGAACCTTGATCAGAACACGGTCGAGATATGTATATGAATTACTTCTTGGTCTGGAAGTACAATGCTATAACATAGTTAGAATGTATCCATAGGTATACATTCAGTTTTGTGAAAAGCTTGAGGAGGATTATCAGTTGAAATAGACTGATAATATAAGCATCCAGGAAAGTGTTGCAATATTTCTTAACATATGTTCTCATAATATAACTCAGAAGTATGTTCGAAATATATTTAATCATTCACAGGAAGCCATATGCAGGAAACTCCATGAAGTTTTGAGTGCTCGCAAAAAAATGGTGGTTCAATTGCTTAGACCTGGTCTAGATGAACTCACACAACCTTATCATAGATTACAATCCAATAGAAATTATTGGGCTTACTTTAAAAGATTTATCAGTGCAATCGATGAAACACATGTTCACGTTACTATTGCAGAAAAAGATTCATAAAATATTAGTACAGTAAAAATAACACAAGTATAAATATTTTAACTATATGCAATATAGATATGTTGTACATATGCAAAGATAGGTATTCCGGATCAGTTCATGATCCAAAAGTTTTAGCATTAGCAATTGAGAGGCCTCATCAATTTCATATTGCACCTTTTGGAAAATATTATTAGGGAGATTTTGGTTATCTTCTTCAACATTGATTTCTTACTCCGTCTAGAGAGAAAAGATGTCATGATAGAGTTAGTCCGCCCAGTAGTTATTAAAGAATGTTGAACAAACAATATTCTTTGTTATAATCTGTTATTGAAAAGATTTTGGTGTGTGTAAGGGAAAATAATAGTGTTTTAAAAGAGAAGTCAAGGTATAACATACATTCTCAAAGAAGAAGAGTTGTTGTAATAGCAATAACGCAACATAATTTTATTGAGTTATCAAATTTAGGAGATGTTGATTTTGATTGGGACTACACAAAGAGGAGGCAGTGTGCCAACTGAAAAGACTTTGATTCAGATGAAAATGAAGAACATAATTAACACTTATACGTACTATATAAAAAGCATTCGAGATCAAATTTCTGCATCTTTATGAGATTTAATATAGTTTAATTTATATTTGTAATTTTTTTTGTTTTTAAATAATTTTATTAAACAAATATATATGTCTTTTGATAATAGTGTTTTAATTTTTTCTTTTCCTGAATAAATATTTTACTATTAATTGTATTTTTATTTTATTATTTCTAAAAGTAAAAATCTAAATCTAAAACAATCGTTCATGTTTTTCAAAAAACTAAAATCTATTGTAAAATTAAAAAACTAAAATTAAAAACCACAAATTAAAAACCAAAAACTAAGAAAACCAAAATTTAAGAAAACAATCATCACTTCATTATACCTACGTGTGGCTTCTTAAACCGCTTGATAAAAATTTAAATTATTGTAATTTCTTCCTTTTCTATGTAATGCTCGTTGAACTATAATGAAAATATGTTTTAGATATTTTGAATATTTTTCAACTATATTCAGATATGGATCCGGACGATTTTCAGTTTGTTAGACAAATACTCCGATCCTCATTAAACTCGAACCAAAACAAGAAAATATCCAACTGAACCAAAATCTCTAGAACTGAAATATCCAACCCGAGATACCCGACCCAAATCCGGCACTACTGTTAGTGTTAGTTATATATTTGATCCGTGAATTACTTATTAGTGAACTTTGACGGCTTCATGATTTAATCAATACAGCAATAACCGACACTTCACTTCACAAAACAAGATGATGATAAAATTGGTCTTACATACAGAAAACAAGTATTAATAACATCAAGAGTCTAAATCAAAGTTTTTTTAAAAAAAAGTGCATCGAAACCACTAAAATTACCAAAGTGAAAATCACTTTCACAAGAAAATGTGTTTGTTTCCAAAAGAAGACGTAAAAAACAATGAAAGTGTAAACACAACATCAGAAGATATACCTTGCAAGAACATAAGCCAACGGTAATGGCGCTAACTTCGTCAGAACAATATGAGACAACTAACGTATGATCATCACAGGAAGTAAGGAACACCTGTTCTTGGCCCTCTCATTTGATTGTTCTCTTCTGTTTCTGTGAAGAACTTCACATCCCTTTCCTGGTAATAAAAGCATAACCGTCAGTGTGGACTGGATCAGATACTGAACCCTTTCCAGAAACCAGTCTACAGAAAAACAGATCTAAACACATGATACAGGCAGAGAGATTCTACTTCACCAACTAGGTCACTTCACACACACACATATATATATACGTATGGCAAAAACATAGTTCAAACACTATCTTACAAGAGCTACTTGTCTAACTTCCCATAAACAAGAAGCCCGTTCATGTTTGGGCTAGAGAGATAGGTGTAAGAACATGAAACACGAGATAATGGGATATCAGTAGGACAAGAGGAAACGAATGACTTGCCATGTTGTCATTGAAGCTCAACATAGAAGCCACATTCCCACAGCGGTAGCAGTAGTTAGGTGCAGACCACACCTTTAAACAAAAGAATAACGAGAAGAAACATCACCAAGCAGACTATACTTCAAATCATAAGAAGCACCAAACTTACAGTTACAAGGCCTTTGTCTTGGAACATGTACTTGAGACCTTCTTGGACAAGCTGATGTGCGCGACATACTAGATCAAGATTGTTTATATGGTTAAACTGCACAAGATGCAACGGCAAATAAGTAATTCTGATACAGATTATTCAAATTTCAACAACAAAAAAAATCATACCTCAGTGGTAACCCTGGACCCGAAAAGCCAACCAGCCCCACGTGGACTGACAGCCCATGTTTCAATATCTTCAGGATCGCTCCACATAAGATCACAAAATGGTCCTTCATGCGGGATTTCGCAATTTCGATCAATCAATCTTATCTACAGGACACAGTAAGATTTAATTCATCATTAATAAAGCTTTCAGGGTGAAAACAAGAAAACGATTACTAAAAGAGAAAAAAAAAGTTAACCTGGTCAATTGTCCGTACATCAGGTGAAAGGCCACCATGAACACATAGAACCTACATAGAGAAGCAATATTTTTTAAAATATCCTAATACAATGCCAAAGATCATGAGGAAAATACTTACAGTGCCATCTATAATAGCTGAAAGAGTAAGATAGTTAAAAACATCCGTGCAATATCTCCAAGCATTAGCATTACCGTACTTCCTTTGGCATTCTTCATAGAAACCATACACCTAGCAAATGTAAAATAAGACAACGACTTTATTGAAAAGTGAACCTGCAGGGACACAAAATACAAACCAAGTGTAGCATGCAAATTAAACAAGAACAATTTGGGCGAGCAGGAAGAAAGTATACAAAACACCATCACTTCAAATTTACAGTGGTTGTCTTGGAATATATGATTACAAAATTCCTTGTCACTAATGTAAGAATATTTTGATCATATTGTCAGCAAATACTGGAATACACCCATTAATTTGTAACAGGAGGTACACTCCTCAGCTTAATCAAATTGAAGATTTACCAAAATTGTGTTCAAAATACAAAATAACATACAATCTTCTTCATTGACAAACATTATGAGATATTGGGTAGGGATAGACATACATTAAGAACTTCCAGCAAGAAAACTCATGGGTGCAAAGGATCATGTTACTAGAGCATTGCAAAATTAACTTTCAGTACTCTTAAGTTACAAAAAAACGCATCTTAGTTAACATCCATGTCTACGTCTGGCACGGCATTGCCACATGTACAAATATAACTTTCAAATTCAGCATAGCACTTGCGGAAGAAAAATAAAAATTACATTTTTACTATGAACAGTGTGAAGAGCATTCCAACAATATAGACATCAATCAAAAAGGAAAAAGCAAACCTGAGTAAGCTGTCTTCTTTCATGATTTCCTCGCAAAAGTGTGATATGGGCTGGATATCTACACAATCGACATACAAGAAGAGAAAGATCGGTTTTACAGCTTACAGAACATTCTCAACTCAAGAAAAGTATCAATTTAAAAAGCATACCTCGCTTTGAGAAGCAAAAGAATAGTGAAAACTTCAAGACTGTTGTAACCCCTATCAACGAAATCTCCCTGAGAAAGCAAGCAAATGAAACCTATGCGTACAACATCATACTACAAAAGACAAAGAAGAAGAAGAACAAGTCCATTACCATAAAAATGTAATTAGTGTCTGAGACATGACCACCTGTCTGGAAAAGCTTCATAAGATCATGAAACTGGCCATGGATATCACCACAGACGGTGACAGGACTGTTGACAGGTTGTACATTTGATTCCTCAATCAGAATCTCTTTCACCTGTTAAAAACCGCATAAACGCTAGTCATGAAAAATCAACCGTTGACAAGTCTATAACAGAAGACCTTTAGTGTTATCACAATCTATAGACTACAAGATTCCAAGTAAAGAAGAGTAAGGGGCGTACATATTCGCAGAGAAGGTGAAGCTCGTCTTCGGAGAGATGTTGGGCGTCTTTCACCTTGGATATCCATTGATCTAAATCCATGATATTGGGCGGGCGGGCGTCTCTCTCTCTCTCTCTCTCTCTCTCTCTCTCTCTCTCTCTCTCTCTCTCTCTCTCTCTCTCTCTCTCTCTCTCTCTCTCTCTCTCTCTCTCTTCGGATTAGATCTAGCAGAGCATTGCTCTCTCCGCTTCGTTTAGGGTTTGCGTAAGTAAAGAGACAGAAGGGAACCAAACGAAACAAAATGTCTGACCCAAACCCAATTTGGTCTTCAAACTCGGATCCGTCTCTATTTTTTTGCATTAACCATCTTTTTGGCAACTTATTTGGCATCACGTTAATTAATTTTCATTTCAATTTCTCACCCACTTTTGCGATCGGTGGCGGTTGTTGACATTTTGTAACAATCATAGAAAACGGTGTAAATCGCTAAACCTCTTGAATTCAAAAGCTGTTTCCAGATATCGTTTGCGGTTGTGGGAGGATAAATTTTTTTATTTTTATAAAAAGCAATATAAAAATAAAATTAAAAATATTCAATCAAAATTTTAAAATTGAAATAATATAAATAAAAATATATATATTAATTTATATTATAATTTTTTTTAAAAAAGTATTTATATAATTTTTGAAAATGTAAATTTATAATTTTCTAAATATAATTTTTATATTTATTATAATATTATGATTTTTCATATTTTTATAATTATATAAAATGTAAAAATTGTTAATTTATTATTTAATCACTACTGGATTTGATGGTTAACCAGTCATAAATATCCCGTAAACGCACCAATTTCTAACCGTTGTACCAGTCGTACAAATCTCTAAAAACACTTAAAACCTTAGCCGTCCTTGGTAACCTGGGTACACCGAATGAACTCTTAATCATTAGTGTTACTAAGTTTAACTAATGTTTTTAGGAATAAAACTCATCAACTAATTGTAAAACAACCTTTCAACTAAAAATTTGACGAAAGAAACTCTTAGTTTTAATTTTTGATAAAAAAGAGTCTTTTGCCTCTTCAATGAAACATTTTGGTCACCATTAAATATTGTAACATATGCTAAACACATATTTTGTAACATTCATTGAAGTAATTTAATTTTGTATTAGTTATTTTCTTGATAATATTTATGTGATGTAATTTGATATTATTGTATTCAGATTTTGGATGATTCAAAGAAAATATTGTTCTTCTCAACAAGTTTGTGTGAAAAATTATCAATATCTTCTTTCTCTTCATCTTTAAGATTTGTTTTAAAGAGGAAGAAAAGAAGGATCTCGATGATTCTCATACGAACTTGTTGAAACAATCCATTATGTTATCCAAATCTTGACTTGTTAACTCAAATCAGAGTATAATATGTGTGTATATGTCGTCTACATAAAGTATAGTGAAATTCTATCAAATAGCACTTTTTAGATATTTGTCATCAAAATAGCCCTTAAACATGACAAAAATTGTTTCTTTTTATTTTGAAAGTTTTAATTTTAATTTTTTTTTATTCAAAACCTCACGTCCAAAACTTCACCCCTTAACTCTAAACCCCAAATCTAGATTAGTTAATCATATAGGTATAATTGTATATGTACCCTTTAATAAAGTTTTTTAGTCATTTCCCTATTTGAAGACTATTTTTGTGAAAATAAACTAAAAAGTGTTATTCTAGGAAATTTCTCTAAAGTACATATGCTTTCTTAGAACCAAAGTTCAAATATTAAAAACTGAATGAACAATGTGTTTGGGATAATGCCCTTTTTCAAAAGAAAAAAATGTGTGAACTAGTTAATTTTTATACAAAATAAATCCAATCTTCTAATTTTATCATATGTTTCTTAACACGGAAAGTTTGGAATTTGCAATTTTTGCATCAGAGGAAAATTGAAATTTATTGGAAAAACGTAAGAAAATTAGGTATTTTGTCTGTATATGCGGACATTATTATTTTACACATAATAATACTTAGAATCATTATTTATATGTTTAAAAGCATTAATATAATAAATCAGACACTCATTATATAGGTGTTTGTTTACATAGTATACTATTTACCATTTACCGCATAGAATAACTTGGGAATATTGAATATAGAAAGTTTTTCCACACTACATTCATTATTTTTTTTGCATTAATTACCAAAAAAATTGTTTTTGTTTATATTTTGATGAAAACAATCTATTCTTTTTCTTGCAATGTATGACCCTAACTTTTACTGATAGTCATAAAAAATCAAAGACAACAAATTATTGAACATGTTTCATGTTATATTAGAGATATGAGAAGAAAATAGCCGATGTTTTCACTAAATCCTTATCTAACGTATAAATGTTAAAGTTAAAATTTTTTTCCAATCCTCATTTTTCTGTTTCTTAATTTTTAAATCTTATGATTAAAAATATTTTGTGATAATAACACAATGTATATTATTTTTAGATAATGATAACTTTAGTTGCTGTTCAAGTTGCCCTAAGTGATAATAATAATAATAATAATAATAATAATTGCATTAATAACATAACATTGATTTCATAAAATACCTTTGGAAAAATCACACATATATATATATATATATATATATATCGGTTAGATATTAATATTAATCCAAAATAAATACCCAAAATAAGAATAAACCAACATATATCAAAAAATTATCTAAAATCATATAGAATAAGACAAATAAGCAAAGTTGCCTAAAATCATAGAAAATATGACAAATAATTTAAATGATAGTATAGATTGAAGTTTGATAAAAAAAATTATATTGAAAGTTTTTCTCCGCTGACGTATATATTTTTTAAAATATAAATAAATTGCAAATAACCACCAAATAATTGGAGACATCATCTCTATTGCCTTTACATGAAAAATTTAAATCACTTATATCCTTCAGAAATCTTCATATCCCTCATATTCATTAGAGCACGTGTAATTACAACATTAGCCTCAGGTAAAAAATAAAACAAATAAAAATAATATGTAAAAACGTTGAGATTGCAGTTTGTGCGTAGGTTGGGGTTTGGTTTGAGATCAGGGATTGCGTTAGGTGCTTCTCCCCCACTCGAAAGCTGCTACTCCGGCTCGGTCCTCTCTCCATCGTATTCAGCCGCTGTATAAGGCGCAATCGTATCCCCTGTCCATCGTTGGTGTTTCCTCCACCATAGGAGGTTGAAACGGGTATGTTTTTGGGTTGCAAAGCTCTTGAAGGAGCTGAGAAAACAAGATTTTAATGGATTTAGATGTTGCAGCTTGGTCTTCGAGTCCATTATGACTTGAATTGAGTAGGAGAATGGTTGCATTGTTTGATTCGTAGTGCACTGAATGTAGATTTCAAAATCAAAAGGTGCACGACAGGAGAACTAGCAAAACTAGTATTACTGATAATTGTTGTAGAACTAGTAAAACTGGTATAACTTCAAAAGTTTCAGCATTCAAATTAAATTTGTAGGGGTGATTTTTCTATGTATAATAGATGGTATTGAATGGTTTTGGCAGGTTCCAATGAGCAAAAACGTCATCATACACTTTAGATGCGAAGGTCACATGTAGATTTAGTATTGAAGCATGCTGCAGAGGAGATAAGTCTTTCAATGGTAGAAGCACGCATATGCAAAAAGGTCGGGCTTGATGAAAGTAATGTGAAGTTGAAATTGAGTTACATTCCACTGCTGGTTGGGAGCGACGAGATATTCGCCATTTGTGATGATGAGGATCTTTATGGTTATCTTTTGTCCCTTGATAAAAAGAACCGTAGGTGCATTTTGTTTGTGGAGGTCATCAAAAGGTCAGAACTCCTAGAGCAACTTTCTAGAGCGGGCAAACAAAGTTCTTTAGGTATGAACTATAAGGTGTGGCATTCGAATGATCATGAAATCGGAGATAAAGCCATAACTTTATATGGTGGCAACAATCAAGTTGATAAACAACCCGAGGGGAGGATTGTGGCGATTGAGGAGATGTTGGAAAAAGGTGATGAAGAAGGAAATGTGGATGAAAATTTTGATGGCATTTTGGATGAAAATGTATATGGTAATGTGGATGAAAATATTGATGGCAATGTGGATAATGGTCGCGAAGACACATAAATGAGGGATAGAAATGTAGATGTTCCACATGTTACCGAACCGATTCATTTTATGGAGGAATGGAAAGACGGTCTGGGTTTGAAAATATAACAAGAGTTTGCTAGTAAAAAGATAGTGCAAGAAGTGGTGGATAGAGGCGCATGTAAGAAAACTTTTGGGTTTAATGTGGTTAAATCGGATAAGGAGCGATTAGTGCTAAAATGTATTAAGGAAGGATGTAAATGGGGACTACGGGCTGCGAAGATTAAAAACTCTCAAATGTTCTCTATTAGAACGCACAATAATATGCATACATGCTCGCATGGAAGTCAGAGTAATTGCAACTCAAAGAGGAAAGACATGCCACAACTAATTGCATCTCTATTGCATGATGATTATCCATGGCAAATGGAAACTCCTCCTAGCAGTATCAGGCCTCTTGTGTGGACAAAACTGGGTGTCAATATATCATACTCCACTGCTTTGAGAGGTAAAAACGAAGTTGTGAGCATGTTGCGTGGGACTCCCGAAGAAAGTTATCATATGTTGTATTCTTATTTGTACATGTTAGAGAAGATCAATCATCAGACGATCACGAGTGTGAAATTGGATGATTCAGACAGATTCAGGTACTTGTTCATCGCGTTTGGAGCTAGCATAGATGGTTTTAAAGTGATGAGGAAAGTTGTAACCGTCGATGCTAATTTTCTAAAAAATGGATATGGTGGTGTACTTGTTTTTGCAATGGCCCAAGATCCTAATCGGCACCACTATCCTTTAGTTTTTGGTGTGCTAGATGGTGAGAATAAGGACAGCTGGAGTTGGTTTTTTGAGATGTTCAAAATTGTTGTGCCAGATTCATCGGAGTTGGTGTTTATGAGTGACAGAAATGGAAGCCTCATCAATGCCATAGCTAATGTATTTCTGATGGCTCATCATGCGCATTATATATGGCATTTGGCTCAAAATGTAAAAGGCCATGTAAGTAACGTCAACAAAGAAATTGTTCAATGGAAATTTATGGACATTGCTCGGATTTACACAGTGCCTGAACTCGAGGATGAATATTCTGCTTTCAAGATTTGATATCCATCTGCTGCCAAGTATTTGGAGGAAAGTATTGAGAAAGGAAAGTGAGCGAGGTGTTGGTTTCCTGGAGTTAGATATAACACTGACCAAGAAACGTTGTGGAGTCGATGAACAGCGTGTTCAAGGATGCGAGGAAGTACTGTTTAATATCCTTGCTGGATATGATCATTAAAAACAGCTGATTGGTTTAACGAACATAGGAAAGAAACCCTTAGAGGATCCAGTGACCGGAAACTTGTGCCTCTTGTGGAAAACTTTGTGCATGACGCATGGTCGGATGCGAGGAAATTAATTGTTTCGGAGGTAAACTCTTTCAACCTTGAATACAGAGTCGTCGAATCTGATGGCAAGCCTATTTGGTGAATTTACTTGCAAAAAATTGCAGTTGCTGGTTCTTTGATATTGAAAAGTATCCTTGTGTCCACGGACTAGCGGCTTACATTTTCTACTCTAGCACCCATGATAGTGGTTCTGTTTTTGAGTTAGAAGATTTGATCTCTAAATACTATTGGACAGAGCTGTCGGCATTGGCATATTACAGGTCTATTTATGTGGTTCTTGATAGGAGTCAATAGGATGTTCCAGATTACATCAAAGAAATGAAGATCATAGCTCTGAGCGTGTCGAGAAGAGGGGAAGAAAGAGAGTGAAAAGGTTTTCATCAGCTGGGGAACGTCGGCCAAGGACGCAAAATAAAAGGTGTCCAAGACAAAGCCTACAATGGTTGCTATTTGGAAATGGAAATATTTGAATTTGACTCTGTTTTATTTGTACAACTATGGAGAACTGTTTTTTTGTTTGTGTAATACTAGTATGACTTTCTGAAATTGAATTTGAAAATCGAAATGTTTGAATTTTACAATGTTACATCAGAATAAGAAATCTAATCTTTAGTAATCAAAAAAATGTTATATTCAACAGAAAAAATGTTATACTCTACAATCAAAAGAACAACCCAACATATTACATACACTTTCATAGTCACTTTTGTATATGTCATTACTCAATATTAGATTTCTCTGTAAAACTTGTATAGATACTTTTATTACGTAAAACACCAATAATCATATTTTTGAATCTTATATTTCATTGTACAACTAAAAAAAAGAAAATATAATTACATGTAATATTAAAATAATTGAAAATCACCGAAAGTACAACTATTTGTAATTTCTGTACAACTATTATCTTGGGGAGAACTACTTATATGTATTAGGCGGGTTTTTCAAAATGATTCAAAATTTTGGCGGAATTTCTAAAAACTCATGAGTCATGGCGGGATTTTTGAGGGAAAAAATTAGATTCCCACTATCGAGTCTTCCTCTCTCTCTACTCTTTCATCTCGTCTCCTCTCATTCATCACACATCTCTCATCTCTCTATCACCTTTCTCTCTCATCTTTCTCTAAAAAAATCCTTAATTTCTCTCAGTTCCAAACAGGAAATGGATCCATGGGTTGAGAAACAGGAAAGGAGGAAGATGAAGAAGATGAAGAAACACTGTGACATGCTTCAGTTTCTTTGTGATGCTGAGTACGGGATTCCATCTTCCTGCCCGTGTGGGGGGTGAATTGTTGACAAGGTTTCTACTAATCCAACAGATAAGGATTGGTTACCAGGCCGAAGGTACTTCACTTGCAACGCATACAAGGTAATTTGCATTTTCTCTGCTTGTTTAACGTCTGTAATATGTTTAGTCAAACTGAGTGCAACTATGTGAAATTTGCAGAATGATGGTCTCCACTTCCGTCAACCATGGGTTTATCGGAGTTCAGAAAGAGGTTCACCGCTTAAGGCACAAGGTGGACGAAATGGCTGCAGAGATTGTTCAGCTTAAGGAGCTTATTGCCCGTAAATGAGAAGCCTTATGTGAGAAATGTTGTTTGGATGTGTGTCTTCTACCATTTGTGGATTATGTCCATTAAAACTTATGTTGTTTGGATGTGTGTCTTCTCAATTTGTGGATATGTCCATTAAGACTTATGCTGTTTGGATTATGTCTATTTGTGGATTATGTCTCTAATGTGATGTCTCGTTCTGTTAAGACTTGTGGAATTAAATTGAGTCAAGACTTCTGGAATTAATGTGATGTTGTGTCTCTGAAGTTTTGTTAAGACTTGTGTTCTCTGTTGCTTCATTAGTGGTGGCTCCTGTCTCATTTCCACCTTTCTGAGGGGGAGGGGATTCTCGGGCAGTCACATGCTCCTCTAACATATCTTCAAACCTTACAACATATCCACGAGCCAGCCTCTTCATCCAGCTTTCGACAATCACGTCATCCTTATCTCTGATATCCTTTGGTTCTGTTATCCGATCTAGTAGAGTCTGTTCACTTGGGAAACAGACAAGATGTTCTCAATGTCCTACAGTGTTAACATGTTGTGTCAACGCCTTATTAAAATTACCATAACATGTAGTGTAAAATATTCATATACAATGGACAACTAACCTTAATATTACCAAGTTCTTTATTTATTTTTGATAGGAGAAATCCCTTCATTTCACTTCTCTTGAACTTTGATTGGCACATCCTTGGACATGTTGTGTCTGCGTCTTCAACGGTCTATCGGAATTTATTCCCCAATATTGTAATGGCCTCAAATGCTAGGAGCTACACATGTTAAAATAACAAATGAATTGTCAATATCACACTTTCCATCAACATTACAAGCGTACGAGTCATTTATTTGAGTTATTACTTATAACACTTACCTCCATTGGAATATAGAAACCGGGAATTGGCCATATCACACCTTTCATTACCTTTCAAAATGAGCCATATTGTGTGAAATCTCTTTCATCATGTATTCAAAGGACAATCTACCCCAAGGGAATGTTCTACGTAATTTGAGATCATCAACTGCTCTCAGCAAGAATAGATCCACGGGAGGGGGCTTCATTTCTGCTCTTCGTCTGTCCAAGAATAACACTCGATAGGAAATACAAGACCAGCCTCAAACTATCACGACAAGGTTCCATTCCCTCAAGAACTTTTGCTTTCACGTCTTGATATCTTATTATTCCCCTCCCAAAGTATTTCGTCACAAACTTCGTGCCTCCGGCCTGATTGTAGTTCAATGGATAGTTTCGACAGTTCAATCTAGATATCAAAGCATGTTCTCTAATACCACAGCGCATGAGACAACCATTCACGGCAAACCATGCCTCTTTTTCCTTTGCAATGCGAGCGGTTCGAAGAAGAAGCATCCACATTCCCATAACCCTTGTGGTTTTCAGCCTGTGGCATGTGGAATATGTGTTTGAACTGTGGATGATTCTCAAACCAACTCTTCTCTGCCACAGTCATTGGAGGGTCTAATTCATCTAAGATTTTCATTACATCAGCAATAAAACACCTAGTCGATATCTTGATCTTCTTCGTATACTCAGACGATGGGAAATACATGCCCAACGGTTTTATCGCCTCATAGTCGGAATCCTACAAACAAACAACAACAAGTGGCAATTAGTTATACTTAGTTATACCAGTATTACAAGATAACATCCTCTCTAGTTTAGGCTACTCCTACCCGAAACCATCAAATACATCAGTTACACCCTTCCAATTACTAAATAAGATCAAACATTATCATTTCTTCCTATCACAAACAGACCAGTTATCTTTAGTTCTACCAAATTGTTTTGACAAACTACGAGACACATGTAGAAATACTAACCTCGCTTAAGGTTCCACTGCTACTTCCTTCTTTTCTATCTCCTTCTTCATTGGTCTGCACTTCACCAAGAGGATTATTCTCATCTACTTCATTTTCATCCAAGTTTGCCTCTTCTTCCCCTGAGCTCTCTTCCTCTTCTATTGCGTTGTCCTCATGCACTTCTACTTCAACTAGGTTTGGCTCCTTCTCGTTCTCTTCATCTTTCTCTTCATATTCAACAGGGTTCTCTTTCTCATCATCTTCAACAAGGTTATCCTGGTTCTTATTATCTTCATCTTCAACAGGATTTTCATTCTCTTCATCTTCAACAGAGTTCTCGTTATCTAGATCTTCAACAGGGTTCACGTTTTCTCCATCTTCATCAGGGTTTTCGTTATCTTCATCTTCAAGAGGGTTTGTGTTCTTTTCATCTTCATTAGGGTTCTTGTTCTCTTCATCTTCATCACAGTTCGTCTCTTTCTCGTGAGGATCTCCCTTCTCGTTCTCAACTGACTATAGAATCTCAACTTCAACATCTGGAACTTCGCTTTAAAGGAGAAATTATATCCTTCACTGGTTTCGTTCTTCTCTTCCTCCAAGTCTATCTTATCTTATTCATTCTCACTTCCTACAATGACAATGAGAGACGGAATGAGATCAAATAGGGAGAGAGACACGACAGAATGAGACCGAATCGACTACAAATATCGCGAAATTTATGGATTACAACTAATCGAAAACCTAAACTGAAACAATCAAGAGAAGAATCTTAGCTCTCGGTTGTTGTGGTTGGGTTTCTCCGAGATCATTTGCTTTTCCCTTTAGTTGTCCTAGTTTCGTGAAAGAGATAGAGAGGATCGAGAGATTGGAGAGTCAAGAGATAGAAAAATTAAAGGAAAAATGAGAGGGAAAAATATCTATCATATCACACAATTACAAATCGCATTTGATTTTAGGGTTTGGTTGGTTTATCTCGGTTTACCCATTTAGATCCTACAGGTAATTAGATGGGTGGGTTTGACCCTGGTTTTATCTGTAAATATCGTAACTTCCGATGATTTTCTTCCACTCCATTCTCAGATTTAAAAATAAATGTAAACGAAAATAGAGCTTTAAATAATTGATCCAGGGGCACTAGAGACGAGTTCTCAAACAATTGAGGTTACCCTCGAAACTCGAAAGCTTATTCACGAGATCTCGCTCTCCTCTCACTAGAACTGCAAACCCTAATCCGACGACCACTCCGTCGCCGGTAAGATTCTCTCACCGTTCTTCTCTTCTTTTCACCATCCTTCTCTCGTCAAGCTTTTTTTTTAAGGTTGAATGTCTCAGATGTTTTTCCTTGGATCTATAATCTTAATCTAGTCCTATGGCTCATCGTTCACTGCTAGGTATAGGATATGGCTTCACGCGTTTACTCGCTTACAAGCTTCGTATCGATCTCCGTCTTGATATGATTATAAGGCTTCCCAGTGAGGTCTCAGTGTTGATTAGGTCCATATCTGTATGTTTGCTTGTGATGAGAAATTGAAGTAGTAAACTATTTGGTTTATCATTTACAGATTCGTGACGCTTTGCTTTGATGAATTGGATTAAGTTGGCTGCGTCTGTTGATATAATTATAACGCCTCTCAGTGTTGATATCTGTGTTCCTGTATCTAAGCTTGTGATGCGTTTATGATGAGAAATTGAAGTAGTAAACTATTTGGTTTATCATCTACAGTACAGATTCGTGAGATCCTTGTTTTGATGTAATTGGATTAAGATGTTTGTGTCTGTTTATATAATTATAAAGCTGCTTCTCAGTGTTAATAATTGGGTATCTGTGTTTCTGCCTGTATGCTTGTGATGAACAAATAGTTCGTCTATGATGAGAAATTGAAGTCAACTGTTTGGCTTATAATCTACAGACCCGTGTTTTGATAAAATTGGATTAAAGATGGCTGGATATGGAGCTCCTACCAATGGATCAGTCTACGTTTCCAATCTACCACCAGGCACTGACGAGAACATGTTGGCTGAATATTTTGGGACCATTGGGTTACTAAAGGTATGGTATTAGCCAGGTACTAATGGTTTGCTTCTATTTTTTTTTTAACGTTATTTTAATCCACAACATGTCTAACTTCTTACGGTTCGTTTTTTAGAGAGACAAACGAACTGGTACTCCCAAGGTATGGCTGTACCGAGACAAAGAGACTGATGAGCCCAAAGGAGATGCTACTGTTACCTATGAGGACCCGCACGCTGCTTTGGCTGCTGTTGAATGGTTCAACAACAAAGACTTCCATGGAAGCACCATTGGAGTTTTTATGGCGGAGTCGAAGAACAAAAGTGGAGGAGATCATCCGACTGAGTCTTTTGGATTCGATGGAGGTGCTGCTACTAAGGAAACAAATGGAGGTGCTGGGAGAGGGAGAGGTCAGGGTGATTCTTCCGCCAAGCCATGGCAGCAAGACGGCGACTGGATGTGCCCAAATACAAGGTCTGTGACATCGGTGAGGAGCTTCATCTATCTATCCATTGGTTTTGCAGTTTTCTATTTCAGAGTTTTTAGCTGTATAGTGCTCTCATGTTCTTCTATTGGCAGTTGCACAAATGTGAACTTTGCGTTCCGTGGGGTTTGTAACCGTTGCGGAACTGCCAGACCAGCTGGTGCTTCTGGTGGCAGCATGGGGGCTGGTGGTCGTGGAAGGGGCCGAGGTGGAGGTGCTGATGGTGGGCCACCGGGGAAGGGTGCTTCTACTGGTCTTTTTGGTCCAAATGATTGGTCTTGTCCAATGTAAGCAATCTGATTAGGTCTGAAATAATAGTTGGTTCACTTCCACATGATAATGAGCGTTTAATACTTGTTAAAATATTGAAAGTTAACATTCCATTGAAAAACAAGACATTTAGGTGGCATATGGTGGTGCTGGATGTATGTTGGATGTGAGTATAGCTTGTTTGTATGTGAATGTTTTTGGTGATGTCATTTTGACCCTTTGTTTCGAAATGATGTGGCGCGGAAACTGGCCCTAAGAATGTGTGAAAGCACAATGTCCCTCCTCTTTTAAATGTTGATTCTGGTTTTGTAAATTGCCTTCAGATAGTTGTCAAACAAAAAAAGTGGGTTGTAGACCTGTAGTTTTGATCCAGTATCCTGAGTTTTTTTTGATTCGTTTGAGGAAGTTATTTACATGCGGAGGCTGTGTTCATTTTTCTGCGTCAGATATACAAGTTAGGGATTGTTGGTTAAATGAAGTTTTATTTATAGTCTACTAGTCTAACTAAGAGTCTGCTCTCTTTGGGTATAAATACTCTGCTCTGGTCTTTGCTGTTCATATACATTGGTGTATAATCCTTTTGCTCTAATATTTTAATTATCAGGTGCGGAAATGTCAACTGGGCTAAGCGTTTAAAATGTAATGTCTGCAACACCAATAAACCTGGTCAAAATGAAGGTGGTGTGAGGTATGACTCAAATGTCAATGATAAGCTTGCCTTTTTATTGTTCTTTTGCATTGTGGAGCTGAGGATTGATATTATAAATGATTTTGCGGTAAATGTAGGCTACATTTATAGATTTTCTGCTCGATACTTGTAGTTTTGTTGTCAGCAGGAAATTTTTATTCTTCTTTAGAGATGGCCTAATAGATATTTGTAAAATAGGACACAATATTATCTTCTGCAGTTTGACATAGTGCTTCCTTTGCCACTGTGATCAATATGAGAAAGCTGCTACTGCATCAAAATGTTTTTTTTTGTGACAGTTGATATACCTCACTTGAAATGTTTTATCGGTCCAAATTAGAGTTACTTGAAGACACGTTAAGTTTTCAGCTTGACGGCCTGTTGTGCTTATTCATTTACTTTTTCTATATAGGGGAGGTCGTGGTGGTGGTTACAAGGAATTGGATGAACAAGAATTAGAGGAAACAAAGAGACGCAGGCGTGAGGCTGAACAAGTATAACATCCTTCTGAATTGTTCTCTATTTTGTGTCTTTTGTTGCAATTGGGTTGAGTTCTCATTTTTTGTGTGTATACCATTTAACGTGATGTCATAATAATATCAGGATGATGGTGAAATGTATGATGAGTTTGGGAATCTAAAGAAGAAGTACCGTGTTAAAACACACCAAGCTGACGCCGGACCTGCTGTTGCTACTGGTCGTGCTGGGTGGGAAGTCGAGGAACTAGGTAATTTCTGTTTTAACTTTAACTCAGCGAACTCCTCTAGTGTAATGATCCAAACTGTTTATTCGGTGTGTATATATTGTGTGGCAGGTGTTGATAGAGATGGAAGAGAAAGAAGCAGAGACAGAGACAGGCAAAGAGACCGTGGGGATAAGCATAGAGATCATCATTACTACGAGAAGGATAGACGCAGGAGCAGAAGCAGAAGCCGAGAGAGAGAAAGAGGCAAGGAGCGTGACTATGACTATGACCGGGACAGAGACAGAGACTATGGTCGTGGAAGCAGGTACCGTAACTGAGAGATTGCTCAATTAGGGTTTATTATTAGTCTCTCATCTTTTTCTAATGTTTTATCGACTTTATTTTCGACAATGGTGGTAACATTCCAATTCTCTGGGCTTTTCTTTTAATTGTGTGAAGTTAAAACTCTTTTGTTACTTCAGTGGTCTGATTATGTTCAGAGATTACCCCATTGCTTTAATTTATGTGTTCTTGCTAAGGTTTGATCGAACTCAAGAGGAACAAGATGAGAGAGAGAGATCGGCCGTATGGCTTATATTATGAGGTTTGTGTGTTTGTGAAAACTTCTTATAAATATCGAAACAAGAGAGATGTCTAATGGTCGATGTGCAAAGATAAAATCAAGAGAGAAAATCTAGGCTAAAATCAAGGAGAGATAAACATGAAGAACAAACGAAAATGATCAACCGTCCGGATAAGCATAGACCGTCCGGGTAAGCTTTGGTCCGTCCGGATAGGAATGGTTCTGCCAAACCAAGATTTAGGCCGGTTATGGACATTCTTAAACCATCTGGTTTACAACACTCCCCCTGAATGCCATAACCATCTAGAGTTAGTAATGCTTTAAAACCTTTCTATGGTAAACCCAAAGACCCAATGTGGTAAAAAGGGAAGTCATAGAAAAAGATACGATTACTCCCCGATGTGAGCATCATCAAGATCTTTCGCTGAACGATACCAACTGAGCATAAGCTTCCCGAAAGGCAAGTTGGTAATGCCTTAGTGAAGAGGTCGGCCGAGTTCTCACGGATCCGACTTGGAGTACCTTGACCTCTCCATCCTTCTCAGATCATGGGTGAAGAAGAACTTGGGAAGAACGTGCTTAGTCTTGTCACCCTTGATGTATCCATCCTTGAGCTGAGCTATGCAGGCCGCATTGTCTTCATAAAGAATGATTGGTCCATCCTTGCCTTCTGTGATCCCACATGCTGTCCGGATATGGTGTGTCATGAGTCTCAACCAGACACTCTCTACTTGCTTCATGGATTGTTAAAATCTCCGAGTGGTTGGATGGTGTTGCTGATATGGTCTGTTTGACTGATTCCATGAGATGGTTGTGTCTCCATATGTGAAAACATAACCAGTTTGGGACTTAGCACTGTGTGGGTCGGATTGATAACCTGTATCAGCAAAACCAATCAAATCTTCTTTGTTTTGGTTAGCATAAAATAATCCTACATCCTTGGTTCCTTGTAGGTATCCCAGGATGTGTTTGATCCCATTCCAATGCCTCATGGTCGGACATGAACTGAACCTAGATAATAGGCTCACAGCAAAGCATATGTCCGGCCTAGTATGTGTAGTCAAGTACATCACGGCGCCAATGACACTGAGGTAAGGGAACTCTGGACCAAGAACCTCTTCATCCTCGGTCTTTGGTCTAAACGGATCAGTTTCAAGACCAAGGGATCTCACAATCATGGGGCTACTAAGTGGATGGCACTTATCCATATTAAATCTTTTAAGAACCTTCTCTGTATAGGTCTTTTGGTGCACAAGGATTCAATCCTTAAGATGTTCAATCAGTAGTCTCAGACAAAACTTAGTCTTTTCCAAATCTTTCATTTCAAATTCTTTCTTGAGATACTCAACTGTTTGGGAAATCTCTTTGGCCGTTCCAAGTATGTTTAGGTCATCAACATACACGGCTATGATCACATAGCCTTGGCCGGATGTCTTAATGAATATACATGGGCTTATTTGATCATTCTTATAGCCTTCTTTCAGTAAGTACTCACTCAATCTATTGTACCACATTCGACCTGATTGTTTCAATCCATACAATGCTTTGTTTAGCTTGATGCAATGTTGTTCTCGAGAACCTTTAGCATTCTTAGGTATTTCAATACCTTCTGGTACTTTCATGTATATATCATTGTCCTGCGGTCCATAAAGATATGCGGTTACTACATCCATTAACCGTAAATCCAAATTTTCTCTTATGGCCAGACTTATAAGAAATCTGAATGTTGTTGCATCCACCACAGGAGAGTAAGTCTCCTCATAATCGAATCCTGGTCTCTGTGAGAATCCTTGTGCAACAAGTCGGGCCTTGTACCTAACAACTTCACCATTTTCATTTCTCTTTTTCACAAAGACCCATTTGTACCCCACTGGCTTTACATCATATGGTGTTCGGAGTATAGGGCCAAACACACTTCTCTTCTTAAAAGAGTTTAACTCCACGTTTATGGCTTCTTTCCACTTAAGCCAATCTTTTCTTTGCATGCATTCATTTATAGACGTGGGTTCTAGATCCTCATCATCTTCTATGATCTCAAGTGCTACATGGTATGCAAATATATCATCCATGTCGACATGCTTTTTGTTCCATTGTTTTCCAGATATGATATAGTTTATAGAGATCTATTCATTGTCTGGAGGTTCAGGACCCTGATTTTTGGCGTCCCAAGTCTCATTAGGCCCCTTAGCACCCGTATCAATGCTCATGTCTGTGGATACTGGTACGTCTGGACCGTGTCCGGACGTTGGTTCGTCCGCGTTCCGGAACCTTGGGACGAACGGATCGCCCACATCGACCAGATCCTTCTCCCCTTCGGCCATGGTTGGTCTTGCACCTTTCTTACTTGTGTGAGGGTTCTTATCTTTGGAACCAATTGGTCTTCCACGTTTCATACGTGCCTTAGACTCTGTAGCCACTTGGTTTTGTCCCTTCTGGACATCTATTCTTATTGGTGCATTAGCAGCTGGTATGTATGACTTGGTCATTCTATTTGGGTCAGCAAAGGAATCTGGCAATCTATTAGCTAGCTCTTGTAGATCTATAATCTTTTGAACCTCAAGATCACATGCTTGAGTTCGAGGATCTTGCCATGTTTAGGATGTATGATTCTATGTAATTTCTTTTAACAGTTTGCTATTATCTCCTCCTAATGTTGGATACTCAGATTCCACAAAGTGGCAATCTGCATACCTGACCTTAAATAAATCACCCGTGGTTGGCTCAAGGTATTTTATGATTGAAGGAGAATCATATCCAACATATATTCCCATCCTTCTCTGAGCTCCCATCTTTGTTCTTTGTGGTGGAGCAATTGGATAATAAACTGCACATCCAAATGTCTTAAGATGGGAGATGTCTGGCTCTCGACCCATTAGGATTTGGGATGGTGAATATCTATGCTCACTAGACGGTCTGATGCGTATTAACTCCGCAGCATGCAGTACTGCGTGTCCCCAAGCCGTGGTTGGAAGGTTACTTTTCATGAGTAAGGGTCTAGCTACCATCTGGATTCTTTTAATAAAAGACTCGGCTAGACCATTCTGTGTATGGACATGTGCCACGGAGTGTTCAACTGTCACCCCCATGGACATACAATACTCATAAAAGGCTTGGGAAGTGAATTCACCAGCATTGTCAAGACGTATAGTCTTCAAAGGGAAGTCTGGAAAGTGTGCTATCAATCTGATTATTTGAGCAAGTAGTCTAGCTAATAGATTTCGTGTGGACAATAAACACACATGGGACCATCTTGTGGACGCATCAATGAGTACCATGAAGTACCTAAACGACCCACATGGAGGATGTATTGGTCCACATATGTCACCTTGTATTCTTTCCAGAAAACCTATGGTTTCCTTTATTATTTTGACTGGTGATGGTCGGATTTGGAGTTTCCCTTGTGCACAAGGTACACATGTATGATTCTTAGGGACAACTCGTCTACCTTTTAGGTTATGACCATTAGAATTTAGGATAAGTTTGCGCATCATAGATGTCCCGGGGTGTCCTAACCGGTCATGCCACAAGTTGAAATTCTCTTTGAATTCCTTGCTTATTATAGCATTGGCTTCAACTACACTGGTCTTGGCATAGTAAAGGCCAGTGGAGATAGCCGGTATGGTTTCCAAGACCTTCTTATGGTCTTGGCCGAGTTCATAAATGTTCAAGAACTCTTTGGCTCCTTCTCCAATAGTCTCAATGTGAAGACCATTCTTGCGAATGTCTTTAAAGCTCAAAAGGCTTCTCTTAGAGTCTGGAGAATATAAAGCTTCATCTATTTCTAGATGTGTTCCATTTGGTAATAGAACATAAGTTTGGCCGTAGCCTTTTATCAGTGATGATACACCGGCTATTGTGCTCACGTTGGCATCTTTCAATGTTAGATCAACAAAGAATTTCTTATCCTTTAGGATCGTGTGACTCGATCCACTATCAACCACAAGTGTGTCCATACTTCCTTTCATTCTAAACAATAAAAATATAATCTGAATCATTCATATTATTATAATGAAAGTAAAACAAAGTTTATTCAAAGATAAATCTTAAACATAGAATGAAAATACTTAAAGAAAATTTTAAAACCTAAAACACCAAAGCATTCAAACACAAATCGTTTGATGCATCACTTATTCAACTTGGTCATCATTCAGCATGTCTGAAGTCTCATAATCCATGAGGTTATCCTTGTCATGATCAAAGTCTTCCTCGCCATCCTTGTACACCATGTGAGCTTTCGGGTTCTTGTCCTTGAGACTCTCTTGATAGAGGTCGACGAGATGCTTAGCTGTTCGGCATTTCTTTGCCCAATGATTTGTCATTCCGCATCTATGGCATGGTGAGTTTCCAGGATTATGTGGCTTTGAAGATGTCCCATTGCTTTTATCTTTACCTCGTCCATTATTGGACTGGTTTGGACGGTCATAAGGGTTATAGCGTCCTTTGCCATAGCCACCACGTCCGCGTCCTCGCCTTTGACCTCCACGGCCGCGTCCTCTACCATGTGAAGAACCGCGGCCCCTTTGGTCATGCTGGACATGGTTGGCTTCAGTACCATACTTAAGTTTCTTTGAGGCGTGGTTTGCCTCAAGGACAGGCTTAGATCCGGGTGGTCTAAGCTCACTATTCTTCAAGAGCAGCTCGTTATTTTGTTCTGCAAGCAACAAACATGAGATGAGCTCACTTTAGGTCTTAAACCCTTTATGTCTGTATTGTTGCTGAAGCAACATATTGCTTGAAGACATTGTTTAGAAAGTCTTTTCCAACAACTGCTTATCAGATACATTCTCGCCACATAGCCTCAATTTTGAGACTATCTTAAATAAGGCTGAGTTGTACTCATTTACAGACTTAAAGTCTTGAATCATGAGATGAGTCCACTCATAGGTGGCTGTCGGAAGAATCAAAGTCTTCTGATGATCATATCTCATCTTAAACTTTCTCCATAACTCGTATGGATCATTCACTGTGAGATACTGAGCTTTTAAGCTCTCCTCAATGTGATGGCGAATAATCATAAGGGCCTTAGAGTTCTCTCTTTTGTTTGCATTGTTTCCCTCAACAATACAATGCTCTAGGCCTTTGGCTCCAAGAGAGATCTCAATGTCTAAAGTCCATTGCAAATAGTTGTCACCCTTGACACTTAGGGGTGCAAAATCCAAGTTTGTGATATTGGTCATCTGAAAAATATAATTCAGATTTTTTAGGTCTTATTAAATATTTCTCATATCTTGTCCATCTAAAATCAACAAGAATAAAATCGGTTTATAAAAATCCTTTAAAACCAACGAGATGGACAAGTGCATGGTCTAGCCGTACCTTGTGGTACGCATCATTGACCTATGCGGATCATGGCCTAGCCGTACCTTGTGGTACGCTTCATCGGCCAATGCGGATCATGGCCTAGCCGCACCTTTATGTGCGCATCATCGACCAAAGCGGGTGATGGCCTAGCCGCACCTTTATGGTGCACATCATCGGCCAAATCGGATCATGGCCTAGCCGCACCTTTATGGTGCGCATCATCGGCCAATCCGGATGTGAAAGCATCAACCTTGTGGTTGTGCGGACATATAGTGTACCGCATGCAAGCACATCACTTGTCCCATACGAACTAAAGTCATGCAAACACATACAAGATCTATTTATGGTTTTAAATCGGATTTGATCAGTTCAAGTTTTAATTTTATAAACTTTTAGGGTTTTGATAATTATAAACGGTTCATTATAAATCATCTAGCAACCTAATGATTCGATTTTAATTCAAGACAAGAACAAATTTCAACCAAAATCAAACCGCAAAAACCTCAACATAACTTTATAAGATCGGATTCAGACTTTAAAGATTTTAAAGCCGAGATGTATAAACCGCAAAGACAATGATTAGGGTTTTGATTACTTACCTTAATCTTTGGTCGATTTGCTCTTTGGCTTCTCTTTAGAAACCTTAAATAATCAATCCAAAGAAAGAAACAAAGATAGATTAGTTCTAGGACTTAAGGACAATCGACATTAAAAATAAGAAAGTTGGCGGCTTAGGGTTTTGGATGATCTTAATGTTGGCGGCTTAGGGTATTGAATTTGAAACTCGAGATGGTTGATGTTGGAGCTTGATCGTGCTGATAACGTGTTTTAATATATGTGTTTTTTCTGAGGTTTGATCGAACTCAAGAGGAACAAGATGAGAGAGAGAGATCGGCCGTATGGCTTATGTTATGAGGTCTGTGTGTTTGTGAAAACTTCTTATCAATATCAAACAAGAGAGACTCCTTATAAATGGAGTAATAATCGACCATTAGACAAGATATGGTCGATGTGCAAAGATAAAACCAAGAGAGAAAATCTAGGCTAAAATCAAGGAGAGATAAACATGAAGAACAAACAGAAATGATCAACCGTCCGGATAAGCATGGACCGTCCGGGTAAGCTTTGGTCCGTCCGGATAGGAATGGTTCTGCCAAACCAAGATTTAGGCCGGTTATGGACATTCTTAAACCATCTGGTTTACAACACCCATGTCTTCTTGTCTTTTCTGTGTTTTTAAGTTGTCCGTTTTGGTTTTTACTTTGTTTTGTGATTCCTCTTGTTCATTGCCAAATCATTTTCAGCGCTGTAATGAAAAGTACTAAAAGGATAGAACATTCAGATTTTTGTGGACAATAATTTCTCAGAAATCTAAAATAGGATAAGAAAATATTGGGATTTTGGTTTTTTGCGGTGACGGGAAGGTATATTTTAGTATCATGTCGCTTTCGAATACATGGTCGCATTTGGAAATAATACGATGATATAAGCTCGTAGTGGACTCGCACATATACCAGGAAAAAACATTTTTTTATAGACCCCACACATTCACATGCATATTTAATAAGAACTTTTTAATTCAAAAGATCAAAAACATGACAATATCGGAATGAAGTTTTATGTGTTGGGATGTAAATCTATCTCTGTTTCAAAATCAAAGTAGATCAATGGTTCAAAAGTGATGTAAATAAAAATTATTACCAAAGTAGACGGTGCCAAACAAAGGTATATAATATATACGGAATGAACGACACATCAAACGTATATTTGTCAAATATTTATCGTCTTTTTTGTTTGACCATTAAAGTAAAACCACTAAGCAGGGTAAATGGAAATTGATGAACATAACCTTTTCATCTTTGTTGATAAAAGATGAAGAAACTAAGTTTTATCATCTTTGATAATACCACTAAGTTGATTAAACGGAAAAATTAAAATTCTATAGATACGGACACACACACACACACACATATATATATATATATATAACTACTCATATATTGAAAAGTAAAAATAAAAACATTATAAATCTTTATATAACAACACTTTAATATAATATTTTACATAATAATAATAATCATTAAACCGTTTAATTATCAAACTTTGGTTCATTAGTAAAAGTTCATAAACTAAAAAAATTAAATAAAAATAGAAATTCAAAATTTAGGTTAAACTTTTACTTCTTGTTTGCTTTTTAAGAAAAAAGCAAGTGAATTAGATTAGAGTGTGTAAATCTGTTCTTATACATCCTATACATTAATTATTACGTCTCAATATTCACAGTTCAGCAGTGTTCTGTGCCGTCCCCAAACTGTCCCCATCCGGGAAACGTTTCCAGTACGGATACGTCAAGCAAATAGCCTTCCCCGTGCTTCATAGGCAATGATATATGACATGGTGGAACCAATTCTACACATATACTATATTCATTTTAGTTAGTTTTGTACGTGTGTTTATATGGTCTTTAATTCTTGTAAAAAGACTCCAAAGTTGTCAGTATTAAAAACTGTTCACCCCTAATTTTTGCTCACATCGTTTCATTTTGCTCTCAGGATAAATACTTGTGCATATTTGCATTAAAGATCACTCTTGTGTCCCCTAAATAGATCCAATCCTCAAAATTATTGCTATTTATAAACATTGGCCATTACAGTGTCTACTACAACAATATTGTCATCACTATTAGCTAGATAATTCTCAAAGTAACAGGCATAATTTCAAATAGATCAGTCCGGAACAGTCGACAAATCAAGAAACATGTGGTAGAACTCATCCTAAATGATATTGTGTGTGATAACTTGATTCATTCACTTCTCCACACAAAATAATATAGAGTTCATATTGACTACAAACTCTTGTTTGGCCTCCCACTAAAAAGTCTTTTGTATATAACTAGCCAAGTAAATGAAATCAAAACTCTATACGAAATTTGTTTATCTCATCTTCAATTTCGTTATATCCTTGTTTTTTCCTTCTTTTTTTGCCAAGGTGTACAGACTCTAGATCTACAACTCTTGTAAATCTTCTTACATTTATATGAATTCACCTTTTAGCAGAAAAAAAACGCTATACTAAACCAGACTACACGGTTCAACTCGACACGAGGCATTTTCAATCCTAGTTGGTCCTTCAATCGTAGTTGGTCCCATCGCATCTCTTGGATAGATAACTAGATATCCTAATCTGAACTCAATTCTTTTTTCGGTAAAACATTTATTTATGATACCGTGTACAAAATACAGGGTTTTGATCACATGAAGTTAAATACCATACCAAAAAAAAAGAAGTTAAGTACCATGTAAGCTCAAGGTTGTGAGTCTGGTGGGCCAGCAGGCTGGTGGATGGGCTACACATGTGGAGGGATGTGTAACCTTCGAGTGGCGGCAAGATCCATTACAGATTGGCGACCTGTCACATGTTAGTTGAAGTTGATAAACACGCCTTGACGACAAGTCAGGAAGATTTGTACTTATCAGGATATAGGAATAGATTCACCAAGGTGTACTTAACCAGATTATCGATGTGTGTTCTAGGTTAAGCAACTAAGTGAGAAAACGCTTGAGCAAGTGGTGTGTACTTGTTAAGCATTGATCATCGAATGTTCAGGTGGAACAGTTCGAGTGGGTATTGTTAAGATTAGAAATTGGTCCGCCTCTACCGCTGTGATGCGGAGTAAATCGGATTAAACAGATCTAGGAAGATTGTTTAAAGGATTTCTAATAATCAAGAAAGTGTTCTTGAAATTTCTTTGTGTGTTCCTTCAACCGGTAGTCTCGAACTTTCATTTGGTATCGAGCGGAAACCTCAGAGTATCAATACTACAAACAGGTTGAGATCTGCGTGTGTCATGGACACCATGAAGGAACTTGTCACGCTACAAAAACCTATCATGCTTGATGGTGGGAACTTTGGTCATTGGAAGGCACGAATGCGACACTTGATCAGGGGAATTGATGAGGATGCCTGGACAGCCGTTGAGGAAGGATGGTCTGCTCCCACAGTGCTAATGGATGACCAGACAATGGGTCCAAAACCGAAAGATAAGTGGACAGATTCTGAAAAGCTGCATCAAAATACAATTCTAAAGCTCTTACAGTCATATTTTCTTGGTTGATCTAGAGCAGTTCAAAATCATCCGTGGTCATGAAGTCCGCTAAAGAAGCATGGGATACTCGATCAATCACTTTGAAGGGAACACAAGTGTGCGAAGAACGAGGATTGATCATCTAGCCTCAAGATTTGAAAATCTTCGAATGGATGATGATGAACCTATTGATGGATTCATATCAAAGATCAGTGAACTGGCAAGTGAATCCTTAGTGTTGGGAAAGAAATTTGAAGAAAAGGATCTGGTGAAGAAGCTACTGAGATGTTTACCACCTCGATTTGATGCCTACAAAGCAGCTTCTAAACATTGCGGTCGACGATGAGATGAAGTTTGACCAACCGCCGCATTCTAAAGGTACATGATCTTGAGAAAAGGATCGAGTATCAAATGCCCGTAAGAGTATTGCGTTTACTGCTGAGTCTAAAGAGGAGAACGAGTTGCTAAGATTGAGGAAAATCTAGGTCTGATGGCTCGTAACTTCAATAAGTTCATCAAAAGAATGGAGAAAGGAGGGAATCGATCAGGTGGTCGGTTTCAGAGGAATGAGTCAGATCGCAGTAACTCTCAATATCCAAGACAAGATGCATCTAAAAACTCCAAGAAGAAGGAACTTCAGTGTCATGAGTGTGAGGGTTACGGACACTTCCGTAATGAGTGTCCTCTAGCTAAACGAAAGGAACTCAAGTGCATAGAGTGCGAGGGATATGGCCACACTCGGTGAATGTCCCAACAACCTGAAAAAGATAAATCAATGGTGTGTTTCAGCGATACTGACTCGAAGTGAAAGTGATGGAGAAGAACTGCATTTGAACTTCATGGCCTTGATCGCAGAAGAAAATGAAATGAAACTGGAAGCTGTCAATGAATCAGGTGATGGAGAGGATGAAAATGATCTCAATCACGATCTTGAGGAAGAATACAAGACTCTGTTTAACAAGTTTGCTGAACTTAGTCATGAGAACTTGCAACTTCTTAAAGACAAGGCAATGCTGAAAGCCCAAGTAAACATTCGAGTTGGAGAAACCCTCAAGACCGAGACAGAACCTTCAATATTGAAGGAATCAGATCAGAGGTCCTTGCAATAAAGAGAGCGATGGTTGAGCAAGAGAGGGTTCAGAAATTGTTTGAGTTAAAGGTAAACCATCTGAATGAACTGTTGGAGAAGGAGATAGATAAGAGTAAACTTCTTGAAAGCCAGCTCAGTGAGAACCACAAGCAGATAAGGATGCTGACTACTAGAACCACTGCTTTAGATCATCTCTTAACCATCGGACAGTGTCCAAGCACAAACTGGGGTCTAGGTTTTCAGGGATCTACGTCGAAGTCAGGAGAATTGTTGGGAAAATCCGTCTTTGTGAAAGAAGCACCCCAAGAAAAGGATTTGGCAAAATCAGAGAAACCTCCTACTATCAGTGTAAACTCAGGGGATAAGAAGAAATCCGTGGTCGCTCGAAGAGGGAATGGTTGTCATTTCTGTGGAAGACGCGGTCACAACGTGAGGTTTTGTTATTTTCGCCAACATCAGTATCAGCGTGCTTGGAAATTGAATTTGTGCTTTGTTGAACCCTCACTGTATGGACATGTATGGATAGCAAAGCGAGATCTGTATCCGAATTACAAAGAACAAACTTCAGAAGTGCCACATAACAAAAGCAGTGAGGTACACTCTGAGGCAGAGGAGATCCTGACATGCAACTTTGCAAGCACAAAACATGATGACCATCTTGTGAGCCATGTTGCCTACACAAGTGCTGAGACAAATTGTCAAAATGACTCCATTTGGTACTTTGATAGTGGATGCTCGAGACATATGACTGGAAATCAAGAGTACATTGAAAATCTTGAGTGTATCAAAGGAGGAAAAGTAACTTTTGGTGATGGAGGACAAGGAAAAGTCCGTGGAGTAGGTGTAACAGCAAGAGCTGGTCTTCCACGTCTCATAAACGTCTACTATGTAGATGGACTCAAGGCTAATCTCATAATTGTCACCAACTCGCGGACGAAGGATTGGAGGTCATCTTTAGTAGAAAAGAATGCCGGCGATGGATCTTTGTCTGAGAATGTTGTGCTGTATGGTGTGAGATCTGGGAATAACTGCTACATGTGGAAGCCCTCACAGATGTGTCTCTCAGCCAGTGAATCTAAATTAGATCTATGGCACAGAAAGCTTGGTCACATGAACACCAATGGGTTAACCAGACTCGTAAATGCTGAAGTAGTCGGGGATTCCCGAGTTGGAAAACATACCGAGACAAGGTGCAAAGGAGTTGCCAAGGGAAACAAGTTAAGGTTCAGCATAAACGATATCCGAGATCAGATCTAGCAGTCTTGGAACTGGTTCATATGGATCTAATGGGGCCAATCACCCCGGACAGCATTGCAGGAAGGAGGTATATCTTTGTACTTGTTGATGATTTCTCCAGGTACACTTGGGTGGACTTCTTGAAAAACAAATCTGATGCTCTAGAAAGCTTCTGTATTCTTGCTCTGCAACTCAAACAAGAAAAAGGTGGAATCATTCAAATCAAGAGTGATCATGGAGGTGAATTTCAGAATGAACAGTTTGATAAATTCTGTCATAGCCAAGGAATTCGTCACCTGTACGCTGCACCAAGAACCACAACAGAACGGAGTGGTGGAGAGAAAGAATCGAACTATTCAAGAGATGGCTAGAGCAATGTTATGCGTAACAAGAAATTCCATCAGGCTTCGGGCGTAAGCGAAGTGCTGCATGTTATGTCATAAACCGAGTCTATGTCAAACCAAACACAAAGACCACACCTTATGAAATCTTCAAAGGAAAAACCCCCAATCTGAGTCACCTACATGTGTTTGGATGTCTTTGCTACATCCTGAATGATCAAGATCATCTGAAAAAATTTGATGCCAAGAGCGACGTTGGAATGTTTCTGGGATACTCAACAAATAGCTCATCTTATCGAGTTTATAACTCACGCACAAAGTTCATTGGAGACAATGTGAATGTGGTGTTTGATGACAGTATTGGGTTCTATCAGGCTCAAGTGACACAGACCATTGAATGCGTCACACCACGTGCTACTTCACCTTCAGAGGTGAAAATTAAGGATGAATCCGAAGGAGAGGAAGATCTGACAAAACAAGAAGTTGATCTGGATAAGGGAAAAGTGCATAAGAATCATTCATATGCAGATGTGATTGGAGGTGTGTTTGATGAGAGAGTCACACAGAAAAATCAGATTGACTTCAAAGAAATGGTCAAGCTTGCATGTCTCATGGGAGAAATGGATAAATTAGAGTGTTTTGTCTCATTGATCGAACCTAAAACGTTACAGGAAGCACTGGAAGATGAATACTGGACTGAGTCAATGCACCTTGAGCTGGAACAATTTGATCGATTGGAAGTCAGGGATCTAGTGCCAAGACCAGAAGGAGTTAACATCATTGGCACCAAATGGATTCACAAGAATAAGACCGATGAAGAGGGAAACGTCATCAAAACAAATCCAGGCTTGTGGGACAAGGATACACACAAATCGGCGGGTAGACTTTGATGAAACATTTGCTCCTCAGAGCCGACCGAATCTATCGGACTTTTGATTTGAATGGCATGCAATCTGAGAATCAAGTTGTTTCAAATGGATGTAAAGAGCGCTTTTAAATGGCGCCTACGAGGAAGTTTATGTCTCACAACCTAAAGGGTTTGAAGATCCACACTACCCGCACCATGTGTATAAACTCAAGAAAGCTCTATATGGTTAAAGCAAGCTCCACGAGCTTGGTACGATCGATCGACGAGTTCCTCATTAAAACCGATTTCAAAGAGGAGGAGTTGACAAAACCTTGTTTATAGGAGAAAACAACGGAGGCCTCTTGATCATACAAGTGTATGTGGATGATATCATTTTTGGTGGTACGTCTCAGTCCATGGTCGATGATTTTGTTGACACCATGACAAAGGAGTTTGAGATGAGTATGGTGGGCTTAACTAAACTATTTTCTCGGGTTACAGATCAAGCAACTGAATGATAGAATCACCGTCTCACAAAGCACTTATGCCAAGAATCTAATCAAGAGGTTTAGGATGCAGACGAGTAAGATTGCTAACACTCCTATGAGTACAACAACTAAGCTGTCTCGCGGACGATGATGGTAAGCCGCTTGATGAGAAGCTGTACAGGCAATGATTGGGAGTCTCTTGTATCTCACCGCTAGTCGCCCGATTTATGCTTAAGTGTGGGAATCTGCGCTCGATATCAGGCTCATCCAAAGGAGTCACACATGAATGCAGTCAAACGCATTATCAAATATGTGAAAGGTACCCTGGACTTTGGACTTCACTATACCTTTGAGACTAACGTGAATCTTGCAGGTTTCGCGGACGCAGACCGGGCAGGTTGCTTGACGCACGCATTAATCTCGTGGGTGTTTCTTCTAGGCAACAACATGGTGGCATGGCATAGCAAGAATCAAAACCGCGATCTCTACAGTGAGGCTGAGTACATTGCTCAGGAAGGCTGCATACTACTTTGGATGCGCCAAATGCTTGTGGACTATGGTATTATCTCGACACTATGCTAGTTCACTGTGATAATATGAGTGCTATAAATCTGTCTAAGAACCCTGTTCAGCACTCACGCACCAAACATGTGGATATACGACATCACTTTGTGAGAGAGCTGGTTGAGATGAAGATTGTCATCATTGACCACGTATCAACAGAGAAACAGCTGGCTGATCTGTTCACAAAGCCATTAGACCACAACACCTTTCTAGGTCTCAGAAAGGCATTGGGTATTGTCAATCTCTCGAGTAAGTCCCGTGAATAGAGAAGAGTCGCCAGATAGCTGTGTACCACATGTGTCGCCATCGCAACACTAACACCTTGAACCAACAAGTCCTTCTTGGAAAGCCACTCACTCAGCTTCTGATATTACACTCATCTGGTTCACTGTTGAAAGGCACTCATCTCGGACTAGGATGCTGCAACATTTTCGGTTTGAGCCTTGATCACTGTCTGGATTGAACGAGGAAACTCAAACGAGGGTGAGTGCTCAGTCGTAAGGGTAAGCAAATAAAAGAGTGTGTGACACAAGTAAGTGTATCTGATCTAAAAAGGCCTGGAATGATGGATACCGTGTTGGAGCTGGGTGTTACCACACTTTGACTCGAAGTTCGATCACCGCCCGACCGTGCGAGATGATACTTTCCTATAGAGATAACTCACCGAGCTGGGTGTTACCCCACTTTGTCTCTGATTTTGATAATTATCTCATCATAGTGGAAGATACTCTCTTGGAGAAACTTATAAAATCGTGAATTGAGTTGTTGAGAGGAAGAGACAACCACACAAGATACATGTTTGATGTTTCCAGACCATACAGATGAGTGTCATGATGGGGCTAAGTGTGGTGAGCTAACTTGAAGGATCTCGTTTGTGACAGCTACTTCCTCGCTGAGAAATAGCTACGACTGGGTTGGTTCATTGCTTCGCCAAAAATCTTTTGATGACTATCCTCGTGTGTGCAGAATCCGGTTCTCTCGCCACAAAAGGCATCAGTTATGCCTTCTAATGTTGTACAGGTTATGATATCTCTAAGATCAGTCTTCCAACTCTCTACCAAGCACTCTCACTCTCATAAGTGATGTTTACACATTTGGTTACAATTCTGCATCGTTGGGCTTGTCTACTCTTGATTATCGGCTTGGGCTTGGGCTCTTTAAGTTGTTGTTTTTGTTCTCTTTTGTTCATCTTTGTTTGGGCCATCTTGGGCTGAATTCATTTGTTTCACTAATATTTCACTTGAGTGGTCTGCTAGGGTAAAACCAAGTGTTGTGTCTCCCTTTGTGCCACATCCGAAGTTCTCTTGGTTACGCTTCTCAATCTCCTAGCAACATGCAACCAGCAAGGCGGCTCGCTTCAGCAACTTGCAGATGTAGCAGCTTCCGCTCTCCGATAGATGTCCAAGCAACAGGCCAGCTCGGCCGCAGATCAAAGAAGAGATTCGTGCTCGCCACGCCGGTGGCCCTGCTCCTCCGCAACAAACTGTTGAACCTGACGTCGAATCTCTCTCTGAAGGAAACCCCTCCGATGACACTCCTCCTCCCGAGGAAGAAACTTCAGCGAATCAGTCAAAGGAGCAACGGTATGAGGAGAGCCGAAGTCTTTATCGGACTAAGATCTCTTTCTATCCAGAGCTGCTGCGACCAAAGTGGAGACTCGTGTCGAAAAATTTGCCACCGCGGACCGCCATCGAAGATACCAAGGTCTCCGCCACAGAAGTTCATCGATCAGCAGCGATCTCTCTCTACGATGAGAACCTCGCTGATGTGACTAAAATGGTCACCGAAGCAGGTTTGATTCACACTCTCCTTGACTATGACGCTTACCAGCCGAATGTGGTAAGGGAGTTCATCTCAAACCTTCATGATGCTGAGGAACGTGATGATGGGGTAGCCGTGTATGTTCGAGGATCGCCAGGATTTCTCCAAGTCCGATCAACACTGCATCGTATACCGGCTTTGAAGAAGATCCCAACCGGATGGAGGTAAACATCGATGAAGTGTGTGGGTTTCACCGATGGCCAGATTCAAGATGGGAGAACATGAGCTCAAAGTTCCTCACACCCACCAATCAAGTCCTCATACAAATTGGTTCCGCTCAAACCGATCCCTACGATGAACTACACGCCTATGAATCAGAGCGCCTCAAGTTTGTATACATGCTTCACCACCAAGAAGGTGGATTTGACTTTGGGAAGCTCGTGTAACGATCAGATCATTGCAATGGGAGAAAGCACCTTAAGAAAGAAATCTCGCCGCATCATGTTTCCCACATTGATTCAACAAGTCATCCACTTTCAACGCTTCATTCCTCCCGACACTCGAATGATGAATTCACTGGTCTTCCAACTCTAGTAGTTAAAGACATCAAAGCTGGATGTGGTACAGAGCAGATTCAAGCATCGCGAAGTCCGAGGAAGACATTGATCGAGCCATTGAGGGTCTTGGCGCATAATGATTCGCCAAGAGTAAGCTAATCCCGCTTTTGTGCTCCCGTGTTACGCTGGTACCGCTGACAGAATATTTTTATCTCAATGTGCACCTGCTGTGGGGAGAATATGCTCGCGATTCACAAGCTCAGCAGGGGATGACGAAGACGGTGATGAAGACGATGTAGCGATCGAGAACTCTTGAGTTCTTTTATTTTTCTTGTTTTGAACTGATCTCGAAATGTAGTACTAAGTCTCATCTGTAGGATTCTCTATGGCTATTAGTTCCATGAAGGTGTATCAAGGATGAATTTTTATGATATGCTATGAACTAGTTATTCGGAATCCTGTGTCTTTTTGTATGTGGTGTAGTGTCCTTTGTTTCGTGATGCAGAACCTTAGGATGTCACATTCAGATAAAAAGGGGAGAATGTAAGCTCAAGGTCAGGAGTCTGGCCAGCAAGCTGGTGGATGGGCTACATGTGGAGGGATGTGTAACCTTCGAGTGGCGGCAAGATCCGCTACGATTGGTGACGTGTCACATGTTAGTTGAAGTTGATAAACACGCCTTGGCGACAAGTCAGGAAGATTTGTACTTATCAGGATATAGGAATAGATTCACCAAGGTGTACTTAACCAGATTATCAATGTGTGTTCAAGGTTAAGCAACTAAGTGAGAAAACGCTTGAGCAAGTGGTGTGTACTTGTTAAGCATTGATCATCGAATGTTCAGGTGGAACAGCTCGAGTGGGTATTGTTAAGATTAAATTGGTCCGCCTCTACCGCAGGACTGTGGAGTAAATCGGATTAAACAGATCTAGGAAGATTGTTTAAAGGATTTCTAATAATCAAAGAAAGTGTTCTTAAAATTTCTTTGTGTGTTCCTTCAACTGGTAGTCTCTGAACTTTCATACCATACCAAACTTCATCAGTTGAATCAGTTTCTAAGAAATATGAAATACATAAGCCTTCAGTTAAAAAAGTATAGATACCTAATTTGTTTTTCTCTCTCTAATAATTATCAGTTTTTATTCGTGTATGAAAATAAAAAAATATATAAGCAAAAAAAAGAAGATATTGTAAACTTTGAATTCGAATTTGCCGTAAAATTTTGAACTGGACACAACCATTGTTCTTTACAGAAAGAAAACTACAATATTTAGACAGTAGCTTAGTACCATGAAAATTTGTGCAATTGGATAAGAAAATACTAAATTATACTAGTTTTTTTTTAAAAAAAGTCAATCCTTCTCAAAGGAATAAGAATCAAAGTTCAACATTATTCTTTAAATCAACAAAACAATACAGACAACAAATAATCATTTATTGGAATTTGAGATAATTTGAAAATTTATGGGGTTTTCTATATATTGTATAAAATTATAGTTCAACATAAACTTCTGTCTTACTTCCGTCTAACTTATATTTAATATATTTGATCTTATGTAAATAAATTGTATTAGAACCTTGAAAAATGTGCACTTGGAGAAGCAAATATTTAATTATATTAATTTCTTTTAAAAGTCAATCCTTCTCAAAGAATCAAAGTTCAACAACATTCTTTTAAAAACAACAAAACAAGGCAAACTAATAAAATTATTTCATGGGAAATATGAGATAATTTGAAAATTTTATGTGGTTTTCTGAATATTTTGTATAAAACTATACTATAACTTCTACACAAACTTTTGTCTTACACTCGTCTAATTTTTCTTTAATATATTTTTATTTATATATATATTTGCATTGGTGTAAATAAAGACAAATAAAACACTATACATATCTCATTTCCATGTGGCCACTATAATTATTGCTCTATAAAATCCAAAAACACACACAAAATAAACAGCGGAAAGCTTACATACAACAAGTCACAAGACTCATTTTAGGCTTTCATACTCTGATGCAAAAATCGAGAGAGATGTCTCTTTTCTACGATCTTCAAATCAATATCAATGGAGAATACACATTCTTCATCAATCAGGTAACAAAGAATCAAACATAAAAACTGAATCTTGATTATGCTCTGTTTCTTATTTCTCTATATGCTCTGTTTTAGGACGTGATTTCAAAGTACTCTGTAAGCTTGAGGAAGATGATAAAACAGAGCAAAAAGAAGAGAAACAAGAAGACAAAAGATCCAGAGATCATCACTATCGAGATCGATGAGTTTCCAGGTGGACCAGATGGGTTTGAGCTGGTTTCAAGGTTCTGTTACAACGAAGGAGGCATCTCAATTGATGTCTCAAATGTCTCGACTTTGTACTGCTGCTCTGTTTTTCTAGGGATGACGGAAAAGCTCTGTTTCTCTAACCTCTTGCTTCAGACAGAGACTTTTCTTGAAGAAGTGTTCTATGGTTCTTGGAGCGACATCGTTTTGACCCTCAAGAACTGCGAGCAAGTGTTCCTCCACGCGGATTCGTATGGTCTCGTCGATAAACTCATTTTCGCAGCTTTGACCAAAATCTCTCGGAGTTCAGAAGCTTTTTCTTCCTCTTCTTCTTCGCCGTCTTCGGCCAAGAACACGCCAGAATCAGATAAAAGGTCGAATCTGCAGACTGTTTCTTGCGCAAGAAGCAACGAGTGGTGGTTCGATGATATGTCAAGTCTCTCCCCGCTGATCATTCTGAAGCTAATAAGGATCATTGGAGCTTACAAAACCAACGTAAAAAGCTTGGTACAAACTAAGTTTCTTCTTCATTATCTCAAGACAAGACTCCAAACCAAATCAAGAAATACAGAGCTTATGAAGAACAAGCTTAAGTACTCTGAGTTAGCTGATACAGCGGTTAGACGAGTGGTTTTGGCTGGTAAAACCGATTTTTCTTGCAGGAAACTCTTATGTGTTCTTCGGGTTTTATCCAGTTTTAGTCTAAGTAGAGAGTCAAAGACCGGTTTAGAAACCCTAATTGGAGAGATGTTGGATCAGGCAACACTTGATGATCTTTTGATACCTGCAGCTGGAGGAAGCAGAGAGAGTGGATTCTACAATGTGGATCTTGTTATAAGGTTGTTAAAAGTGTTTGTGAGGAACATAGAAGATGAAGGAGAATCAAAGATGAAAGAAGTTGGGAGACTTATTGATAAGTATTTGAGAGAGATATCTCCAGATCAGAATTTGAAAGTATCCAGGTTCCTTGGAGTTGCAGAGAGTTTGCCAGATTCAGCTAGAGATTGCTTTGATGGAGTTTACAGAGCCATTGACATCTATCTACAGGTCAGTTTTTATTTTCTTGAATTTTTCTTTTTATTTGATTAACATTTTCTTTCTTCACCAACAAATTGACGGTAAATGTTTTTTAATACTAAGTGAGACAAATAAAGAGAGAATAAGTTGTTCTTTTTTAATTTGTATTGGACATACAAAAGAAGATAAGTGACAGATAGATTTTCAATACATTTTCTATTAAATACATTTTTTGGTTTCTTGTATTCATTAAGAGATTCAAAAAAAACAGAGCTAAACTATTCTTTTATTCATCATAAAGATTTGAAGTTTGTAATGATGTGTATACCATATACACTGAGAGTATATGTAAATATTTAAGACTTCGAGTCATCTTCAGTTTCTTCACTGTCTTGTTGCTGCCGTGGGGTTTCCTGTCAGATTACCTCACAAGGATACAAGTTTCTTCTGTATTCTTGTCTGTCTGGTCCTGTGCTATTCTTTTTTTTTAAATACTATTAATAACACTATACTAAAAAGTCAAAACTATAGTTGTTTTTGGGTATGGTACTATCAATTGCCAAGTGAAACACTAACATGTATATTCATATATTTTACCAAAAAGTATTCATATATCTCTATAATATTATTGAAAAGTCGGCTTCTACGCATTACACTCACGTTAACTCTCACATTGGTTAATTACGATGATACCCTTAATGAATTAAAATGTTATATTTAAACATTATTATTGATTTTTATTTAAATTATTTTTAATATTTTCCAAATAACATATATAATAAAAATAATTATATCTTAGTTTGAATTTGAAAGAATATATGTAACTTAGGAAACTCACAACATGAGTGACTCGACTAATTCAATTTATATCTAAAATCATAGATTTAACTATAATAAAAATAATTATATCTTAGTTTGAATTTGAAAGAATATATGTAACTTAGGAAACTCACAACATGAGTGACTCGACTAATTCAATTTATATCTAAAATCATAGATTTAACTATAATAAAAATAATTATATCTTAGTTTGAATTTGAAAGAATATATGTAACTTAGGAAACTCACAACATGAGTGACTCGACTAATTCAATTTATATCTAAAATCATAGATTTAACTATAATAAAAATAATTATATCTTAGTTTGAATTTGAAAGAATATATGTAACTTAGGAAACTCACAACATGAGTGACTCGACTAATTCAATTTATATCTAAAATCATAGATTTAACTATAATAAAAATAATTATATCTTAGTTTGAATTTGAAAGAATATATGTAACTTAGGAAACTCACAACATGAGTGACTCGACTAATTCAATTTATATCTAAAATCATAGATTTAACTATAATAAAAATAATTATATCTTAGTTTGAATTTGAAAGAATATATGTAACTTAGGAAACTCACAACATGAGTGACTCGACTAATTCAATTTATATCTAAAATCATAGATTTAACTATAATAAAAATAATTATATCTTAGTTTGAATTTGAAAGAATATATGTAACTTAGGAAACTCACAACATGAGTGACTCGACTAATTCAATTTATATCTAAAATCATAGATTTAACTATAATAAAAATAATTATATCTTAGTTTGAATTTGAAAGAATATATGTAACTTAGGAAACTCACAACATGAGTGACTCGACTAATTCAATTTATATCTAAAATCATAGATTTAACTATAATAAAAATAATTATATCTTAGTTTGAATTTGAAAGAATATATGTAACTTAGGAAACTCACAACATGAGTGACTCGACTAATTCAATTTATATCTAAAATCATAGATTTAACTATAATAAAAATAATTATATCTTAGTTTGAATTTGAAAGAATATATGTAACTTAGGAAACTCACAACATGAGTGACTCGACTAATTCAATTTATATCTAAAATCATAGATTTAACTATAATAAAAATAATTATATCTTAGTTTGAATTTGAAAGAATATATGTAACTTAGGAAACTCACAACATGAGTGACTCGACTAATTCAATTTATATCTAAAATCATAGATTTAACTATAATAAAAATAATTATATCTTAGTTTGAATTTGAAAGAATATATGTAACTTAGGAAACTCACAACATGAGTGACTCGACTAATTCAATTTATATCTAAAATCATAGATTTAACTATAATAAAAATAATTATATCTTAGTTTGAATTTGAAAGAATATATGTAACTTAGGAAACTCACAACATGAGTGACTCGACTAATTCAATTTATATCTAAAATCATAGATTTAACTATAATAAAAATAATTATATCTTAGTTTGAATTTGAAAGAATATATGTAACTTAGGAAACTCACAACATGAGTGACTCGACTAATTCAATTTATATCTAAAATCATAGATTTAACTATAATAAAAATAATTATATCTTAGTTTGAATTTGAAAGAATATATGTAACTTAGGAAACTCACAACATGAGTGACTCGACTAATTCAATTTATATCTAAAATCATAGATTTAACTATAATAAAAATAAAATATTAAGCAACTTTTAATTTAGTTCTTTTGTAAAATTTATATATTTACTTGAATTTATAAATACTACATGAATTTTTAAATCAATCAAAATATATAAATCAATAACATCTTAAAAATGTTTGTAATTTATATTTCTGATTCCTAACAACGAGAGGGAGGTGAGGGTGGGGGATTGGTTCTTGAAATAAATTTGTATATATTTCTTTGTTAAAAATACAGACGCTTCAGATTGAAGAAAAATTACAGTTTTGTAGATTTTAAGATTGGAGAAACTCGGTTTTGTAATATTTATTAAAATTTGTAGGTTAAATTTTAAAATCGATATATTTTATTTGGATTTGTAAATACTAAATAAATTTCTAAATCAATAAAAATACATAAACCAATATTTGTGATCGGTCTTAGTTGATGTGATCTCAGTTTACTACCGTTCGCGCATTTTACATCAATTTCAAACGTAAATAACAATACTAGGAAGTAACGAAACAGTGTTGTAACATAATGAATTTACAGGGACGTACATCTCATTTTCTTAAGAATCACCACCAACTTTGGCGACAATAACTGAAGCATAGTGAGCAATGTTAGTCTCAGGCGAGTGTTTAAGCCTCGCGATGACAGGGAACAACTCCGATGACTTCACGAACTGTCTGCAAATCTGGTGGTTCGAACACATTTTAGCCAGCGAGAAGAGTGCTATCTTGAGCGGTGACTCACTTCCAGTCTCTTTCTTGCTCGGGTTCAGGGCAGTAGCCGAGCAATCCGCAACAACTTCAGTAACGTCTGCATTACAAAATACGCGAAATTAGACACCAGTTTCTTGCCTGAGACACACAATCTTGACAAGACACAATATTAAACACCAGGCTTTTAGTTTGTGACCTGAGAAATCTATGTGAACAACTTATTATCCGAGGTATTGAGTGAAACCGTTTTAGAATTTCGTGATTGATTTGAGACGAGTGCAGATACTTAACCTGTAAAGCTCCTTTGGAGACTATATCTTCACAAAGCTTGTTGGAGTTACGGACAAGGTTGCTCAAAGCACCAGCAGCGTTCGCTTTTGTCTTGTCTTCTTCGGCTGAGGTCAAAACGTTTGCTAGCTGCGTTATAGATCGTCTTAGTTCTTCGTACAGCTTGTCACTATGGTAAGCAGCGTTCCCAATCTACAAACAAAAGGACCTCTTTCAAGATTGATCAAAATATTATATGAAATGTTTGTTAATTTGTGTGAGTTTTACAGCAAAGCAAGCGAATTTCTGTGTTCTTTTGTCAGGATCAGCGCATCGATCAATGAGGAGGCCGATGATTTGATGTTCCGCCTACAAAAATTTAACAAACACGCTGACAATGTAACAAGGAACACTCTGTTATCAAAACATAAGGCTCCTCAAAGTGTTGTTACTTACGAGAGAACTGTAGAAGTATTCATTGTGTCTGCACATGTTTCCAAGAGCACTACACGCTTTTGCGCGTACATTTGGATCCGGATGAGTGAGGAACTCCTTCAAAGGCTGCAACACAGAAGCCTCACCGATGTATTTGTAGAAAGCCTACACGGTAGACGACAATACTAACAAGTTAGATAGCAGCGTGTGTACTTAACAATCCTATGTGTCTAAGCAAAAAGAATGCAACATGTGTTTATTTCCGTTTTATGAATTTAGAAATCGTACCTTATCCATCCTCGATAGATCCGATATGATCATCAAAACATCAAGTATGACTTCTCTTGGACTTGACTGGTTGAGTAGTTTTTTCATTCTGTTGGGATCCAACAGACCTTTGCTAACGAGCTCTACCGCAAGACGTGGTCGACCCACCATTTTGGCAAGAAAAGCAACTGGCCTTACTAGATCCTTTAAGTCCAAGTGTTCCAAGCAACGAAGAATTAAACTGGGTACTCCCACCTGAAAAGTTCAATCCAAAGAGATTTATTCAGTTCACATAATGACTAGCATTAAGAACCCAACTACTAGTCACAGTTAATTGTTGAATGTTAAAAGAAATTACTAATCGATGCCTGTCCTCCATAGATATAATGATCTATTACGTGATTTCAGCTCGTAATCATGAGAAATGAGCTGTAGATTCTAATTAACAAACAAATAAAGAGAGAATAAGTTGTTCTTTTAATTTGTATTGGACATACAAAGAAGATAAGTGACAGATAGATTTTCAATACATTTTCTATTAAATACATTTTTGGTTTCTTGTATTCATTAAGAGATTCAAAAAACAGAGCTAAACTATTCTTTTATTCATCATAAAGATTTGAAGTTTGTAATGATGTGTATACCATATACACTGAGAGTATATGTAAATATTTAAGACTTCGAGTCATCTTCAGTTTCTTCACTGTCTTGTTGCTGCCGTGGGGTTTCCTGTCAGATTACCTCACAAGGATACAAGTTTCTTCTGTATTCTTGTCTGTCTGGTCCTGTGCTATTCTTTTTTTTTAAATACTATTAATAACACTATACTAAAAAGTCAAAACTATAGTTGTTTTTGGGTATGGTACTATCAATTGCCAAGTGAAACACTAACATGTATATTCATATATTTTACCAAAAAAGTATTCATATATCTCTATAATATTATTTGAAAAGTCAGTTTCCTACGTGTCACACTCACGTTAACTCTCACATTGGTTAATTACGATGATACCCTTAATGAATTAAAATGTTATATTTAAACATTATTATTGATTTTTTATTTAAATTATTTTTTAATATTTTCCAAATAACATATATAATAAAAAATAAAATATTATAAAGTTTATAAAGCGAATTTAAAAACGTAAATATATGTATAAATAATATGATTTCATTAAAAAGGAAAGTTCACAAAATAGTAATATACCATTTTAAAATATTTTTAAATAACATAAAATATATTAATATACTTTCTTTATATTTATATTTTCACAGATAATCTTGATATTAGAAAAATAAATATTATTTATTTTAAAACATAATTTTAAACAGTACAACAATATATATTTTCACAAGAATGTAAATATTTTTAATATATTTATCTATTTTTTAGATAATTACATAAAATAATTAAGTAACATAAACTGATATATGTTTTATTGACTAAAATATTTTATAATTAGTATTATTGAAATGTTATTTATATTTTCTTATATTTATTTGACCATAATATCTTTCAATTACAGCAAAAACTATCTATAATTTTTTTCTTATATAATAAGATTTCTCAAATAAAATCACAATTATTACTGCTTATTTTAAAGAAATATTGAAAAACGAAAATAAATTTTAACAATAAACATCTTTTGATCAAATAACAAAATATTTTAAAATCACACTATACACTTTAATGATGTAGATATATTATATTTTTTATTATTAAAATTATATGTTTTCTTAATATTAAATTTTCTTTTAAATTTTATGTTTTTATGTTTGTGGAACTTAATATAACCATAAGCAAAAGGGATAAAATCATGTACAATTTATAAAAATATTTTAGTTATTGTAAATATTGATATGTGTTCATGAGCTTCCAAAACATATCAATTACTTATTATGTAACTTTCTATAGATCATCGTTTTATTTTCTAATTTCCTTTTTTAAATCAACATTTAATTTGATATATATATATATATATATATATATATATAATGAAAATAATGCACATTTAAACGATAAATAAAATTAATTATACTTGACTTAATTATAATAAAAATAATTATATCTTAGTTTGAATTTGAAAGAATATATGTAACTTAGGAAACTCACAACATGAGTGACTCGACTAATTCAATTTATATCTAAAATCATAGATTTAACTATAATAAAAAATATAATTTTATAATTATAATAATAATAATAACTTATTTTATAAATATAAATTATAAGATGACTCAAAACACCTTAACAAATAAAAATAAAATATTAAGCAACTTTTTAATTTAGTTCTTTTGTAAAATTTATATATATGCATGAGATTGCAGAATATTATCGTTATATTAACTTACGTAATTTGAAACCAAATCCTTTAGTTTATTTTTTTATTTCATTCCAAGCACAATATATCTTAAGTTATAGATAATCTTCCTAAAATATATTTACATATCTAAGACAAAAACCAACCTAATGCATATAAGAAAATTAATCAAAATTTTAATATATTTTGAATTAAATTTTTTATAATTGAATTCAGAGCAATAGATGCAACCTAATATATGCAAATGATAACTAAACCGATTGTAAAAACAACAAAACCGACTAGATATAACTATCTAAAATTATATGTCTAATTAAAGTAATATATAAATTATGCATAAAACTATAAATTAATTTGAAATTAAAAGTAAATAACAATCAATTATTATAATATATATTTACTTTATAAATATTTTTACTCGTGCATGAGCACGGGAAAATCACTTAGTATTTTAATCTTAGTAAAAATGATAATCACCTAGTATCCATTTTATCAAACCAAATATGAAATTTAAAGAAACAAATGATATTTCAGCTTTATATTAGATCATTTTTTTCCTATAAAATTTTCAATATTATTTACATAAAATATTTTTTTAAGAAATACAATTGTGGTGATTTTGGTGGAGTTGGACAGCCTTCTTTGTAATATATATTGAAAACTGATATCAGTGCTCTGTATACCAAGTAATTTTTGTTCTTTGTTTGTTGTGTACAGTCACATCCGAATCTAACACCAGAAGATCGTACAAATATATGTCGATGTCTAAATTATAAGAAACTGACACTGGAGAACTGCAGACAGCTCGCCAGAAACCCTAAAATACCTCCAGATGTTGCCATTCAAGCACTCAAGTCCAGATGTGACAATCAAGAACACAGAACTCGAACTCCAGAGGTGAAACTTGTAAACAAGAGTACGTGTCGTAGTCGTAGACACTCACAAGACAAGAAGCCTGTAATGTTGCACCTCAAAGGCTTTGAGATATCAGATAAATTAGCCGATGAGTTGAAGACCCAAGGAGGATATAACTGGAAGATTATGGATAGTTTCAGAGAACGGTTATGAGGTCTAAATGGCAATTTCATTTGCGTCCCAGTGTTGTACAAAGAGTCTTGTACAAATAATCGGTTTCACCGATATTTTTAGTATCAAAAGCTATGAATTCATGAACAATATCTTTCACTTGGTCTACCAAGTAAATCAACCATACCCGCAAAGTGATCCTCATTTGTCTCCAAAATAAATCGAAGTAAACCGAACCAAATTACTATGACTAGCTCTCAGGCTGCACTTGCATGTCATGATAGACACTTCAAATACAAGCTGGGCATTTGGTTTAGCTAAAAGTCAAATACCAACCAAACTGAATAAATAAACTGAAATTAACGGAACTATACCAAGATTTATCAGAATAATTTGTCTCCCACCGAATAAACCGAGATACAAAACGATTTTGGTTGAATTAATTTGGAACTCAAAATAAAACTCAAAACCAAACCGAATAATCCGAATTTCAAACCAAACCAAAATCAATTTAGTGATACATTCCCAAAACAGAGAAAACCTAAATACCGAATGCTCAGTTCTATACTTAGAACGTTTGTAATTTGATATTTCTGACCATAATCTACAAAAACAGTTCTATTTGTTATGAATATCATGTTTATAGATGTCCAGAAACTAGTCTATTATATGTTAGTGTTGATTTGTGTCATGCCCCATATATGGTCCATTATATCTTGGCCCACTTGACCCACTTGTTTATGTAACTCCTATATAAGGAGCACTTAAGTTTATGAATAAATCATCATTTCACAACATGTTATCAGAACGATAGCCTCCACCCTGAAAACCCTAAAAACCGACGAGACTTCAGAGATGCGTATCTCCCAAACCGTGGGGAGCCAGAAGGCGATCAAGCTATCCATTTGAAGCTCTTGACGAGACGAACAAGTCGTCACAAACGGATTGCCGATCGGAGCACAGAAACGCCGTAACGCGCAGGATCAATACCCGCCGCCGATTTTACTTTGGAAATCCTAACCCTAAAATTCGGCGATACTTCAACGACGTGTTTCTCTCAAACCGTGAGGAACCAGACGACGAGTAATATATCAATTTGAAGTCCAAGACGAGAGGAATCTATTGCCGCAGACGGCTTGTCGATCCGATCTCTGACGCGTCCTTAAACTCAACTCCAATACGCGTCGCCGACACAAACCCTAATCCTAATCTGATTTCTCTCTTTCTCTTATTCGAATTTGATTTGTGTATAAACCATTGATCCTTTGTTTATTTGATCTCTTTTTCCCTTGTTTTAACTTCTCAGCTCATCGGATATCAACTTGTATCCGTGAAGATCAGTTCGCACCCGAGAAAGCCGTTCGCGCTCTTCTCTCCTCTCTCTCTTGGTGGTCCGGTTTCAGATTTTTCAAATTGAGGTAAATAAACTCTGAAACCTTAAAATAGAACCCATAAATCGAATCTGAATTGGTTGTTAAAAGGATTTGACCATTAAAATTTTGCAAAACCCCTAAAACCCTAGTTTAATAGGTCCAATCCCTTCCTTGAGTAAATCGGAGCTCTTAAACCAAAAGTTCGATTAGAGATTGGGAAACCAATTAAAATCAAAGCAATATTTTCTATTGAATCTCGACAAAACTTATGATCTGAATGATCAACCGAAACCTCAAACCTAGATTTCGATCAAACCCCCTTAATTTTAATTTTTGATCGATTTCCTCAAGAACCCTAATTTTGTTTGCTTGATTCCAATTGATCTTTTTCCCTGATTGATTGATTTGTTTGTTTAATTTTCGAAGTTGAGTAATTAGAACTGTTTAAGATCGAATTGGAAGTTTAATTTTTTGGTAAAGTTGATTGAAAAACCCTAATTTCCATTTTTAATCGATTTCTATTTTTTTAAAGAACAATTTCTATATTGTTTTGCTTGCTTAATTAAAATAGAAACTTGATTAATTTGAGGTTCCTGATTGTCGAATTGGAATAGATTAAAATTTTTAAGTTGCTTAAAACCTTAATTTTCCATTTTTTAAAACAAAAAAAAATCGATTTTTATTTTTCTTTTAGACAAGTTCCATAATTGATTTAATTTCTTTTTTCAAAAATAGAAATTGTGCTAAGTTGAGGTTAATTTCCTGTTTGTCGAATTGAACCAAAATAGAAATTGTATAGAATTGGGATATTGCCTATTTTGTTCATCTTGAGACTATGTGAATTGTTAAATTTCGAAAATTATTAGATCTCACTGGAATTTGATTGCTTGATCTGTTAAATATGTGAAACAATAACTACCATAATTAATAAAATCAGGTGGAGAAGTGATTGATAAATTTAATTAATTGTTTCATGAAAGCTAGGTTGATAGAATTGATTGATGCATCCATTCTTAAATAATGCGATAATGTGGTCGTGTGACCTAATGACATAGTGGTCTGATGCATCCTCATCCTAGAAATCATGTATGGCCGTGTGGCCTTAACTGCCTTAGACTCATAGCCCCACCTTTTTGTTTATCACTGCATGCACATATAGAAACCCTTTCACTAGGTTGTTGCATGACTTCATGGCCGTGTGGCCTTAGGATTTATAATCCTTGTCCGCATTTTTCATTTGGTTAAATGTTCAATGTAAAATCCGTGTGCTATAAATGTTTGTTTGAATGTATTCTAAAATCCCTGAATGATTGATTGTGTGATTTAGATGTCGAGATTCGAACCCTCGGATTACAATACCCTAAATCTCTCTGGAGATAATTCCCTAGATTGGGCAATGAACACTACAATTGCCTAAAGGACTTGTGAGATGTATTACTAATGGTAATAAAATAATTGAAAGTGAAAAGAATAGAGCCATAACAATTATGCGCCTACATCTCACTGAGGATCTAAGAGATCAATATCTGGATACAAAGGATCCTTGTGACCTTTGGAGAAAACTAAAATCCAGATTCTCTATGGCATTATGTCTAAAAACCATGGATGAATGGAAGTTGCTCAGGTTCCAGGATTTTGAATCCATGGATGAATATAATTCTGCTCTGAAAAGAATCATCTATGGTTTTGAACTATGTGGTGAAGAGATAACAGATGAGGGGATATTACATAAGACTTAATCCACATTCCATCCAAAGGATGTCCTGTTATTACATAAGGCTAAAAGCTTCGCCACCTATTATGAACTTTTCTCATACATAGTATCAAGAGAGGAAAGGGAGCAGAAAATTAAAGATATCATCAAAGATTTGATAGATTACAGAAAAGATATCGTGAGCAACGAAGTAGTGAGATGAGACTCCCTGAAGTTAATGGATCCGAGACAGCCGCCTGGGAACACATGGATTGTGAGGCTGGCCTATACATTGACTAAAGAATTGAGAATTCGACATTCTGATCTTGTTTTTGGTGTTTTAGTTTTATGCTTTACTTTATATTATCATCATGCACGTTTTATCCATAATATGAGTTGTCTTAAGTTTATTTTATCGCTCTTATTCTTGCTTGATATTGCTTGATTGTTTATGTGATTGAATTCATATCTATTTGAGCTATATGACTCGATCAACCAACATATCTTTGAATTATAAGGCCTCGAAGTCTTATGGAAATAGAACTCAATAGAAGGATAGTCTGTCTATTATAAGACCACGGCCAAGGCATGGCCTTAAAGGGCACGAATTTAATCACCTAATTAAAGGTCCATTGAGTCATAAAGACTTAAGTATGAATAGTTTCCACAATGGACAAATGGTTAAAGGAAACAAAGTTCCTTCATTTTTTTTTCAGAAAATCGCCTAAGGCCTTATAAGAAAGTGGTTAAGACTATACCTAAAAGATCTACTGATAGAGACTATGCTAAAGATCAGTATGATAGAGGCATAAAGCCATGGCAACCAGAAAGGTTGGCCCACGAAATTTATAAAACTTAATGGCATGACTGGATTAGCCATCCAGGTATGAAACTTGATGCAATAAGATTGTTAAAGGCACAAAAGAGTTATCCCATTAGATCTCACGTTGTGTAGCATGTACACAAGGGAAACTTACAAGGCTTTATTGTCCCAAGCATCACGTGATTATGGTATGTACATGAGGGGGAGAAAGCATAAACCATGGTCCATGAACATACTACAAAATCCGTGGTACATTGGCTGCAACCATAGAAAGTTTGGCCGAATTCTGAATGCCATATAGGCCATTGCCTTATGCTTGGGAACACATGGAATTACATGTATAAGATTGATAAGCATCAAGCCATATAAGTAAGCATAGATATTCCCATCTCAGATTAAGGGTCATGAACCAGACACATACATATAAGTGAATAAACCACCACAAACATATGTGCCATCTAAGATAAAACCTCATAAGAAAATTGAGAATATATGTTGGATAAAGAATGTTTTTCTCCACGTGTTTATAAGTATCTTGAGCCAAAATATGGGTGATCCAATAAATGGCCAAGAACACAGATTGCAAAAGATAGTAATCTGTCTATCCAACATTAAAAGGAGAAAGTTATAAGCTGGTAAAGAACAAAGCTATAAGAGAAATAGAATGGTATTAACCATCATTGTCTAGGAAAGATCCTCGGACTAGAGAATATGATTCAAGACGTCCAAATATATAAAGAGATTATGCAAAGTTTATGCAAAGCTAGCTAAACAGATGCCAGACATATTGACCCGAATGAAATGACTAAGTCATATATATATATACCATCTTGCACCACGAAATTGATGTCCTAGGGAGACACAATTAAGTTGCTACAGAGTCTATACAAGATAGACCAATAAGTTCCAAAAGAAAATGAACCTCGGATAAGAACAAAAAAGGTGCATATATATACAAATCCGAGGTCACTAAGGGAAACCAGTCCAGACATTGAGAAAAGGCTGCGCAGCTAAACATCTAAGGTACCATGACCATGTAGCTTGGGACGCCAAGCTGCAAGGTAACCAAGGTCCTAGAACATAAGATCTCAAATCGATTAGATCATGTCTGGAATACAATGAATAGTATGGAATACTATGGAACTATATATATACATAAGAGTGTTAACACCAATAATGCAAAGCTGCGTTGAAAACTACTTTTGTTGCTACTTGTAATTAGCTAATTATATGAGATTCAAGGCTATCCGTTTCCTCTTCTTCTCATGTAAATTTACATGATAAACTTAATTTTCTTCAACAATCATTAGACTGAAAGTTCCAAGGGTCATATATCATTTTCAAGAGGTACCCATAAGTTGAGAACGTGAGTAGAAGACTTGTAAAAAAAACATGAGTAGAAGAATCGTAATGTAATTTTAAACCTATCATATTTTCCATCTTCAAGAAACAAAATATCAACAAATGATGTGTGTGCGAGGCATAGAAACCAGAAATTCAAGCATAATTCCTGGAAGCAGAAAAAGAAAGGTTATATATTACCTTAACCACTGACCCAGGACCAATAAGAATGTTTTGTGGCTTCATGTCACGGTGGATTATACGGTTCGAATGCAAGTAATGCAATGCTTTCACCTGGGTTTAGGAGTTTGGACATTGTCTTATTAAATCACAAAAGGAGCTCAGATGTAGTAATAAGAGCCATGTTGGCAAAACGTGTTACCAGCTGCTTTGCGATGGCTTGAACTTGCTCCTCCGGAAGGCACTTGTCATCTTCAAGAACCTCAAACAATTCACCCTGTGAAACATGTTCCATCATGATTAATTTATTTCATCTAGGTGTGACTGCAGGATTCACAATTCAGTTCTTTTAGAATCTACAATCGACAGGGAGGAGAAGATTACTTGGGCAAACTCAGTGACAACACAGAACTCTCGTGCGTTCTCAAAGGAGTCGAGCATCTCAATAATGTTCTCATGCTTGAGCTTCCTCAATATCTGAAAGCATACAGAACACATTAGGAGATACGATACCACATGAATGTGAATTAAAGAAGTTTCTAACCTCGATTTCTTGTCTTAGACTATGAATATCCTTGTCACTCTTCCCTTGTTTCATGATGAACTTCACGCCACCGTCTGATCAATAGAACTCATCAAAGTAAGATTTGGAATCAATCAGTACAAGATTAAACGAACAAGATCAATTTACCTGGCCGGTATACTTTCGTCTTCCTTTGTAGACCCTCCCGAACGAGCCTTCACCAACGAGCTCTATCACATGATAATCCTCAACACCCATGATTCAGCACGATTGTGTTCAAATCTGCCGTATAAAGCAACGAATCAGCTTCCTCAATACACCAATAATCGAGAGTCTATGTCTAGTTCAATCAAAAGCTTCGAAAGGATCTCTACTCTATTTTGCGTTCCGAAGCGAATTAACTAAGCTATACGTGCAGATCCTAAATCTGATTGGCGAAAATATCTGAATAATCGGGGCAATCGAAGATTTTAAGCAAAGTAAAGACGGATAAGAACCGTGGCTCGCGAAGATGAGTAGAGTAGAGGAAGGCGTGACCGGCGGAAATGGCAGAGTGGAGACGCCGCCGATGTGGAACGGCGGTGAAGCGAAGTAAACGAAGAAGAGAGATCCGTTGGATCGATGTTTGGAAAGAGAGAGAGAGAGAGAGTGCTTGGGATATTATTGGAAACTTTTGAAATTCAAAAAGAGGGAAGATATTCTACTCGGTCCTTTCGTTAGTGTATGTGTATCTCAGACTATAAAGCTGCAAATACAAACCCAAAAAGGTTTTAGTTAATATGGGCCAGGCCTTATTTTTTTTTTCTTTTCGGCTTTACTTTCATTTGTTGAGTAACCATAAAAGTAACTTTTACTGAACTTAGAGTTTAGGTATTTTTCATTTCAGTAAAACGTTTATGAATAAGCAATTTATATTTTACTGTTATATATCACGTAACTCTATAATTTTATTGTTTAGACTTCTTATTCCACATTATTGATATATAGTGATTTGTTTTATATATTGTTATAGTTGTTAATTCTTACTAATAAGTTTTCGAGTTCGGTACAATAAATTTATAATCTAAAATAATCAAATAGAAAATCTCTTTCAATTTTTTTTTTCAATTTATACAGTTTGCTTAAAATACATTTTAAAAAATTATTTAGTTATACTATATAACTGATATAAATACTATATAACTGATATTTATATAGGATAATTTATATGTTGCATTTAAAAATATGGTTTAACATCTTTCATTTTAGCATTTTACAAGATTTTATAATTAAATGATTTTTTTTTGTATAAACAATAAATATATATTATTTTAGTAAATTTAATCGTTATATGATATTTTTGATATGGGAAATTGCCACATTCATAGTACTAATTTTCATGTTTACACTAACCACTTTTACACTCACTTTTAAAGGGTAAAGACACTTATACCCCTGGTTAACTAATTTAACTTATGGTTTAGAGTTGAGAGGTGAGTAGAGATTTTGGAATGTGAAATTTAGGTTTCTAATAAATATATAAATAAATACTTAAAAATATATAAAAATATTAAAAATAGTTTCAAACATAATTATCGATTTTCAAAAAAAATTTTGTTATAAAAATTTTGAAAAAATTAAGAAAACATAATTTTATTTTTTATTTAAATGATAATTTATTATATATATATATATATATATAATAAGAGTATAAGAGTCTTTTGCCAATTAATGAAAAATGTATTTTTGAAAATGTCTTTTTAGTGGTGGTAAAGATGAAAAGTGGTACCATGAAAGTGGTAAACATAAAATTTCCTCTTTTGATATTATGGTATTAAGTTATTTTTTCATATTAAATTAAGATAATATTATTTACTTTGATTTTATAACATAATTTTTCGTCTTTCATTTTTAAAAGTTATATATATAGAATATATGATTTTATCTTTTGTAAAATTTGGATTATTTATTTTCGAAATTTTATATTTGGTCAAAATAAATTTGGAAAATTACACATACTAAATTAATTTATCATTTTATACTAAATGCATAATGCATTTTCACAAATGAATTACTATTGTTGGAATTATATGAGGAAGTATAAGATAACTTTTGTATCTGAAACTAGTTTCTTTTAATTTTTGAAAATCTATTTGTTCAAAATCTTAAATGGCTAATTTGATGTTTTTAAAAATTAAAACAAAATTTTATATTTTAAATGCTGGTAAATGTTTTTGAAAATTTGATACCAAAATCTATTTAAAAATATGCAACCAATCAACACCATATAGTTGATGATGCAACATTTTTTTTTTTTTTACTTTTAGACTTCAAATCATCTAATAACATTGAAAACATACCATGTTTCAAAGTACTCTAACAATGTTCATATATTTGAGGTACAATTATTTTTTCATCCTAGATGAGAACATGATCTAAACATTCAGACAATTATGTAAGAAGATTTTAATAATATGTTTTGTATTTGAATGACATTGCGTTTATTGGGGAATGACAGAGGCAACATAAGTGGGGAATGACAGAGGCAACATAAGATGTTGATTGGACTTTGTTTTGGAACATCTAACTTCCTCAGGTGTATATTTGCTAGACTTCGCATTGACTTTTAGGTATCCTGGAATGAGCTTTGGCATCATGGTTGTCAACCCTATCAAAAGTTTCAAGTATTTGAACTAGGCATGCATGCTAAAAAATGATTTATTAGTCAAAAAATTAACTGTTAAAGAAAAACAAATTGAAAAATTTGTCTTTGGGATTTTATCATTTCTTAAAATCCTGAAAACAAACTCTAATGATGTTTTAAGAAACATATTTATTTAAGAAACATATATATTGGATAGCCAACAATATATCTATACTATTAAAGCAAAATACCTCCTAGAATTTTGCTCATAGTTTGACACTACAATTTCAATTTTATGCCATTGAGAAAATATTCTGATATTAATGATGAGATCCATAAAAATCGTTAAAACAAGGAAAAAATGGAAAAACAGACGGAACCCACCTAAAAATCTATCGCCGGAAAAATAAAGGAACATATGGATTAATCTATAATTAGTGTCCGCTGGAAAAATAAAAATTAACCTACTATATTCAAATCTACTAATTAGATCAATAATTATAAACAATACAAAAACTATAAAATTCACTCCGTCTAATTAAAATGATGAGGACAAAAACTTACATTTAAACATATATAATATGCTAATATAAAAATATAATCTAATATAACTTACAGTTATTTGTTTCATCGTATTTCGGTTTCTCCCTTAAATAAAATAGTCGGAAGAGTTCCAGAAAATATCAAGAAACCTTAAAAATAACTTTTCTTTCTGTTATTTTTGGGAAACAGTTATAAAATCATATTTAATAAACGCAAACCCATTTTTACCCACGGAATCCATCTGTATAGAATATTTTTGTATTTTTTCAGTATGCATTAAAAATCCCAATATCTTTTTAACTTTATAGGTTACATTTAATAAAATTACTAAATGAATATAAATACATTTTTTAAATCATGTCCAACATATAAGTATATTTTAAATGCATAAAAAAATCAACAAAATTGTAAATAGATTAGATTATCTTATATAAAAAATATATAAGCTTATAGTTAACAAAATTTGACCAAAATTTTAAAAAGAAATAAATCATCTCAAAGGTTCAAAATCTACTATGACTTAAGAGATTATTAGATTGTCCTATGCATGCACAATGCATTTCCACAAATGAATAAGATGAGAAAGAAGTTTCTCAAGAACAGCATTGTTCCTAGCTGTTTATGGACTGAACAAAGCAGTTGTAAATTAGATGATAGACTAAGTGATACTTAGTAAAGCGTTCTGTAAGAACCATCAGTCCATATATATAGCTCTCTTACAAGAGAAGCCCCTTGTGTTTATACTGAACCAATCCATAGAAAGTTTGAATGGTTCAGGCCATTGGTTAATCCTTAGAAAAGACCATGTTTATATGTGTAGGGACTGCAATAAACTTGCAGCAAGCCATAGGCGTGTTTGTGTGTGATCAGTACGTCCTAAACCATATAATAAAGTGGAAGATGACCACAGGTAAAGGCAAATAAAGCCATCTGATCCACGCCAATAAGTCCTTGCCGACCATGACCATGTCCGACTTCGTTTCAGCTCAAATCTTTCATGTGGCGACAAGATATGAGCCTAGGTCATGTAATGGACTTAAGGTACTATCTATCAGTATGCATATCAGTATGCATGGTCTATGATATAACTAATAGAAAGGAAGTTCTAAGGAACCAAAGGCAGTAGGCCAACTACATCTATACATTACCACGTAATGAACCATGTTGTTGCAGCAACATTAGGTTACTCAGCCACTCATTGGCAAGTTGTAAGACATGAATGGACAAGGTCCATGACCTAACACATAGGTCCTAACACGTGGTGGTTGTCCATAATAAGAATAGTCATAAGACATCATAAAACATAATTGTGGACTGCAATGTTTCGATTAACTAGATCTATGTATGGACAGCAATATAAGTGAGCATAAAAGAAGTATGCCCACGTATAAGTATGGTCTAGGACCATGACTTAGACATAGATCAATCACATTAAGAGTGTGGTATAGATAAAGAATGATCCATTGTAATGCATACGCGGCCAGCATACATCCATAAGAGATGGATATACCAGATCATAAGGATTGTATTTTTATGTTACATATAGTACCATGATCAGACCATATTGTTTATAAATGAGTTTTGGTCGAGTTTTATCTAACCAGAACCTCATATGGTCGAAGCCACACGTAAGAAGGTCCGTATGGACCATGGCAGCTGCATGATAAGCCAAAGGTTCGTACATGGTTGGGTCATTAACTCAACATGTCTAGAGCATTCGTGGTATAGCCAAACTATTATGTCCAGTAGATACATGGGACATAAGAAGATATGATAGTGATGTTTGGCCACATCCTAAAGGTCCATTTGATTGAAACCACGAATGGCATCAATATAGACATACTGGTCGAGGACCATCATCTATGAAGACAATGCAGTGTGCATAGCTCAACTCAAGGAAGGATACATTAAAGGTGATCGGACAAAGCACATCTTGTCCAAGTTCTTCTCCACCCACGATCTACAGAAAGGAGGGGAGGTTCAAGTGACCCAAGTTCGTTCAAGCGAGAATTCAGCCGACCTCTTCACCAAGTCACTTCCAACCTCAACATTCAAGAAGTTCGTGCATCAGATTGGAATGCGCAGGCTCAAGGATCTTCACTGAGGTCTAGAACAGGGGGAGTAGTGTGTGTTGTACTCTTTTTCCTTCACTACGGTTTTGTCCCACTTGGTTTTCTGAGTAAGGTTTTAACGAGGCAACATTAAGCACACTACAAGCTCTATATGGTTCTGGCATCCAAAGGGAAGTGTTATGAATATCATGTTTATGGATGTCCAAAAACTAGTCTATTATATGTTAGTGTCGATTTATGTCATGGTCCATATATGGCCCATTATGTCTTGGCCCACTTGTCTATGTAACTCCTATACAAGGAACACTTAAATTTATGAATAAATCATCCTTTCACAACACTATTTCTCCTTAATTAATAGTTTTGATAGGTCTTAGTTATCGATCGTTTGCGAATTTTTCATCAATTTCAAACGTAATAACAATTACTTCAATACTGGAAAGTAATGAAACAGTGTTGCGGCATAATGAATTTACAGGGACGTCTCGTTTCCTCTTAAGAATCACCACCACCAACTTTGGCGACAATAACTGAAGCATAGTGTGCAATGTTAGTCTCAGGAGAATGTTTAAGCCTCGCAATGACTGGGTACAACTCCGATGACTTCACGAACTGTCTGCAAATCTGGTGGTTCGAACACATTTTTGCCAGCGAGAAGAGTGCAATCTTGAGCGGTGATTCACTTCCTGTCTCTTTCTTGCTCGGGTTCAGGGCAGTAGCCGAGCAATCCGCCACCAACTTCAGCAACGTCTGCATCATAAAATACACGAAATTAGACACCAGTTTCATGCCTGATGAGGCTATATGAACGCAAAATCGTGATTGAATTGACACGGAGATAGATACTTAACCTGTAAAGCTCCTTTGGAGACTATATCTTCACAAAGCTTGTTGGAGTTTCGGACAAGGTTGCTCAATGCACCAGCAGCGTTTGCTTTTGTCTTGTCTTCTTCGGCTGAGGTCAAAACGTTTGCTAGCTGCGTTATAGACCGTCTTAGTTCTTCGTACAGCTTGTCACTATGGTAAGCAGCATTCCCAATCTACAACAAAAAAGGATCTCTTTCAAAATTTATTAAAATATTGTATACTTTTTTGTTAATTTGTGATGAGTTTACAGCAAAGCAAGCGAATTTCTGTGTTCTTTTATCAGGATCAGCACATCTATCAATGAGGAGACCGATGATTTGATGTTCCGCCTACAAGATAATCAACACGCAGACAATGTTAAGAAGGAATACTCTGTTCTCAAAACATTAAGCTCAAAGTGTGGTTACTTACGAGAGAACTGTAGAAATATTCATTGTGTCTGCACATGTTGCCAAGAGCACTACAAGCTTTTGCGCGTATGTTTGGATCCGGATGAGTGAGAAACTCCTTTAGAGGCTGCAGAACAGAAGCCTCACCGATGTATTTGTAGAAAGCCTACACGGTTGACGACATCACCAACAAGTTAGATAGCAGCGTTTATACTTAACTATCCTATGTGTCTAAGCAAATAGAATGCAACTATGTCTTTATTTCGGTTTTATGAACTTAGAAACCTTACCTTATCCATCCTCGATAGATCAGATATGATCATCAAAACATCAAGTATTACTTCTCTTGGACTTGAATTGTTGAGTAATTTTTTCATTCTGTTAGGATCCAACAGACCTTTGCTAACGAGCTCTACCGCAAGACGTGGTCGACCCACCATTTTGGCAAGAAAAGCAACAGGCCTTACTAAATCTTTTAAGTCCAAGTGTTCCAAGCAACGGAGAATTAAACTGGGCACTCCCACCTGAAAATTCAATCCAAAGAGATTTGTTCAGTTCACATAATGACTAGCACTAAGAACCAAACGTAATACTGGGTGAAGAAGTGAAACACAACTACTAGTCACAGTTACCATTTTAAAAATTACCAACTGATGCCTATACGTGTCAAAACTTATGTTCTGTTACGTGATTTCAGCTCATGAATCATGAGAAAGAAAGCTTTAGCTATTCCAGTAAACTAACCTCCACGAGAACTTTAATGTATTTGTCCATATCCTCTTCTATAGCTTTTAGCAGATCTCTATCTTCGATGCACACTCTCACGCCAGGAGAGCCCATGTTGAGAATGAATCCACTATTCACAGAAGCAGTGGCAGATAACGGACCTGGTTGACTTTGTAGAGCAACAAAAGGAAAAGCAAGCAGATCAATTATCACATTTATAGTCTCTCTGGCTCCATCTTTTCTTCCCGCAGGGCCGCCCCAGCTCTTTACTAGCTTGATATGAGCTTCAGACATTAAATAAGAAATCATCTTCATATTTTCAGTCTTCAATAGAACTTGACGGAAAGTTGAAGTGCCGCCCGAAAGACAGTGGCATATAGACGAAACAGCCCATATAACGCCCATAGGGGACAAGCCAGTCCTATTGGGAGTGTTCTTGATGTCATCTGGGGAAGTATTTGAAACTCTGCCGGCTAACAGATTCATAAGAAGCAATGGTGCACCACTAGCAATAAGCTGCTGAACTGTTAAAGGTCCTCCCCACTTCAATCTTGATTCTAATAAACCAATACATCCATCCAGAAGTCCATGCCATTTGGTAAGACTAGACTTAGCAAAAGAAGATATGACTTCACCTTCATTACTTGGCATGGGCCTTAGATGATAACACAGCTTAGTAGCTCGAGGAATCAGAGGCACTGCCATCTCAGAGACAGAAGATTCAGCAGAAGATCCCTTTTCAAGAGAGAGAATAGATGCAAGAGCAAGCATAGCTGACGCAGAGTGATTCTGAAGGGAAGCTTCGATTTTATCCTCTGAGGCAATATGACTGGCTATGGCAGAAAGACGATGTAGATGCTTCTTTGGAGAAGTTGTCAGCATCAACAAAGCAGAATTTCTCCCACTTACATTCAAACATTGGGCAACTGTCGCCAATAGAAGGCATGAATGGAACACCAGATTGTTTAGTCTGCCCTTGATGCTATTTGTTTCTCCTGTTTGTTGGTCCTTGATCGCTGATGTTGCGTAAGATAGTATAGAAAATAGTTCTGAAATAACAGTACCATCCTCTCCGCCACTGACTACGGTAGTAACAGGCAATGAACTGGGAAGACCACAAAGCACGCTAGGCATAAGTCCATTGTGAAGACAGCATCTTGACAAGAGCTGATGCATCAGAGAAGAAGTTTCCAGTTATAAGTTTCAAGAAGGGGGAAAAGAAACAACCTACAAAATTTGAAAGTTAACGTAGCCAAATAAAGAGAGGCGCATCAGAAAATCACCTGGATTGTAGAAATCAATGGAGCCTCAACTCGTTGGTGGAGGCAATGACTGACAGCAATTTGCACATGCTTTGATCGGAGATATGTTTTTGTCACTGTATCGACAAGTTTCTCAGATAACGGACCCCACTCACAGTTCCTTTGGTCAAGCTGAGAAAGACGATGGCTCTGCAAGGCATCGAGAGGAAATATGTAGGCATTGTCATTCTTGAAGAATGTTTCTGAAGTATCTATGAGAATCCATATTGCTCTGCAAGCTTCACAGGCTGCTGCCAACATGTGTGAAGAGCCAGAAGCTAAACTCGACCCGGACGAAGCCAAACAAAGACACAAATGATCAACTATGCGGGACATGTTAGCGTGCTCCAAAATCTGTAGCGAAGTAGAATCAGGAGTTGAAGCCTTAAGATTTTCTGCAACTCGAGACAACATCGTTCCGATGCAAGAACAGGCCTCATATAAAATTCTACCAGTTCCCTCTTCTTCCCATCCGACAACCTACATAAACATAAAGTAATAAATAAGTACAGTTGGTTTGTTCTCAAAAGAACCTCTGCAGACTGCACCAAAAGAAAGGTCACCTGTACGAAGATTTCCACCAATTTGGTCCAGTGCCTGATGTAGGAACTATGTATGCTACTGCCTTCAATATGTCCTACCAAGTTTTTAGTGACTGAAAGACTCTGATACATAAATAGGGAAGCGTTACAAATCATCTATGACTGTAAATTAAAGTAGAAGATCTAAAACACATGGAAGAAGTTTTGCTCAAGAGAATTCACCTTTGGTATTATGTTGTTGAACTCGGATGATTTCATCCTAACAAGAGCGTCAGTAAAATCTAGCAGTGCACATGTTATTTTATTAATCAGTCCAACTGAAACTATGGCACGAGCTGCAACCAAATTGGAAATGATCCTGAGGGACTGAACAGAGCAAGCAACATCTTTGTCCCTGCGCACCCATGAAGACAATGCAAATATCATAAAATTACACCAATTCACTGGAAGAGAGTAAAAGATCATAAGACCAGAGGCTTGGAACCTTTTTTTTACGTAGAATACCTATTTATGTTCCATTATTATGATCTTGTAGGTTAAAAGAACAACACATACACCAAATTTTACCTTTTAGACTGTTGCGTGGATTTTGAACATCTTTCCAGTGATAGCAAAACAACATCCATTGCTTTATCATCTTCACCTATAACTTTTGCACCTTTAGCAGTGCGGGATGTATTTTCCATTTTGTCTAATGTTGCGTCACCTGAAACGAGAAAAACAACACATGCATTATGAAGAAGACAAAAGAATTTTAGAAATTCCGGAAGAAGATTAAAGTCCTTTCACAGATATCGTGATCTTTGTGGAGTTTCTGAAACTATCTATATGAAACATGAGAGAGAACTGGGTTTATAATTAAAATGTACCGAACCTAAAGTAAAATTCTATAAAAAAAAGTAAGATGAAGAGATTTACAAATAAAACCTCCCATTACCTGCACTTTTGATATCCTCTTGGGTTGGGAATCCGAGGAAGTCCTCAGGAGATGGAGAAACTACTTCGACCGCACTCTTCATATCTGACTGAACGTCAGCTAGAGTTCCTGGAGAGGCGTCTTTAACCGGGGTCGCAGAGTCACATTTTTCTGTGTCACATTAACACTACAAAATTAATAAAGGAGAAAAATAACTAAGAGATAATCTAACCACAGACTAAGTTAGTCAAACCGTTTCTCTGTTGCCCTCCATTTCCTTGTCTCCAAGTTGCCTTATGATCAACTACTGCTGCATGCATTTCCTGAATACGAGTACCAAAATCTTCTTAGTGATCTATTATACAAATCGTTTTATTGAATGAAAAGGACAATTTCAACAAAATGCTATGTGCATAAGATACAAGCTGCAAACTCTAAGTCATCAATAGTAGATTGTTACCCTGGCTTCAACTTCCTCTAGTGATTCTTTAACGAAGGGATGCTGGAGAAGAGCAGGCCAGGTTAATCGACTTTGGGGCACCTGTTTTGCATCGTAATATACAAACATACTAGCCCCTTCCAAGATAAGTCTTACGAATGTCAATACATAGTAAAAAGCTTTGAACAATAGAAACTTCACCTTGTTGAGCAATCCCTTCAAAAAGCTTTTGAAATTATAACTCATTTCATCAGGATATTTGACGGGATCCTTAAAGATTCACTAAAATGTTAGCTCAAAATTTTAGCATAGAAGATGGACAAGAATATGCAATGATTTATATACCTTAACAATGTGACGGATGAGCGCGTACACAGAATTGGTGTAGAAGGGAGGTTGACCAACATATAATTCATACCTAATGTATTACAAGAGATTATTTAGAACCATCCCAAGTGTGGTATTATGTACATTACACAGAAAAATGAAAAACTATGAAAGAAAAGCCATTAAAATCATTACATTAATATATGCAGTAGCTTTCATAACAAGATAAACGGAAGTGGGACAAGTAAAATGAGTTTCTCCACTTACAATATAACACCAAGAGACCACAGGTCAGCGGTATGATTGTATGGCTGTTCTCTCACAAGCTCCGGTGCCATGTACAATGGAGTGCCTGAAGTAAGATTTCGTTGGTGTAAATTCAACAAGGCACGAGTTATTGAGTTATCTATTCATTCATAGGCCTAATGAAAATAAAAGATGTTAACCTTTAATAGATCGCAAAACCACAGTGTTGGCAGACATAGCTCGAGCAAAACCAAAATCGCATAGCTGAAAAATTAAAGGGTAGACAAGTAAAAGTATGCTAACGAGAAATGATAGGGAAGAAACAAAGCTGTGTGAAAAGTATTTTGTTTTCACTTATGATTAGCTAAGCATATGGATTCCTGGCTAGCCAGATCCTCTTCTTGTAATGTAAAATTTTTCATGATAAACTGAGTTTCCTTCAACAACCAATGACTGAAATTTCAAAGGTCATACATCATTTTCAAGAAGAATCGTATACTAACCTTAAACCTAACATAAACTCCATCTTTAAGAATCAAAATATCAACAGCTGGTGTGTGTGGGAAGCATAGAAACCAGCATTTCAAGCATAACTCCTGAAGCAGAAAAAGGAGGCTAGATTACCTTAACGACAGACCCAGGACCAATAAGAATGTTTTGTGGCTTCATGTCACGGTGAATTATACGGTTTGAATGCAAGTAATGCAATGATTTTACCTGAGTTTTATTAGAAGTATAGGGCATTATCTTATCAAATCAGAAAATAGAAAAATCAGATATAGTAATAAGAGCCATGTGGGAAAAATGTGTTACCAGCTGCTTAGCGATGGCTTGAACTTGCTCTTCGGGAAGGCGCTTGTCATCTTCAAGAATCTCAAACAACTCACCCTGTGAAACAAAGTGTTCCATTATATAGGTGCCAAATACAGGCTTCATAAATCAGTGATTTAGGAAACTACAATCAACATACTTGAGCAAACTCAGTGCCAAGACAGAACTCTCGTTCGTTCTCAAAGGAATCGAGCATTTCAATAATATTCCCATGCTTGAGCTTCCGCAATATCAGAAAGCACACAAACAAGTAAGGTCAAATCCAACAAGACTCACACACCATAGAAGTGTATCTAACCTCGATTTCTTGTCTTAGACTCTCTATATCTTTCTCACTCTTTCCTTGTTTCATGATGAACTTCATCGCCACCGTCTGGTGAGAAAACCAAGATTCGAATCAAATCAGTTACAGATTAAGGAACAAGATTAAACCAATCGATTTTACCTGTCCGGTATACTTTCGTCTTCCTTTGTAAACTCTCCCGAAAGAGCCTTCGCCGATGAGCTCGATCACATGATAATCCTCCACACCCATACTTAAGCACGAGATCTGATTGGAGAAACGAAGATTTAAGCGAAGTAAGGGACGGATATAGAACCGCGAAGATTCGTTGAATAGAAGTGGATACGTCGCTGAGAAGGGTGAAATGAAGCAGATCAGTGGGATATCAGATAGACTCTGTAATTGGGAAACTTTTGAAATTCAAAAGAGGGAAAAAATAATAAAGTTTTCTTTTAGAGTTAGTGTACACGTGTTTTTTTGTTTGTTTTATTTGGGCTTTAATGGATTTATACTTATCCCTTGTACCATTTTAACTTGAATAACACGAGTTCGTCGCACGGTGAATTTATTTGTATATATTATCGATAATTTTTTATATATTTGATCATTTTATTTATACATATACAATATTTTTGTTGTTATTATATAATTTTTTCCAATGGACGGATCAATTTTTATTAAAAATTATAAAACTAAACTATAATTAGTACTAGATATTGACCGTGCACATCCGTTTTTGCTTTAATTTTTAGAACATTATAAATTCATAACTAATTGGTAATTGTTGGATTTTAAAAATTATGGTCCTGTTATAAATTATTGTTACGTTTATTATTGTATTTGTTAATAAATAAAGGAATACTAATACATTCATATATTAATTTTTGTTTCATTGTTTTTTGTTTATTTGATATTGTAACCCAAATATTATAGCTATTTTAGTATTGTATTAATCTCTATTTCTATTTGGTGGTCCATAGAAAAATTAGAAAGAAAGGTTAATCGACTTTGGGGCACCTGTTTTGCATCGTAATATTTTATCCCTTTCCAAGATAAGTCTTACGAATGTCAATACATAGTAAAAAGCTTTGAACAATAGAAACTTCACCTTGTTGAGCAATCCCTTCAAAAGCTTTTGAAATTATAACTCATTTCATCAGGATATTTGACGGGATCCTTAAAGATTCACTAAAATGTTAGCTCAAAATTTTAGCATAGAAGATGGACAAGAATATGCAATGATTTATATACCTTAACAATGTGACGGATGAGCGCGTACACAGAATTGGTGTAGAAGGAGGTTGACCAACATATAATTCATACCTAATGTATTACAAGAGATTATTTAGAACCATCCCAAGTGTGGTATTATGTACATTACACAGAAAAAATGAAAAAACTATGAAAGAAAAGCCATTAAAATCATTACATTAATATATGCAGTAGCTTTCATAACAAGATAAACGGAAGTGGGACAAGTAAAATGAGTTTCTCCACTTACAATATAACACCAAGAGACCACAGGTCAGCGGTATGATTGTATGGCTGTTCTCTCACAAGCTCCGGTGCCATGTACAATGGAGTGCCTGAAGTAAGATTTCGTTGGTGTAAATTCAACAAGGCACGAGTTATTGAGTTATCTATTCATTCATAGGCCTAATGAAAATAAAAGATGTTAACCTTTAATAGATCGCAAAACCACAGTGTTGGCAGACATAGCTCGAGCGAAACCAAAATCACATAGCTGAAAAGTCAAAGGGTAGAAAATTTAAAAGTATGCAAGAAAATTTCTATAAAAGAAAAAAAAAAAATATAACAAGCTGCACTGACAAATCTATAATTGAGAAGTACTTTTGTTGCTACAGGTAATTAGGTAAGTATATGAGATTTCAGGCTATCTGTTTCCTCTTCTTGTAATGTAAATTTACATGATAAACTTAGTTTTCTTCAACAATCAAATCACATATTGAAAGTTCCAAGGGTCATATATCATTTCCAATCGTACTGTAATCTATAAGAAACAAAATATCAACAACTGAGGCGTGTGGGAAGCATAGCAACCAGGAATTGAAGCATAATTCCTGGAAGCAGAAAAAGAAAGGTTATATTACCTTAACCACAGACCCAGGACCAATAAGAATGTTTTGTGGCTTCATGTCACGGTGGATAATACGGTTCGAATGCAAGTAATGCAATGCTTTCACCTGAGTTTTAGAGAAGTTCAGACATCGTATTATTAATCACAAAAGAAGGAACTCAAATGTAGTAATAAGATCCAAATTGGTAAAAAACGTATTACCAGCTGCTTAGCGATTGCTTGAACCTGCTCTTCCGGAAGGCACTTGTCATCTTCAAGAACCTCAAAGAGTTCACCCTGTGAAAGGTGTTCCATCATAATAGGTCTATTTCATATAGGTGTGACTACACTTCTTTAAGAACCTACAAGGTGGAGAAGATTACCTGGGCAAACTCAGTGACAACACAGAACTCTCGTGCGTTTTCAAAGGAGTCGAGCATTTCAATAATATTCTCATGCTTGAGTTTCCGCAATATCTACAAAAACAAAGTGGAGTTTTTAATTTAATGATTTAAGGAGACGCCACGTGATGTAAACAGTGAAGTTTCTAACCTCGATTTCTTGTCGTAGACTATGTATATCCTTGTCACTCTTCCCTTGTTTCATGATGAACTTCATCGCCACCGTCTGATCAATAAAGTTGCATCAAAAGTAAGATTTGGAATCAATCAATAAAGATTAAACGAACAAGATAAGTTTACCTGGCCGGTATACTTTCGTCTTCCTTTGTAGACTCTCCCGAAAGATCCTTCACCAACGAGCTCTATCACATGATAATCCTCAACACCCATACTTGAGAGCACACGATTGTCTTCTAATCTGCCGTATAAAGCAGCAACTAAAATTGAGAGTCTAGGTCTTAGTTCAATCGAAAGGATCTCTGCACTATTTCGCGTTCCGATTTAGCTTACAATCGCGAATCGACTAAGCTACAAGTACAGATCCTGGATCTGATTGGCGAAAATATCAGAATAAGCGGGGTAATCGAAGATTATATGCGAATTAAAAGACGGATATAGAACCGTGTTTTGCCGAGATGCGTAGAGTAGAGGAAGGCGTGGTCGACGGAGATGGCAGAAGTGGAGACGCCGCCGATGCGACGAAGTAAAGGAAGAAGAGAGATCGGTGGGATCGACGTTTAGAGAGAGTGTTTGGAAACTTTTGAAATTCAAAAAGAGGGAAGCAGATATTCTTTACTCAGTCCTTCCGTTAGAGAGTGTTATCTTAGATTATAAAAACCATAACTCACGTTTTCTGCTTTATTAATATTTTTTGAACGGACATCAAACAAATGAAAAAAATAAAATAAAGTACAAACCCAAAAAGGTTTTTAGTTAAAATGGGCCGGGCCTAGTCCATCAACTATTTTTTGAGAACCATAAAAGTGGAATCTCAAATTAGTAAAACACAGCGCCAATCCTAAGAAGAAAATTGGTTGGAATTGATTTTTCCAGAAAGATTGGAGAAGACAAATATATACATCATGCAGAGTTAACATTCGAAGGACGGTTGAACAGTTGAAATTCTGTTTATGATTTAGTGATCAAGTCGGCGAATGAGATTGTAATATCCAGAGTTAACATAATTGATTTGGCTACCTATATAATCAAAGTGCACTTACCTTTTAGGGAGTACATCAAGAGAGAACTCCAGCTTGCTTGAGCTGAAGTAGTCAAATGATGGGTGATCTATCGGGAAGTGATCCGCGATATCGTGCGAGTGAGTTAAAGTACGGAGAAAGATCATGTGGTGATCGCAGGGTCAGTAAACAAGACTTTCAGGCCTTGGAAAAATTAACGGACCAACCGTTGTAACGAAATGGGATCCACGGGCCGAGTATTCGATCTTTGCCTGCAGGCTTCATAGAGTGAGTTGCTTTGTTAGTTTGGTTTCTGCTGAGTTTTACATTCGGAGAAGGGTTCCTTTCTAATCAGGCCCAACCAAATAAATTTAGGCACAATGAAAAATGGACCATGTGCAAAAAGCACTATGAACACATGCTTAAAACATGTCCTATTCCTAATCCCGAGAAGCTAGGAGAGAACATTTAGGGTCCGACTGGTGATCATTCTGGTAACAAAAGGAATGAATAGAAAAGGAACGTTGAGTAAAAAAATGGCAGGAATGAAAAGGAATGGTTGTTCCTCCTCAAATTTTACAAGGAACATTTTTGTTCTTTATTTCTCTACAAAAAAAGGAATGAAGGGGAATGAGAAGGAAAATTTATTCCTTATGAATAGTGAATTTTTTTAGGAATGTTGAAGAATGCATTATTCCCTGTCATTCCCTGGTCACCATTCAAACCCTTAGAGATAAATGGTGTTTCCAGATTTGTCTCCAAAATTATAAAGCAAGCACAGAGGGGTAGTTAAAATCCCCCGCCCAATCAGCTTATCTTTTGTTGGGCATTTGTTCAAGACAAACAACCAAGTGAAAAATCTCTTACTGAAACATCTAACGATGTAGTATCAGGTAGAATCAGTTGAATTTTGATGATTTTGTTACTAATGTGTAGTAATGTTACGTCAGATTTAATCAACTAGTTTTTGATGCTTTTGTTACTGGTTTTTAGGTGGTGTTGTTTTCTTTTTTTCTCTTCTTGCTGTTATTATTTTTTATGTTCGACAAAGTTTGAGAGATTGGTTGTCATCTCTAACTTGATATTAGGACGATCGATGTTATCTTCTTACTCTCATAAAACAAGAGTTGCATCCATTGCTTTCATTCAGTTTTATTGAATTAATAAAGAGAACTTCTTCTCACATACAACAAGTCTTTGATTATTTTAGCTTTCTTAAGAAGAAACATAAGAACTAAGAAACAAGCGTTTACAATATCCATTGATTGCAATAAAGGGTAGAAAGCGTCACTGATCATTGAATCTCCAGGTTAGAACAATGGTTGGCATTCAAGAAGTATGTAATTCTCCAAAAGGAGAACCAACTGTTAGTTAAAAACTTTGAAGTAAAATCACCACCCACTCTCAACTTTATCCTTAGTAGTTTATTCGCCATCCACGAGTTAGCTCTATCTCTTTTTGCAGTCCAAAAGGTACTTAAATTTCTATGAAGCGCCTCAGATTTAAACATGCGATTCATACACTACCAGCTCTGAAGAAAATGAGACATATTAGTTTGAGGCAGCAAGCCCTTTGATGGGGTTATTGTTGATCAGGAAATTTTTACAAAGTTATGCACCTGCATATTGCCAAGGAACTACTTAGGGAATTGATGCATGTTAAGCAGGTTTTGGGGAGGATGAATGCCGAACACCTTAAGGTGAATGTGGATATCTCTGTAGTGACGGTCTTGATAAGGAGAAGCCATTCCTATAAATGAAAAAGTCTTGACACTCTAAAAGGTAAACTTGCTCTTAACTTAATCAAGCAAATGCTCACAGTTTAGTAGCTTAACTTTTTAGTACATAGAAGAACTTCTAAGTATCTTAGAAGCAAGGAAATTGAAGACATTATCTTTAAATAATCTAACGTATAATCAATGACCAAAATACTTTTAATGAAATATCTAGAAATAGTTTTAATTTAGTGGTGTTTTTTTTTTGTAAATTACACTTTAACTAAATTTTAGTTATGTATTGTGCTTTGGTTTTTATATTATATATTTTTCTGTTCAGCCAATTGAATATTAATGTAGTGATTCAAAATTTATGAGAATGCATACTTTCATTACGAAATCTCAATAATAATATTTCATAAATAAGGAAAAAAATGTTAGCCACTCAAGAATATAAAATTTTAAAAGTATATTATATCGCAAACCACATAATAGATCAAATGAAGTATGGTGAAATCTTCTGATGGTTCTTTATATTTTTTTTATCATGTCATACATTTTTATAGTTAAGTCTTGCGATAATATACTTTTAGAATTTTATATTCTTGAGTAGCTAACAATAACCCAACAACTCCATAGACATTTTTACTTAACAACCTCATAAACAGTTTAATATTCTCTAAATTGAAATAAAGTCATCAAACTATGTTATTTTTAAACTAGTAGTTCATGAACTTTCTGTTAAATATGATAAAGTTAATTAAATCACTTTCTACAAAAATATGTTGTTCTCGAATGTTTTACGAAAATATGTATAATAATTAACTGCTTAACTAGATCTCGATCCGCACAACCGTGCGGGTTTTTATTTTCATTTTTATGTCTATATTTAATTATTTGTATAGTTTGTTTGTTTATTCAATTAATTGTTTCAAACTCACATGTATTTGTTACTTCTTATTTTATATATGTTTTGTTGGATTTGTCTTTGATTATTTGACAAACTAATAAATGCAAAGTTCAAAAATTTAAAATTATTTTATATTTCATTTATGTATTATTAAAAATAATATTCACTTTAATTCTCAATTTAAATTTAAGTAATAGTAAAAAATAATTTTTATTTAGTATTTTATTTGAAATTTATGAAAATTTTAAAATATTCACATACTAATTTTTAATCAGTATTTTTATTTGAAATTTATGACAATTTTAAAATATTCACATACACTATCTTTAAGCATTTAGTATTAGATACCTATAGATATGGTAAAATAAACTATTGAATATTTAATAAAAAATTTATATTTGTTTTTAATATGTTAGATTTGAAGGTATATTATTAGAAAATAAGTTTTAATGTAACGTAATTCAAACATATATAAATTAAAGTTGAGCTTTACATAAATATAGAAATCTTCTTATCTATTAAAACAATATACATCTTATAAATGAGTCAATATAGTATTTCAATATATCAAATGGATCATTATTAATTAGTAGTTCAATTATCTTGTGCCCAAAAGTATAGGAACTGATTTGTTCGGAAAAACTACATATGTACATTTCTAAATCTAACAAATCCTTTTGTTTTTTTCTGCCTATGTTATAATGTTGATTGGATTAAAAGATTTAAAAATATTTTATGCTTATGTTATAATATTCAGCTCTCTGTAAAGAATATACCGTTATTCAGTACAAAATATATATATTTTGTAATCAATAAATGGGAGATATACATGTTGTGATATGATGTGGTTACAATAACGAAATTCATGGATAATAATTACTCGAGTTTGAATGTAGGTGGCTTAAAATTAAATGAATAAAGTCATATTTTCTGATGCAGTAAATCAGAATTTATGAAGAGTGCATCCATTTCATCTTCTCTAACTGGATACTGTAACAAAGATTTATAAAAATAAAACTATAGTTTACAAAGAAAACAATATTAACATACGTAGACAATTAAATGAAAAGGTCTAAGACATAACACAAACATGTTCATTTAAAAGGTTTAAGACATAACACACACTTTTACTAACATAAAAAGCATGGTCATTCATGGCCACATAATTGATCTCATCCTTTATATTTATATATAGAGTCAACATACAGTCAACGATTCATGTAGTAAATGTGAAGGACAAAGACACATGAAATGATATAGTATTTTTATTTGAAATTTATGACAATTTTAAAATATTCACATACTAATTTTTAATCAGTATTTTTATTTGAAATTTATGAAAATTTTAAAATATTCACATACTAATTTTTAATCAGTATTTTTATTTGAAATTTATGAAAATTTTAAAATATTCACATACTAATTTTTAATCAGTATTTTTATTTGAAATTTATGACAATTTTAAAATATTCACATACTAATTTTTAATCAGTATTTTTATTTGAAATTTATGAAAATTTTAAAATATTCACATACTAATTTTTAATCAGTATTTTTATTTGAAATTTATGAAAATTTTAAAATATTCACATACTAATTTTTAATCAGTATTTTTATTTGAAATTTATGACAATTTTAAAATATTCACATACTAATTTTTAATCAGTATTTTTATTTGAAATTTATGACAATTTTAAAATATTCACATACTAATTTTTAATCAGTATTTTTATTTGAAATTTATGACAATTTTAAAATATTCACATACTAATTTTTAATCAGTATTTTTATTTGAAATTTATGAAAATTTTAAAATATTCACATACTAATTTTTAATCAGTATTTTTATTTGAAATTTATGAAAATTTTAAAATATTCACATACTAATTTTTAATCAGTATTTTTATTTGAAATTTATGAAAATTTTAAAATATTCACATACTAATTTTTAATCAGTATTTTTATTTGAAATTTATGAAAATTTTAAAATATTCACATACTAATTTTTAATCAGTATTTTTATTTGAAATTTATGAAAATTTTAAAATATTCACATACTAATTTTTAATCAGTATTTTTATTTGAAATTTATGAAAATTTTAAAATATTCACATACTAATTTTTAATCAGTATTTTTATTTGAAATTTATGAAAATTTTAAAATATTCACATACTAATTTTTAATCAGTATTTTTATTTGAAATTTATGAAAATTTTAAAATATTCACATACTAATTTTTAATCAGTATTTTTATTTGAAATTTATGAAAATTTTAAAATATTCACATACTAATTTTTAATCAGTATTTTTATTTGAAATTTATGACAATTTTAAAATATTCACATACTAATTTTTAATCAGTATTTTTATTTGAAATTTATGAAAATTTTAAAATATTCACATACTAATTTTTAATCAGTATTTTTATTTGAAATTTATGAAAATTTTAAAATATTCACATACTAATTTTTAATCAGTATTTTTATTTGAAATTTATGAAAATTTTAAAATATTCACATACTAATTTTTAATCAGTATTTTTATTTGAAATTTATGACAATTTTAAAATATTCACATACTAATTTTTAATCAGTATTTTTATTTGAAATTTATGACAATTTTAAAATATTCACATACTAATTTTTAATCAGTATTTTTATTTGAAATTTATGACAATTTTAAAATATTCACATACTAATTTTTAATCAGTATTTTTATTTGAAATTTATGAAAATTTTAAAATATTCACATACTAATTTTTAATCAGTATTTTTATTTGAAATTTATGAAAATTTTAAAATATTCACATACTAATTTTTAATCAGTATTTTTATTTGAAATTTATGAAAATTTTAAAATATTCACATACTAATTTTTAATCAGTATTTTTATTTGAAATTTATGAAAATTTTAAAATATTCACATACTAATTTTTAATCAGTATTTTTATTTGAAATTTATGAAAATTTTAAAATATTCACATACTAATTTTTAATCAGTATTTTTATTTGAAATTTATGAAAATTTTAAAATATTCACATACTAATTTTTAATCAGTATTTTTATTTGAAATTTATGACAATTTTAAAATATTCACATACTAATTTTTAATCAGTATTTTTATTTGAAATTTATGAAAATTTTAAAATATTCACATACTAATTTTTAATCAGTATTTTTATTTGAAATTTATGAAAATTTTAAAATATTCACATACTAATTTTTAATCAGTATTTTTATTTGAAATTTATGAAAATTTTAAAATATTCACATACTAATTTTTAATCAGTATTTTTATTTGAAATTTATGAAAATTTTAAAATATTCACATACTAATTTTTAATCAGTATTTTTATTTGAAATTTATGACAATTTTAAAATATTCACATACTAATTTTTAATCAGTATTTTTATTTGAAATTTATGAAAATTTTAAAATATTCACATACTAATTTTTAATCAGTATTTTTATTTGAAATTTATGAAAATTTTAAAATATTCACATACTAATTTTTAATCAGTATTTTTATTTGAAATTTATGACAATTTTAAAATATTCACATACTAATTTTTAATCAGTATTTTTATTTGAAATTTATGAAAATTTTAAAATATTCACATACTAATTTTTAATCAGTATTTTTATTTGAAATTTATGAAAATTTTAAAATATTCACATACTAATTTTTAATCAGTATTTTTATTTGAAATTTATGAAAATTTTAAAATATTCACATACTAATTTTTAATCAGTATTTTTATTTGAAATTTATGACAATTTTAAAATATTCACATACTAATTTTTAATCAGTATTTTTATTTGAAATTTATGACAATTTTAAAATATTCACATACTAATTTTTAATCAGTATTTTTATTTGAAATTTATGAAAATTTTAAAATATTCACATACTAATTTTTAATCAGTATTTTTATTTGAAATTTATGAAAATTTTAAAATATTCACATACTAATTTTTAATCAGTATTTTTATTTGAAATTTATGAAAATTTTAAAATATTCACATACTAATTTTTAATCAGTATTTTTATTTGAAATTTATGAAAATTTTAAAATATTCACATACTAATTTTTAATCAGTATTTTTATTTGAAATTTATGAAAATTTTAAAATATTCACATACTAATTTTTAATCAGTATTTTTATTTGAAATTTATGACAATTTTAAAATATTCACATACTAATTTTTAATCAGTATTTTTATTTGAAATTTATGACAATTTTAAAATATTCACATACTAATTTTTAATCAGTATTTTTATTTGAAATTTATGAAAATTTTAAAATATTCACATACTAATTTTTAATCAGTATTTTTATTTGAAATTTATGACAATTTTAAAATATTCACATACTAATTTTTAATCAGTATTTTTATTTGAAATTTATGACAATTTTAAAATATTCACATACTAATTTTTAATCAGTATTTTTATTTGAAATTTATGACAATTTTAAAATATTCACATACTAATTTTTAATCAGTATTTTTATTTGAAATTTATGAAAATTTTAAAATATTCACATACTAATTTTTAATCAGTATTTTTATTTGAAATTTATGAAAATTTTAAAATATTCACATACTAATTTTTAATCAGTATTTTTATTTGAAATTTATGACAATTTTAAAATATTCACATACTAATTTTTAATCAGTATTTTTATTTGAAATTTATGACAATTTTAAAATATTCACATACTAATTTTTAATCAGTATTTTTATTTGAAATTTATGACAATTTTAAAATATTCACATACTAATTTTTAATCAGTATTTTTATTTGAAATTTATGAAAATTTTAAAATATTCACATACTAATTTTTAATCAGTATTTTTATTTGAAATTTATGAAAATTTTAAAATATTCACATACTAATTTTTAATCAGTATTTTTATTTGAAATTTATGAAAATTTTAAAATATTCACATACTAATTTTTAATCAGTATTTTTATTTGAAATTTATGACAATTTTAAAATATTCACATACTAATTTTTAATCAGTATTTTTATTTGAAATTTATGACAATTTTAAAATATTCACATACTAATTTTTAATCAGTATTTTTATTTGAAATTTATGAAAATTTTAAAATATTCACATACTAATTTTTAATCAGTATTTTTATTTGAAATTTATGACAATTTTAAAATATTCACATACTAATTTTTAATCAGTATTTTTATTTGAAATTTATGAAAATTTTAAAATATTCACATACTAATTTTTAATCAGTATTTTTATTTGAAATTTATGACAATTTTAAAATATTCACATACTAATTTTTAATCAGTATTTTTATTTGAAATTTATGACAATTTTAAAATATTCACATACTAATTTTTAATCAGTATTTTTATTTGAAATTTATGACAATTTTAAAATATTCACATACTAATTTTTAATCAGTATTTTTATTTGAAATTTATGACAATTTTAAAATATTCACATACTAATTTTTAATCAGTATTTTTATTTGAAATTTATGACAATTTTAAAATATTCACATACTAATTTTTAATCAGTATTTTTATTTGAAATTTATGACAATTTTAAAATATTCACATACTAATTTTTAATCAGTATTTTTATTTGAAATTTATGACAATTTTAAAATATTCACATACTAATTTTTAATCAGTATTTTTATTTGAAATTTATGACAATTTTAAAATATTCACATACTAATTTTTAATCAGTATTTTTATTTGAAATTTATGACAATTTTAAAATATTCACATACTAATTTTTAATCAGTATTTTTATTTGAAATTTATGACAATTTTAAAATATTCACATACTAATTTTTAATCAGTATTTTTATTTGAAATTTATGACAATTTTAAAATATTCACATACTAATTTTTAATCAGTATTTTTATTTGAAATTTATGACAATTTTAAAATATTCACATACTAATTTTTAATCAGTATTTTTATTTGAAATTTATGACAATTTTAAAATATTCACATACTAATTTTTAATCAGTATTTTTATTTGAAATTTATGACAATTTTAAAATATTCACATACACTATCTTTAAGCATTTAGTATTAGATACCTATAGATATGGTAAAATAAACTATTGAATATTTAATAAAAATTTATATTTGTTTTTAATATGTTAGATTTGAAGGTATATTATTAGAAAATAAGTTTTAATGTAACGTAATTCAAACATATATAAATTAAAGTTGAGCTTTACATAAATATAGAAATCTTCTTATCTATTAAAACAATATACATCTTATAAATGAGTCAATATAGTATTTCAATATATCAAATGGATCATTATTAATTAGTAGTTCAATTATCTTGTGCCCAAAAGTATAGGAACTGATTTGTTCGGAAAAACTACATATGTACATTTCTAAATCTAACAAATCCTTTTGTTTTTTTCTGCCTATGTTATAATGTTGATTGGATTAAAAGATTTAAAAATATTTTATGCTTATGTTATAATATTCAGCTCTCTGTAAAGAATATACCGTTATTCAGTACAAAATATATATATTTTGTAATCAATAAATGGGAGATATACATGTTGTGATATGATGTGGTTACAATAACGAAATTCATGGATAATAATTACTCGAGTTTGAATGTAGGTGGCTTAAAATTAAATGAATAAAGTCATATTTTCTGATGCAGTAAATCAGAATTTATGAAGAGTGCATCCATTTCATCTTCTCTAACTGGATACTGTAACAAAGATTTATAAAAATAAAACTATAGTTTACAAAGAAAACAATATTAACATACGTAGACAATTAAATGAAAAGGTCTAAGACATAACACAAACATGTTCATTTAAAAGGTTTAAGACATAACACACACTTTTACTAACATAAAAAAGCATGGTCATTCATGGCCACATAATTGATCTCATCCTTTATATTTATATATAGAGTCAACATACAGTCAACGATTCATGTAGTAAATGTGAAGGACAAAGACACATGAAATGATATAGTATATTTATGTGGCAATATAGTTCACTATATATCTACTAATAAAAAAGGCTTTATTGTTTTATATATGGTCATAATCTATACTATTAAATCAGAATCCATATTAGTATATTTAAATTAGTGATTTTCTAGGAATAGTATATTTTAAAATATCACAGATGAAAGAAATTGTGACTTCTATTTTAATATATAATAGATCTTGATCCGCGCAACCCCGCGAGTGTTTATTTTCAGTTATATATATATATATATATTTATTTATTTTAGATCACATAATGTTAATCATATTTTTAAAAGTTTATATAACTATTTCAAATATAATAATTTTATATTTTACATGTTGTAATCAATCAGTTGTTTAAAACTGTCATATATATTTGTCGTTTTTATTAAATATTTATCATATTGTATTTTTGTTTCTTTATTGAACAAATTAATATATGATTAAACAACATATTAAAAATTATTTTGTATTAAATGTATGCTCAATTTTAACCCACCGACCTTCAAAGCCGAATTTCCTATTAGCAATATTTTTTACGTTTTTTCATTTCAAATAATATATTCTTTTATAAGATATGATAACTTGTATACATATATTATATAGTTTGTGAATGTTAAGACGTTATGTCATCGTATTATATTTTTAGCATAAATATTTTATATTTTTAATTTTTTATAAATTTATAAATTTAATGTGACGTTATCATATTTAGTTCGATATAATAATTTCATTTAATATGAATTATTATTATAAAATAGATTAAATAAGATAAAAACTTATTTATTTATTTTATAAATGATAACTGAATATATATATTAATTCATAATAATATTTCCTTGCTAATTAAGTTGAAATATTAACATAAACTTTTTGAAATTTTTAAAAAATTTAAAATATCTTTGAACAGATTTGTTAAAAAATTATATATATATATATATATTTTAAAATGAATAGATATCATGATCAAAGATTTTATATTATTAGCTTTAATGAAATACATGTTAATTATTTTACATGTATTATATAGTTTGTGAATGTTAAGGCGTTATGTCATCGTATTATATTTTTAGCATAAATATTTTATATTTTTAATTTTTATAAATATATAAACATATAATAATATTTCCTTGCTAATTAAGTTGAAATATTAACATAAACTTTTGAAATTTTAAAAATTTAAAATATCTTTGAACAGATTTGTTAAAAATTATATATATATATTTATTTATTTTAGATCACATAATGTTAATCATATTTTTAAAAGTTTATATAACTATTTCAAATATAATAATTTTATATTTTACATGTTGTAATCAATCAGTTGTTTAAAGCTGTCATATATATTTATTTATTTTAGATCACATAATGTTAATCATATTTTTAAAAGTTTATATAACTATTTCAAATATAATAATTTTATATTTTACATGTTGTAATCAATCAGTTGTTTAAAACTGTCATATATATTTATTTATTTTATAAATGATAACTGAATATATATATTAATTCATAATAATATTTCCTTGCTAATTAAGTTGAAATATTAACATAAACTTTTTGAAATTTTTAAAAAATTTAAAATATCTTTGAACAGATTTGTTAAAAAATTATATATATATATATATATTTAAAATGAATAGATATCATGATCAAAAGATTTTATATTATTAGCTTTAATGAAATACATGTTAATTATTTTACATGTATTATATAGTTTATTAATGTTAACACGTATTACATACGTATTATATTTTGAACTTAAATACTTAAGAAAATAAAATATATAAATTTAAAAATTTAATAAGATTTGTTTAGATTTTTGTCAATAAATTTGGTATAATTAAAAATAAATGAATAAGATTTTCTAGGAATATCCATTTTAAAAATATCACACATGAATCAAGGTTGTGACTTCTTTTTAATATATACGATTTTTAAAAAATACACTTTAGCATGTATAGTTTTAGTATATATCAGGATTCTATAAGTAAATATATTGTTATGTTTAAATAATTGAGACTTATTATTTTATTAAATTTTATACATGGTTTACAATTTAAATTCCTTTTACTGGTGAATGATATTTTAAATGAAAGATTTTTAAAATAAATACGTTAATTTAATATAATTTTATTCTATTTAGCTCAATATAATAATTTTCTCTTAAAATGATTGATTATGATTATATAATAGATAAAATATGATAGAGTTTATATTTTTAATTTTATAAATATATAAACATATAATAATATTTCATAACTAAATTCAAAATTAGTGAAAATATTCACATATAATTTTTGAGAATTAAGATCTTGTTAAAATCTTTTAAACAGATTTATTATAATTTTTCAAAATATAGACTATAATTAGAAAGTTTAAGAAAATAATATACAAATTTTGTTTTGTTTTATCATAAAATCTTAATTAACATTAATTTATAATAATATTATATTACTAATTACGAAATTAATTAATGCATAATATATAAAAATATTAAAAATTTAATATAATTTTTATATTTAGTTCATATAGTACTTCTATTTTAATAAAGTATAGACTATGATTAGAAATTTTATGAAAATAGCATACAAATTTTTATGTTTTGTTTTATCATAAAATCTTAATTAACATTAATTTATAATAATATTATATTACTAATTACGAAATTAATTAATGCATAATATATAAAAATATTAAAAATTTAATATAATTTTTATATTTAGTTCATATAGTACTTCTATTTTAATAAAGTATAGACTATGATTAGAAATTTTATGAAAATAGCATACAAATTTTTATGTTTTGTTTTATCATAAAATCTTAATTAACATTAATTTATAATAATATTATATTACTAATTACGAAATTAATTAATGCATAATATATAAAAATATTAAAAATTTAATATAATTTTATTCTATTTAGCTCAATATAATAATTTTCTCTTAAAATGATTGATTATGATTATATAATAGATAAAATATGATAGAGTTTATATTTTTAATTTTATAAATATATAAACATATAATAATATTTCATAACTAAATTCAAAATTAGTGAAAATATTCACATATAATTTTTGAGAATTAAGATCTTGTTAAAATCTTTTAAACAGATTTATTATAATTTTTCAAAATATAGACTATAATTAGAAAGTTTAAGAAAATAATATACAAATTTTGTTTTTATTTTGTAATAAAATCTTAATTAACATTAATTTATAATAATATTATATTACTAATTACGAAATTAATTAATGCATAATATATAAAAATATTTAAAAAATTTAATAAGATTTGTTTAGATTTTTTGTCAACGGATTTTTATAATTAAAAAAACAAAACAATTTTATAGGTGAAGTTGTTATATATGTTAATTATTTAAGATGTGATATGCCAAAATGTTAATTAAAAATAAATGAATAAGATTTTCTAGGGAATATCCATTTTTAAAAATATCACACATGAATCAAGGTTGTGACTTCTTTTTTAATATATACGATTTTTAAAAATATCACACATGAATCAAGGTTGTGACTTTTATTTTAATATATAAGATTATAAAAATATAATTTTGACATATGTACATATTTTAATAATTATGATTTACATTTTGTTGTTATATATAATGTAGTTCTATAATTTAATTCTTTAACTTTTTTTATTTGACGTTATTAACATATAAAGATTTATTTTACGCATTTTACTTTGTAATTATATAAATTATAATCTGAAATAATCAAATAGATAAACCCCTTAAAATATATGTTTTTAATTTCTACAGTTTGCATACAAAATGTCTCTTAAAATTTATTTAGTTATACTGTAGATTTGATATTTGCTTAGAAAAATTTATATTTTCTTGTTGTGTTTAAAAAATACACTTTAGCATGTATAGTTTTAGTATATATCAGGATTCTATAAGTAAATATATTGTTATGTTTAAATAATTGAGACTTATTATTTTATTAAATTTTATACATGGTTTACGAATTTAAATTCCTTTTACTGGTGAATGATATTTTAAATGAAAGATTTTTTAAAATAAATACGTTAATTTAATATAATTTTTATATTTAGTTCATATAGTACTTCTATTTTAATAAAGTATAGACTATGATTAGAAATTTTATGAAAATAGCATACAAATTTTTATGTTTTGTTTTATCATAAAATCTTAATTAAAACTGATTCGAATAATATTATGCTGATAATTACAAAATTAATGATGTATTATTATATCAAAATATTAAAAAAAAAATAATAGGATTTTGTTAGATTTTTGTCAATAAATTTGGTATAATTAAAAATAAATCTAAAAATTTTAGTAGGAAGTTGTTATATTTGTTGAGTATATAAGATGTAATATTTTAATGATGCCAAAATATTAATTAGAAATAAATGAAATATGATTTTCTAAGAAAGATCAATTTTTTAAAAAATTACACATGAAAGGAAGTCATAACTTCTCTTTTAATATAATAGATAGATGATACAGAATTACGGAATCATATAATAAAATTTTTTTTCATGATTTTGGTTTTATACCCTATAGGTAAAATTTTAATGGTAAAGGCAGTTCTTAATTTGTTGTTCAAAAAAGAAAAAAAAGCTAGTTCTTAATCTAACTTTCTAAATATTTTACCGAAAGAGAATCAAACATATTTACTTCAAATAATTTATTTGTTTTACTGTTTGACCTTAAAATAATACTATCCGAGAGAAAAGGAATCGGATTACTGTATAATTTTAACGGCTCCCATAAGATAGGATGAGAGGAGAGACAAAAGGGTATGAGATTAGGCAACGCCGTTTTTCTTTTCATATCCTCAACCAAACCTCCGTCTAGGGTTTACTCTTCCAATCTCCGCCGCCATTTCCTCTCCCACTTCCGCTTCTCCTCTTCCGTCGCAGTCATGCCAGGTTCCGAACCATCAGAGATTCAGTGGCCAGCGAGGAGAGTCAGAGATACTTATCTCGATTTCTTCAAGGGGAAAGGTCACAAGTTCTGGCCATCAAGCCCCGTTGTTCCCCACAATGATCCTACTCTTCTCTTCGCTAACGCCGGTACCAAACTCCGATCGCCGATTCTTGATTGTTTTTCTTCCGATGAGATTAGAAATATTGGCTTTGTGGGATTCAGATTCTATTGAATTAGTTTTATCTCGTATAGGATACTGATTGTGGAGTTGAGTGGAGAGGTTTATTCATTGTTCTCGAAGATCAAGTGTCCTGTTATTGATATTGATTGCTCTTGATATGTCTCTATGGCTGGGTCTGCCGATAACTAGAACAAAGGAATGACACTGAAAGTTCTCTGTTTTTTGTTCAAGGAATGAACCAGTACAAGCCGATATTTTTGGGGACAGCAGACCCAAACACCGAGCTCAGCAAGCTAACCCGGGCGTGTAACACCCAGAAGTGTATTCGCGCTGGTGGGAAGCATAATGATCTCGATGATGTGGGGAAAGATACTTACCATCACACCTTCTTTGAAATGCTCGGAAACTGGTCATTTGGTGATTATTTCAAGAAGGAAGCCATTGAATGGGCTTGGGAGCTTTTAACTAAGGTAATTAGAACAACTGGGTGTCTTGTTTTGAAATACTCTAGGGTTCAAAGGGTACATCGTCTCTTCCCGCACGTTAGAGCATCTATTTTTGTTTACTTGATTTCAGAAAATAAGCTTGATATACAGTGAAGTATTGTCTCTCTTTTCTCCTGCAATTGTATGTCACAGTTTTGGGAAGTGTTTGTTTTCTTTTTATTTGGGGTCCTTGTAAATAGTATGTCATATAGTTTTGTTAAGTGATTCCTGTATTGTCATTTGAGTGATCGAATTTATGTCTCAGGTTTATGGTCTACCAACAGACAGAATTTATGCTACATATTTTGGTGGTGATGAGAAAGCTGGCCTCCAACCTGATAATGAGGCTCGGGATATATGGTTAAAGTTTCTTCCACCTGGACGTGTGCTGCCTTTTGGTTGCAAGGTATGTTTGCTTTACTACTCCTATAAAGAAAACGATTTGCTTAAATAAATTGGAACAACTTTCATTTCTTTTTACCTTTAGATGAACAGCAGAAATATATGGTTGTTTAGTTTAGGTGATTAGACCTTTTAAGAGAAGTTAAAATAAATTTCAATGGATTTCGTGTATTGGAGATAAATAACATTTAATCGGTGATCTATTTTAAAATTTCCGCTACTTCTTGATTCTCGCTTCATAAAATTTATTCAGAAGTACGAATATTATCTTGTATTGTATGTCAATGATAACTACTGTCAAGCTTAAGCTTGAATGCATTTTTGTGGGAGCATTACGCTATCAAGTTTTGGTGGTTGACAGGCTCTAAAAACGAGTTTGATGATTTCTAGTGACCTTTGGGCCAAATGTAAAACTAAGGATTTTCTACTGCTATCGTTCTTTCATTTAACTTTTGGTGAAACTCTAGGACAACTTCTGGGAGATGGGAGACACAGGTCCGTGTGGACCTTGTACTGAGATTCATTATGATCGTGTTGGTAACCGTGATGCCGCATCCTTAGTTAACAATGACGATCCAACATGTTTGGAAATATGGAATCTGGTCTTTATTCAGGTACAAACCTCCTTTTTCATATTTGTAATTTAGTTCCATTTACAGTTCTTTGTCTAGGTATAAGGGTTGTTTTCATTGATGATATAGATCATCTACTGATACTTTGTATTAAGACCCCTCGTCTCATTGCTGTTCCTTCTTTAGCTTTGCTATTATGTTCTCAATTGTTTTCTCTAACGAAGCCTGTTATGTATAATTTCAAAATAGTTCAACAGAGAGAGTGATGGCTCACTAAAACCTCTGCCTGCTAAGCATGTTGATACCGGAATGGGGTTTGAGAGGTTAACTTCTGTTCTTCAAAACAAAATGAGCAACTATGATACAGATGTGTTCATGCCTATCTTTGATGACATCCAAAAGGTAATTTATGTAACTTTTTTTGAAGGTTTTCTGTTCACATATCGAGTTACTATCGTGGGGCTTCTCCTAGGGGTGCTTTTCTCGTCTTATCTAGTACTATCATCATTTTAGTTTATCTATTGTCAAGTGGATTATGGGTCTTGGTAATTTTAGGACCATCTTTGCCTATCTGATGTATAAGAGGTCACAGCTATTCACCTTTTATGTGACACTCTGTCAAAATTGTTTCGGACATTTCTGATTTAGTGAATTTGGGGTATGATGATCAAGGTGTCATAGTATGGGTACGTGGAAGTCATTTTCTTGTTTTCTGTATAGCATTTCATGTATTTTTCTGAGTGAGAGAATAAAAAAGAGTTCGGATTGGTACATTTCTTCCCTAGTTACTGTGAATCTTAAATTCAGGTGTTTTGCTTTCACACTTTTAGGCCACAGGAGCTAGGCCATATTCTGGAAAAGTTGGTCTGGAAGATGTGGACAGAGTTGACATGGCATATAGAGTGGTTGCGGATCATATTAGAACACTCTCATTTGCTATAGCGGATGGCTCTCGTCCGGGTATAACCATGTACTATTGTCTCATTTACGTCGATGATGCACAGAAAAGCATTTATCAAACACCTTAGTATTCAATCATTTACTTGCGTTCATACATCTACACGTTCATGCGATTTTTCGTACTCACCGAATCTATTAGGGTATTCTATAGAGGTTCTATTCTCTCTTGTGATTTAACAAATACCATATGATATTCATTGCTGCAGGTAATGAGGGCCGTGAGTATGTTCTGCGACGTATTCTTCGTCGAGCAGTTCGCTACGGTAAGGAGATCCTAAAAGCAGAGGAAGGATTTTTCAACGGGTAGGAAATCACGCTTGATTGTCGTTGCATGTTTGTTTACAGCATACGTTTCTGCGCCTGAGCTTTGTCTGTGTTTGTCACTAATCAGTTTGCGCTTTTCACCTACAGACTTGTCAGGTCTGTTATTCGAGTGATGGGTGATACCTTTACGGAGTTGAAGGAACATGAGAAAAAGATCACTGAGATAATAAAGGAAGAGGAAGCAAGCTTTTGCAAGACCTTGGCAAAGGTTAGAGCTAGCTCACCAATTCGCAGCTTAATATCAGTGACACCTTTTTGTATATATTGTTTCCAGTTTTGCCGCCATTCTGTTTAAATTATGCTGGTTGGTCTTAGACATAATTCAGCATAGCATAATTTATAGGGAGCCATTTTCTGAAAGATGAATTGGTTTGACATGGTTTTCCTTATATTGTCATTGTTATATAGGTGAGTATATGAACAGTTAGATTGATTATATTTATTTTCACGGCAGGGAATTGAGAAATTTCGGAAAGCAGGACAGGCAGTTCAGGGGAATACACTGAGTGGAGAGGTACGTATCTACCTTTGTTGTGATGTATGTAAGATGTTGCAATATTTTCATATGTGATTTGAATTTCTATCTCAACCTACTGTCTTTGTCTTCTCTTTGAAGGATGCTTTTGTCTTATGGGATACTTTTGGTTTCCCATTAGATTTGACTCAGGTACTTAGATCATTCGTATCTATTTCTGTAAGTGCTTCTTTGTCATCTTTTTAAACTTTTATTCCCGGCTTTCAGTTGATGGCTGAAGAAAGAGGATTGCTGGTTGATGTTGATGGCTTCAACAAAGCAATGGAAGAGGCAAGGGAAAGATCGAGAAGTGCCCAGAATAAGGTGCTTTTGTTTTTACTTTCAAAGAGTGTTTGGTGCCAATCTTCCGTGGGACTATTGATGATGTTTAAATTTACATTATCTATTAACTTACCCTGTGATGTCAATTTTTCTTAGCAAGCTGGTGGCGCCATTGTAATGGATGCTGATGCTACATCAACATTGCACAAGACTGGTGTGTTAGCAACAGATGATTCTTCTAAATACATTTGGTTCCAGGTTTTTCCAACTTATTCCAGAGTTGTTATTATGATAACTTAAAAAGAAAGACGTTAAGACACAAAGTGTTAAGAAAGAAAGAAGTTATGATAACTTATTCCAGAGCAACGGTCGTGCTCCATTTTGCTGCAGGATCACGAGAGTGAAGTAAAGGCGATCTACACCGGCTCTGCTTTCCTGGAAAGTTCAGCTGCTGGCGATAACGTGGGAATAGTATTGGCGTCTACAAGTTTCTATGCTGAGCAGGGTGGTCAGGTAGTCCATTATATTTGATATGTAATTTAGTTTCCTGATTGTTTCATTTCTGATCATATGACTGGTGGCATGTAATCTGTGCCCCTAACATTTTGCTCTGGCAATAGATTTTCGACACGGGACTTGTTGAAGGCTCGTTTGGTACATTCAACGTATGCAATGTCCAAATATTTGGAGGGTTTGTTCTTCATATTGGTTATCTCTCTAAAAAAACTGGAGAGGTATCTGTGGGAGATAAAGTGACTTGCAAGGTATCGCTCGGTATCATGCAGTGTTCATTCGGCGTATTTGGCACCACTTAAATTGTTTCCATCCGTTTCTGTGTGTAGGTTGACTATGACAGACGTAAACTCATTGCTCCTAATCATACTTGTACACATATGCTGAACTTTGCTCTGAAGGTATTATTTTTCTACAACTGAAGTTGGTTGTTCACTTTTTTTTTAATTGTCTCAAAGCATTCATTTGCCATGAATTCAGGAAGTGCTCGGTGATCATATTGATCAGAAGGGGTCAATAGTTCTTCCTGAAAAACTGAGATTTGATTTTTCCCACGGTACATTCTTCAATAAGTCATTTTCATTTTGATTTGGATGTCCTTTTTTAATTGTCTAATGGGCTCCATAATTTTGAGTAGGCAAGCCGGTTGATCCTGAAGATTTGAGAAAGATCGAGTCCATAGTGAATAAACAGATCAAGGATGAGTTGGATGTATTTTCCAAGGAAGCAGTGCTTTCTGAAGCCAAGCGAATCAAAGGTCTTAGAGCAGTGTTTGGAGAAGTAAGCTATTCACCAGTTCTCGTGCATTACGCTTTAGTTTGATTTATATGAATAGTTAAAGCGTTCTCTCTTATTCTGTTTAGGTCTACCCTGATCCTGTCAGAGTGGTGTCAATTGGGAGACAGGTCGAGGACCTCTTGGCTGATCCTGAAAACGATGAATGGTCATCCCTTTCTTCTGAGTTTTGTGGAGGTTGATTTCCATGGGGGATAACTACTTGGACCTAAAGATTATTTTTCGGAATAGAGTTTTGAGTAGTGAGAATTGTATTATTTTGAAAAATTACAGGAACCCACATAACAAACACCCGTGAAGCCAAAGCGTTTGCTCTTCTGTCGGAGGAGGGAATTGCTAAAGGTATTCGTAGGGTGACAGCTGTGACTACTGAATGTGCCTTTGATGCATTGAATGAGGCGTCCTCGCTTGAAAAAGAAGTTGAGGATGCATCCAAAGCGGAAGGGAATGCACTGGAAAAGGTTACCTCTCTTGTCTCTCATCCCTTCACAATTTAAAATCATTACCTGCTATTAATGTCTTCTTTTTTGCATCTTCACAGAAAGTCGCTGGGTTGAAAAGCCGGGTAGACGCAGCAATTATCCCAGCGGCCAAAAAGGCAGATATAAGGGCCAAGATTGCTCTGCTTCAGGTAAGCTCTTTTTCAGCTCTACACGGAGCAACTTTGTTCTGCCATCTACTTTTGTTAGTTTCTGGTGAAAGATCTGAAAATACATTGCAGAATGAAGTGAGGAAAGCTCAAAAGAAAATAGCTGAGCAAAATCTGAAGAAATCTGTCAAAGTAGCCACAGAGGCAGCAGAGTCTGCAGCATCAGATGGGAAGACATTCTGCATTATCCAGCTTGATGTAGGTCTTGATGCAGCAGCCGTGCGAGAGGCTGTTTCGAAAGTCATGGAAAAGAAGGTAAGTCTCCATTTCCTTAAATCTTGAAACTATTCATATATGAAGTTGAATAAAGGTTTTGTTTGTGAATTATCTTGCAGGGAATGTCGATAATGGTGTTCAGCACGGATGAAACAACCAACAAGGCGGTTGTGTGTGCAGGAGTTCCAGACAAATCTGACAAGTTCAAGCAATTAGACGTCACTGAGTGGCTGACAACTGCATTGGGTCCTCTAAAAGGGAGATGCGGAAAAGGGAAGAGCGGTCTCGCATCTGGACAGGTATGTGTCTGGGTTCGGAGGTCATGTGCTGATGGATCTCAATCTAGTTCCATCGGAAACATAGGTTGACTCTTGAGCATGTTTTTTGGGTTTCAGGGAACGGATGCTTCTCAAGTGAACGCAGCTTTGGATCTGGCTGCATCATTTGCATCAATGAAACTCAACTGATTGGTCTGGAAATTACATATATCTGTGTGGTCAGAACAAACCCCTACTCATTTGATATCATTTTATACCGCTGTACTCATTTTACGATCTATTTATAGTCTTATTTCTTGTGACGGATTTGTGGTGATTACTTCAAAGTTAGCACAGTTGTATACTATTCCCCTTTTGAGACGGTCCGGTTTCTTTGTTTTAATGGTTTGTTTTTAGAAAAAAGTTTTTAGGCTTGATATGGCTTCAGTTCCGATTTTGGTTTTCTAAACTAGATTGTATTAAAATGGTATTTTCAAAAATTAATTAAATTCAGTGCTAAATTATTATTTTATAATTTGTTTTGATAATTTTACTGTTATTAAAAATATTTAAATTTATGAATATTTAAAAATTTGATTTTTTTATGATGGAATTCTTAAATTTCGGAGAAGTAAAAATTTAATATAATTTTAGTTTTCTTTTTAGGTCGGCAATATGATTTTAGTTAACCATTCTAAAATCACATCAAAATTTCAATTGAATCATACTATTATTTGCGAACACGTTTAAGTAAAAACGTTATAAGCTGATTGGCTGATTATTCGTATAATGTGAAGATAACTACTTATAAATGCCGATGTGTCTTTTTATTCGTCTTTAGTCTTTTATTAATCTTTTTTTTTTAAATCCCTATTTATCTCATTGGCTAATCTTCTCGCTAATTCGTTTCTAATTTCCTTCTCGTTAACCTTTCTTAAACTATTTTTAATCACACCATTTTTATCAATCTCGGTTCATCTTTAATTTCTAATTTCCTTCTCGTTAACCTTTCTTAAACCGTTTTTAATCACACCATTTTTATCAATCTCGGTTCATCTTTAATTTCTAATTTCCTTCTCGTTAACCTTTCTTAAACCATTTTTAATCACACCATTTTTATTAATCTCTTTTTTATTGGTTTCTTCTCTCGGTTTGTCTATCCTCTGTTAAACATTTCATCGATTTTTATCTCTTCATATTTCGGTTCGCTACATCACGGTTTATTCAAATGATTTAAATGATGCATGTTATATACTTTTATCGGATTGATGCATTTTCTATTGTTTAACCACATATGCTGCGGTTTTGTAAAAACAAGTTTTATTTTTTTCACATTTATGAATTTCATGTTCTTTGATTTATCGATTGTTTTTAGAGGTTGTATACTTTCAGAGTTTAGGGTTTAGGGTTCTATTCAATAGAGTGAGGCTGCATTTGGATATTTCTATGGAAACGTATCATAGACGATTTTCGTCGTTTAGATTATTAGGGTTTTCGTTGTTTGGTGAACACAATTTAAAAAAACAAATATGACATTTATTATAAAATGTCATGCGGCAAATACGTATTCGGTTGTGAAAAATATATTTTATAGGAGTATATCTTTTTGACAAAACAAGAATTATATGTATCTTCTATTGAAATTTTTGTTTTAATTTTGTTGAAATTTCTGCGGGAAGTTTACTTCTTCTATATATTCGATTGAAACCTCATTCTTTAAACAAAAACAGCCTTCGAACGTCTACGGCTATACTATTCTTCTTCTATTATTCTTCATATTTCTTTATACACGTTTGATGATACTTTTGATAGTACACGTTTGATGATACTTTTTTTTGTATTGCCTACTAGATGAATTTGAACAACGTCGACGGACAAGCAAATCACAAGGCAGTGGTCAATGGATTGTCTACTCTTTCGGATCCAATGGTGCCAAATAAGTTTGACGGAAAGCATTTCTATGTTTGGAAACGAGAGATGGAGCTATATGTTTTATTAAAAATAATGTAGAGATTATTCTATTGTTTTGAGATTCTTCTATGTTTCGAGGGAAACATATCATAGACGTTTGATGAACACGATGTTTTAGATATTTAGAGATTTTTTTGTTTGATGAACATGATTATTTTTGAAATTCTGTTTTGAGATTATTTCCAAACAGAACGAGAAAATATATTTATGGTTAACAATTTTAAAAGGAAAGAACAAGATACTTGGTAGTTGAGATATATCACAAATTATGGTAGTTGAGATACTATATTTATTGTTAATCATTTTAAAAGGAAAGAACGAGATAATTGGATATATTATTCGGTCTTATAGGTTAAGCAGACTTATACTTATATATACATCTTCTCATTTACGCCAAAGCATTTTACTCGATCCTGCTCCTTCAAAATATCAATCGTCTCAAGAACAACTAAGATACAACAGATTCGTTTGAATATCATCAACAAAGTATCTATTAAATATTTATTGAGTCTTTATAATATTATAAATTAGAGTTTCATATTTTCAATGTAAAATAATTTTTCTTATTTAGATATTACTTCGTTGTTTCTGTTAATGACCATACTGATCATACGAACTTTTCGTTTAACTGTGATTGATCACATTTCATGTTAACAGGAATTGATTTATGCTATTGTTGGGAAGAGAGTTATTTTCAAGGACTCAATCAGAATCATCTCTGGCGGACAATCAGACACCGATATACAAGAATTGCAACCAGGAACTCGATATGATATATTAAGAATGGATTCCAAAACGGATTACTGTGTAGAGAAATAAATATATCCAATGTTCTGTTTATGTTTGTACTCTACAAAATTGTTTTAATTGTTGTAAAAATTTATTGTTTTCTATTTTAAGTATTGAATGAAATAGTATTTTCTCCTGCATTATTTGTTTTCTTAATTATAAAATTTAAACAACCCTATCAAACATTTCAATGAATATTACATTTCTCTTATAACTAAATACTGTTCATATTATTATATCATAACATATGATGTTTATAACAATAAAATTTTCTATTAATGTTCGAATTATTAAATGCAAAAAGATATCCGGTTGATGTAAGTATACGATAGACATTAATAAAGCAAACAATTAATGATGATCAAACAAAGCGTAACCTATAATAAGTAAACATATAATGTAGGTTAATATTCACTTTCCATATAACACGATTTGTTATAATTATAGTGTAATTAATTCTACGATTAAATCTACAAAAAATCTTTCCAATTACCGAAAGAATTACACTCATACATAATCATCACTATTTTCATTCACTATTTCGTTTTATGATTTACAGGTCATTCATCTTACGAGCATGGACGATTCTGATGAATCTTCCATTGTTTTACCAAACTCTAAAGGTAAGAATTGTATTCCTATTCATCACAAAACGTAATAGAGAATAAAAATAGCGATTTTTATGTTTTTAATAGGTTTATCACAGGCGATGCCTTTATTAGTTCAATTGATACTATTTGTTAATTGTGATCTTATACAGCTCTGTTCATATGTTATATATAGATTAGTTAATGTTTACATTATTTTAATTTATCTTAAATTTCAGAAATGTCTGGTTCTTCAATAACTATTGGACACTCGCGAAATTCTTTTGTCAAAGATGATTGATTGTCCACTAGCTAACAAACGTATGCTGTTACAAAGTATGCTCTAATTTTAAATGTTGATTATTTTGTTATTTGATTTTATTAATATGTATTTTATTTAGGTGGAAGACCATCGTATAATTTGCGATCAAATGATTATGCAAGGAACCCGTTTGTTGATATAACAAACACTTAGATACATAGTCAAGTATGTTCAAATGTTGTTGGTGAAACTAATAGTACCACTCAAGCAACCGGAACAACCATTGTTCCACCTCTCAGAGAACATAAGAAATTTTATTTCCACCTTCTCACTTTCTTGTTTGGAATAATGAATTGTTTATAACTACATCATGAGGAAGACCAAAGAAGAATACCCAACAATGTCCTCTGACTGAAAGTCCGAGTCAAATTGGTTAGTTTTGTTGTTTTTTTATATTATAGGTTGAGTATTTTGGTCGTAAATTTATAAGCTACTAAAAAGGCCATCTGTATGAACCCTATTTCTCAAAGAAATCTTAGGAACTCATTTATTGTCCATAAGATATCCAGTTTCCTGTTTACATTAATATTTTCTTATAAATTTTATGTGTAGGTTCAAATGTTTCTGGACAAATTCAAACTTGTTCTAAAGCTACCCCAACAATCATTTCGTTTCTGGACAAGTATATGCATAAGCCAAGCCTAATACTAATAATGGTGGGTTATCTTGCCAAATATAATTATGATATAATTATATGAATCGGATACAAATAATGTTGGGTTCTCTTGCCAAATATAACCGATATTTGTTGTTTGGAACTCATATGATTGGATTTTTTATAAGATTTTGCTTCAAGAGACAAACGAAAGAACAGATGGGGCAAAATATTATTTTTAAACCAAATTTTGTTACAATTTTTTTGTACTTTATGTTACAATCTGTAACGGTTTTTATTTTATTTTCAAAGTTGTTTGACATACCATATAACATAAAATATGCTATCAGAATCTATATGGAGAAAATCATAACTTCAAGCTAATTAGTATGTCATCATAAATGATAAAGGTGAAATTATTATACTACTCTATAATAAGAGTTTTCTAAAATAATATCATAGTCAAAAACCTAAGTATTCAATATATAAAAAACAGAATAATGGATAATATAATATCCATTAAATCCATGTTATGGTCCTCCACTTGTGATCTTAACTCTTCGTGTAAATTGACAATAATTTAAATCTTTTAGTGACTATGTTAAAAGATATCAGAATAATATAAATGATGTATAATATAACCTTCTTCAAGGTACTGTACTCGCCAGAAACGCAAAGCTTAGAAGGTTTTCTCGTATTTACTCAGCCACCAACTCTTCATATCCAGTTCTTTGGCAACCTCTCCTAGCGCTTCACATTCTAACTCACACCCACTATGTAGTATTGTAGGTGAAATACAAATAAGATGAATGTAGATTTTCCATATAATGTTTTTGTACAGTCTCGATTAATTAACATTTGAAATAGTAATTACCTTTCATCCTTAAGCTTAAAATTAATTTGAGTTAGAGGTACACCAAACATCTCCTCATAAGGATCATCGTCAGACTCAATCAAAGTTGCAAATGAAGTAACTCATCCTTACAAGTCTACAAAAGTCATAATTAATTAGAATCTTAAATATTGCTAACAATAAATAATATATTAATTAATTATACTTTCCAGCAGAATAACCAGATGAGACTACGTACCGATTGGATAGGTGTTGTCGAAACCCCTTTGTAGAACTTGTTGGAAAGGAACAGGTACAAACAATGGGTTTTCTGTAAATGAATACCCATAAAATACCTATGTACGATCATTAAATATGATCTGGAATTGATGTGGTGTATTCCTAACGAAACCATCACAAGGTCTAACTTCAAATCGTCTGACTACCTTCCATTTATTTTCATCGAAAGAGCCAAAATAGTGTTTTTGACACAAACTATTAGGAACTATCATTTCGATTCTGCAACCCTAATAATTTATTATCATAAAAGGAAATTACTTTGACAATAACTAACAAAAAATGAATTAGTAAAGATGAAATTAAACTTACCTTCGGATCAGACACAATCAGATGATGCTCTATCTCATTGGGAGCAGATTTCATTTCCCATACTCGTAGGAGTTTTGCCCATACTTCTACATCCTTTGATGATTCAGTGAGATCCGAAATGAGGGTATTGTTGCGTTCCATGAATTTCGATTTTAAGATTCGCATAAGCTTCTGTAATTTCTTTATCATAGGGAGAATAAAAAAGATGAGACTTGATAGAGGCGTTTGATATGGTCTTTAGAACGGTTAAGTATTTTAAAGTGGGATATTAAAATGATTACAAAACATTTAATTTTGATCGAGTACCAATGTCGACATTATAAATATAACGATTTAAAAGTAAACTTAACTTATTTTAAAAAATTTAAACGAATAATTAGATTCGAGTGAACATAAAATCTTACATACCAAAATCTGATTGAATCATATTAATTGTTTATAACCATAAAAGATATATCTGGAGTAACTATAAATAACAGAAAATGTAACTAAATTAAAATAGAAGAAAACACTTAGATCATGGACAATAATTTTTCAAAATGCTTTCAGTTGCTTTCTTTCGATCCTGTCAAATAATTTAAATATGTTAACATATGTTTGTGTAAATAATAATATATAAATAATATGATATTTACCAACATTGTTTTGAACGTTGTGACTGGTTCAATTTGTGGATTGAACATTATCTCAGAGCATCCTGGAATATTTGTAATTTGTCTGTATCCACCTATATATTTTACACAAATATGAGCAATAAAATTATAGTGTGAATATATAATATAAATTATGATATTATATACGATCCATTTTTTTCTAACCGTCGAGAACTTCTATCTTCTAGAATCGTAGCAAACAGATGACTATGCCATCCGCATAAGATGACCAGAATGTATTTAAATGTTATGCCATATTTCCATATGCAACGCATCTCACTCGGTTGTTTCTAAAGTAAAGATAGAAAAATAATATTGGAATCATATATATCTGATAGATATGGAAACAAAATAATGTACACTTACTCGATATCAGTTAAGGTGAACGATATTAAACTGATAGGTTTGAGATATTCAGTTCCAACGACCTAGTTAAATTCCCATTTAAGATTTCCAACGGATACCAGAGCACCTAATATGTCTAAAATATTTGGAAAAAATAAATATACAAATTTTGAAAAGTCAAACATAATCAAATGAACAGATAATATGAAAAAGATAAAATTGGTTACCAAATGAAAATTTGGGATGAATTAATCCCATGTTTAAATCTTTGTATTTTACGAATGAGAATATCTGGGCTGTCTCTTCGGGAATTATAAACTCAACACGAGTGGTGGCAGAGAAAAGTATTTGATAATTATGACGAGTTACCCTAGTAATGCCAGTCGAATGCACTACATCGAAACTAGATAGTCTAACCCAACAATGCTTATTAAGCATACAATAGAATTTACGCATTAAAGCATTCTTCAGAGTTGCTTGAATCATCTGGCTCTATATGAATAGATGATACGAAATCAGTAGTTATATAATAATATAAAACATATTTTACTTGAGTAAGATATTTGAAAAAGTACTAACATTTGCATTCATTAGTATCATTTCATAATCGTAACCGAACACTCCATTCTGAACGATCCATTTTTGAACTATTTGGACTCTTACTGAACGATTGAGAGTCTAATCCTTCTAGAAAAACGTTAGCTGCCATGATAAATTTGTAATTGATCAATGTGATAAAAATACTTCATTTATACAGATAAAAATTAGGGCAAATATCGGATTAAATCAAAATAATGTTAATAATATCTTAACAACACGATATCGTATATTTAATGATAAAAATATTCACCAAGAATTTATGAAATATAATTAATTTGAAATATACGTATTAGTAGATTTAGTATGGCTTGCTATTTACAATCCTTTGCATATATCTATAAACAACAAAGAAGGAAAATGTAATATAGATAAATAAGAAAAATGATAAGGAAATGTTTAGTTCTCTATCTTTCGTAATATATGATTTATTAAAGAAGAAAATCTATAATGTTATGATACATTGAATACGTAAATAGATATAATCATTACATTATATGCTTAAAAAGTCAATTCACTTTGGAAAGTAATTTTGGTAGGATTTGTTCATCTATTGTATTTATTAAGCTATGACAACTCATAGATATAATTAATACTACTCGTGATAACGATTGGAGTATGAATCGGTTGTTTCAGCATAGATGATTTCAGAACTCCACTGATAATTAAATATTGTACCATTAATCTAAAAGGTAGAAAAACCAGTGCTAGAACACTACATCGGTTTTTATCAAAATACCGTGAGCAAAATCAGAAAAAAAAATTTAATTGTCCCAAACATAATAAATGTCATTATAAACTTCGTACTTCTAATGGTAACCCCACAGAATTTGACTTTTACAGATACATAATCATTCATTATGAAGAATAAAATATGATATTGTAAAAATCAAATCTGTAGGGATACATGAATAACATACGATTAGTCATATAGAGTATAGTCATAAAATGTAATATTCAATATTCAGAAAATTGAAAATAGTTGACACTCTATAATATAAAAATGTAATAGAAGGCTTAGCTTCGGAGAAAGGATCTGATATTGAGACATATCATAAGAACAACTCTAATTAAAGAATGACCGTTTGATTTTTGCTCATTCTTCTATCTTTGTAGTATGATATAAAAAAGAGAGGTTTATGAAAATCTTCAGACCACAGAATAGCTAAATTCAGGCCATATATATACCGAAGTTCAGAATTGTAAACTTACAGATGTCTCTTCGTATACTTTAGATATTTAAAACTATTTAAAGGGTCAACAAAGCTACAGATTTTTTGGTATGATTGATGTTACTGTTTCGCTTTGGTTCTTTCAATATAATAATTCAAAATTAACAATCATAAATGGTTTTATGAAATAATTCATAGCTAGTTTAGTAAGCGAATTTTTATTCCTGAAAAATACATAATCCTATGTATTTTATGAAAACAATACATAAGAACTATTATTGAAAAATGAACTATTTGTAAAGATGCAAAAAAAAATTTCTTTCAGAGGACTTGGGCAAGTTTTCTGAGATAACATGATATGTTTCACCACAAATCTTGAAAACATATGGACGAAGAGCTCTCATGCTAACATCATGTGAAATTTTCTTCTTACTCCTTTAGCAGATATTTATCTCATGATCACTTAGCTTCATATTTTCTTGATCTTCGTAGTGTTTAACATTCTCCTGCATTAAGTAAATATTGTAAAAACAACAATTGATGGAATGATTATAGATCAATATCAATGGAAATTCTTCCGAATCATACAATCCATAGAATGGTTTCTAAAAAATTCCCAAATAACTCACTTTATCATTCATTTCTTTATCAGTCGTTTGGTATTGACAGCGAAGATTCATCTGCATTGGAGATGACAGATTAGTACACAAATGAAAAACTTTTTAATCAAAGATATGTATTGTGTTCGAAGGAAACTCGATTCATTATATAATGAACGTGAAACTTCCACGAGAAAAATCACTTAATAAATTGTAAGTGAAATTTAAGGAAACTTCAGAATATATTATAGGAATAATATTCATTGTGTGCGGAAAATCGGTTTTGAAATGATTTTATCGGGTTTTATTGGAATATAATATCAAAACAGAATTTCAAATTATACGTGGGTACTGACGTCTTTAAAATAAATCCTAAATGTATACAAACTAAACACTCAATGTGTCATCAAAATGAAACTTCCACGAGAAGAATATCTTAATAATTAAAAAGTTAATTTAACGAAAATTCAGGATATATTTATTGAATAATTGTGTATAGCATTCCTTATGTCTGGAGTTTTCTTTTCAATACATTTCATCGGTTTTTATTGGGAGATAATATCAAAACCGATTTTCAAATTATAAGTGGGTAAGAATCAACATAATTAAAGTTTCTTAAACAATATACAAACGACATTATTTAGTCTTTAACACATGTATACAAACTAAATACTGACTACTGATCCATTATTTAGTCTCTCTCACAGTATCGGAAGTTAGAGACACCAAAATGCAGAAGAAGAGATAAATTAGGGTTTGTAAATAATAATATATCAACAAAGAGGCTTATGTATAAAACAAAATTAGAGTTACGACGTTATGTTTAATGGTTGCGTCTCTTGATCTTATTTTATAAAACTTAATATATTTTGTATAAATATAATTTAGTCTGGGCTAAGCGATTGGTTTTCTATATTACAAATTCTTAAAAGCCCATACTGTTCAATTTTTTATTATATTTCATTTCGAGACTTGTAATTATTGACAATGAGACTTTCATATAATTTCAAAATGATCATCATTACAAACATCGGTACCAAAAACAACTTAAACAGATTGAATTTTTATTTAATATTTAATTGATATTTACAATGTAAGAAAGTAATTGTTGTAAACAAATGCGAAGATTAACGCAAAAATGATTGCATTGGATTGTTAGTATATGGGAACTCATTTATATTACCAAAAAACATTTCACTTTTTTCAATCATGTCACAAAAATATGTATGATATTTTCAGATTATCATCATTACATACATCAGTAACATAAACGAATAGATGAAAAAAATTATTATTCAATCCCAAAGGTGCAAAATATCAAATGTTGCAACAAAAACTAAACAAAGCAAAAACAAAGAGAATTTCTTAAAAAAAACAACAATCATTTTTTTCTCTCCACTTTAATCCGTTTTGAAACTGATTGTTGATCATCAACAACAATAGCGTGGTTGTCATTCTTTGACTCTGGGGTCTGAATTTCAGCAAAAGATGACTCTGAATAATCTTCACCGCCTGTAAGCTGTAAAGACTGCATAAGGACTTTGTGTAAGCAAATTACTCATAGTAATTTCGATTTAATAAATCTGATGTACAAAGAAAGATAAAAGGAGATTTACCTCGGAGGAATTTGTGAGCCACTCATCGATCATGTCTTCATCTTCTAAAACACAGTCCACAACTAATGGTGAGTTCACAAACTTATTATTCTCGCCTTTCAGTGTGACCTTAAAAAGAACCCTCTTCCCAACAATGGAATCAAGTAACTCAGGATATACTGGAATGTGATCAAGCTGAATATAATAATATATATATATATATCATATTATGATCAAAATTATATATTAAATAAACTCATGAATATATAATATCACCTCGTCATATTCACACATCAAATTTTTGGTAGATTTTCCGAGAAAATTTTCAGCAATTTGATCGAATATCAAAAATTTTGTCTGATCAGTATCGTCATGTGCACGAACAACCAGAAAATATCTATATACATAACAATATATTACATTGAGAATATAGGCTTGTTAAATTCAGTGGATATAAAAGAAAATTAAATATTTAATACATACCTCGGAAAAACAAGGTTAACATCCCCACACGTCTTACAATTGTACTTAGGCTGACTCTCATCATCATCCGAAAACTCACCATATTCCTGGACTTTAAGGTTACAGCTTTTGCATGCCCAATAATACCAGTTTTTGGAAGAATCAATCCCTTTTATGGTAACACAACAAACTGCTTTTCCAAACTACATACAAATATATTGTCTGTAATGACTATCATAAACATAGAATGAATTGGAAAGATTAACACATAATTCAATAAGCTTACCGATGATGACTCTAAAATACCATTTAAAGTCTTCCAAGGATTCCTCGAAAAAAACTCAGTTCGGACATCTACATAATTACCATGTGATATCTGTTTGAAAGCTCCTTGTGTAATCGACTGACGATTACTGGGCAAACTATATTGTTAAAATGATAACAAAGCAACAATTATTAAATTATGATTATTCATGAATAATTTTTTTTACCAAAATGAAGCATTTCTAAAATGATCATTTCTTTAAATAGTACGACACCTGTTTCTGAAATGATCAGCCTGTTCAGTATTAGGATCAAAAAGGATCTTCGTGGCACTGAAAGCATTAGAGATGCTTATCTCGCCTATAAAAACCAACAAGGCAATATACGTTTATTGATTAGAAATATAAAAAGAAAGTGAAAGCATACAAAAGACACAATTATAGATTTTGAGTAAAATATTTAAACTGGAAATACATTTTATACCTTTGTAGGATTTCACAGACGTAAAACGCATGACACATACCACAACCGAATCCATCTTTTTGGTGGTATGAGCAAATGTACGTTTTGCATGATCCCCCCATAAAGTACACTTAAGTGTAACCTCACTGGAAACAATGTTATAAGATAATATTTCATTGATTAGAAGATATAAATATAGACTCTACTTACTTTGTATCGCGCAAAATCAGTTGTCGTTTGGAAGAATTATTAAACTTCCCTTTTGTCTTCACTTCTTCAACGTTGCCAACTTCAATGATTTGGCCAATGACATCTATTTGTTACAAATACAAATGATCACGTGATATAAAATCATATGCATGAACAAATAATTTTCTTGTATTAATAAATATGTAAGAATAAATAAAATTTTACCTATCAAAATATTTCTTTCGTATTTTCCATCTAATATGTCATTTAAATCAATGAAATTCTTTTCCGGTACATCATGAGGAAAATCTGTCAACTCTTTGGTCCTAGTTGTCCTCATTATAGCAAATTTGAAAGGAAACTAACTGGTCTTGAACTCACCACCGTATTCTTTCAGACTGAATGCGTTAATTGATAATGCTTGGCCTTCGTTTAGAAGATGTCTATGTTTCTGTACCAGGTCATTTTCTATAGAAGCGTGCAATCTGGTATCCTGTTTTTATATACAATAAGATATGTTTCATAAGATATGGTTGAATCTGATTTTAGTAATATGAAAATAATAAAAAATAGAATAATAAACTTACAGACGAATCCACAAGGACCAACTCAATAGAGTTGTCGGATTTGGAGTTGTACAAAGTCCATCGGTTGATGATCTTCACACGAATCTTTTGAGTCTCACTGGATGGTTCTAATAGATTGACCGGAACGTAGGACTGAACATTTCTTGCGACTATTAACATTTTGAAGGAGAAGAGATAGGAATACGTTCTGGTCGTAAATGAGAGGGAGTATATATAAGTATCAAACTGCTTAACCTAGTAGACCAAAAATGCATCAATCCGTGTATCTCGTTTTTTCATTTTCAAACGGTTAACAATAAATGTAGTATCTCAACTACCATAAAAACAATAATGTATATACCCAAGTATCTCGTAGTTTCCTGTTGAATAAGTAACAATAAATATTCTATCTTAACTAACATAATATGAGATATATTTATAAGATTGACTGAACGAATTATGGTATATACATTAAGTATTTAATGTTTTGGAAACACAATCAAAACAAATTTTCAAATTATACGTGCTTAACAATCAAACAAATAAAAATTAAAGAAGTAATGAAATTACGTTACATCGTATGAGGTACGCTTTGCTAGATAAATCATGCCCTAAAAGTATCCAACCGCAGCCTCGCACTATGGATAAGAACCATAAACCATAAACTCTAAAAGTATACAACCTCTAAACACAATCCATAAACACAAGAACATGTAATTCATAGAAAATGCATCAATCCGATAAAAGTATATAACATGCATCATTTGAATCATTTGAATAAACCGTGATATAGCAAACCGAAATGTGAAGAGATAAAAACCGATGAAATGTTTAATAGAGGATAGAAAAACCGAGAGAAGAAACCAATAAACGTAGAGATTAAAGATGAACCGAGATTGATAAAAATGGTGTGATTAAAAACGGTTTAAGAAAGGTTAAAGGATTAGAGAATATACAAATAAGGAAATTAGAAATTAAAGATGAAACGAGATTGATAAAAACGGTGTGATTAAAAACGGTTTAAGAAAGGTTAACGAGAAGGAAATTAGAAACGGATTAGCGAGATGATTAGCCAATGAGATAAATATGGATTTTAAAAAAGAAAAAAGATTAATAAAAGACTGAGGACGAATAAAAAAAGACACATTATCATTTCTAAGTAGTTATCTTCACATTATGAGAGTATTCAGTCAATCAGCTTATAACGTTTTACTTTAGCGTGTTCGCAAGTATGATAATTAATCCTGATCAAGTTTAGTGAAAAACAAATTTGTTATATATTTCTCTACAATAGAAAATGAATAGAAAAAAACTATTCTTTATAAATAGTAAAATTTCTTATAAATATTAAGGAATGCATTGTTCCTCTTCATTCCTCGGTCAACATTCATAACCACAAACAAAACACTGACCACATGCGGAACGTTATCAAATTGACACAAAATATATCAACCCAATAAAATACCTTACAAAGACACAAAAAATTTACAAAATGAATACAACAAATGAATTACCCAAAAAAATATAGACAATCCGCGCGTAGCGCGGCCACATCCCTAATAGAATAATAAAATATGAAATGAACAAATTATAAGAAAACAAACAAATAAATAAATAAAAAAATAAAAATCCACAACTGCTGTGAAGGGTATCATCAGAACCTTTTGCAATCCTATTAAGATCAATAAGAAAAGGGTATTAGCTTACGAAATTAAACACTTTTATTTAGTTTTGGGAAGAAGATTGTGATAAGTAGAAGATAGCAAGGCAAACTATTTATATAGACGCTGAGAAGAGAATAGATTTTAGAGGATGAAATCATATATGATTAATAATAATAAATATTGACGAATTGATTAACCAAAACTTGTGCTCCAAGATTGTTGCCAAAATTTTCTTAACACACAATATCCACCTTTGATCACGCAATTAGCTGTAAATAAAATATATTTTTTTTTCCAGAAACCTATTCTTCAACTGATATCATATTTTGTTCTTTAAACTTTAAAAAGTTTCATATATTGTTTTTAACTAATACTCTGTTAGTTTTCGTATTTGTATAAAGTGATTTCCTTATATAATATTTTGGTTTGGCTTTTTATTTTTGTGAACATTTATTCGCTCGAACTATATGTGTAAGTATGATCATTCTTTTTGGCTCACACTGATCACTGATACCTGATATATAATACATGGTTTACCCATTTTGAGTTTCTTTAGGGGCTGCTTGTTACCTAAGGGATTACCGAGCAATGAGTTTTTATGTTAGTTATACGATGATTATAAAGCATTCTTGATTACACATGGTCAGGGACAAACCTCCTGGTTTGGGTTCTGTTGATTTCGTGGATCGAATATGTGACAACCTTTCCTGTCTATCGAACCTCTGACTCACAGCGCTTGAGCTGCAGATCAATTGGTGACAGTTTGTCCTGTGGGAGAGTTGTTAAAGAGTGAGGTCATGGGTTTGAGGTGCACCAACAACCTAATTATGGAGTTAGTGAAAACTCATAAGGGAGGGGGTTGGGATCGATGCGCAGCAGCGCTGTGAGCTAGGGGTCAGACGGACAAGACGGGTTGTCACATAAAATTTGATTTTTATGTGACGACCCATCCCTGGCTCACAGCGCTGCAGCGCATCGACCCTAACCCCTAACCGTGGGAGGAAACGCCTCCACATACACTGGTAGGTTATTGATGCGCTTGGCGTTACTCAAACCCAAGACCTCACCCTTTAACAACTCTCCACATGACAAGTTGTCACCAATTGATCTATCAATTGGTGACAGCTTGTCTTGTGTGAGAGTTCTTAAAGGGTGAGGTCCTGGGTTCGAGGCGCAACAACAACCTAATTATGGGTTAGTGAGAACTCATAAGTAAGGGGTTGGGATCGATGCCTTGCAGGACTGTGAGTCAGGATGGGTCATCACATAAAAATCCATATAGGTTGTTGGTGCGCCTCGAATCCAGGACCTCACCCTTTAACAATTTTCCCACAGGACAAGCTGTCACCAATTGGCCGATAACTATTAGCCGATAACTATGTTTAAAAACATAAACCAGCAGCAGTTACATGAAGTAGGAACATTTAAATCGCGAATGTTGTCAGGATCAGGAAAGTTAAAAATTATAGTGAAAACTTAGAATTAAAAAATTACTTTTATAATGATTGTTAAAATTTTGGACTGCTCTAAATTATCTTATATATCTTAGATATTTTTTGGATATTGAATCTAAAATAGTTAATATATTTAAGTATATAAAATTGATTTGGATCTACTCGGTTATTTGAAATATTTTGGTTCAAATCGGGTTCGGTTCAAGTTTGTTAATTATCAAAATTTTAACCCACTCAGATCTTTAATCATTTTCCTACTTTTTTGTATCGGATTTGATTCGATTCTTCGGATTTTTTACCCAGTCCTAGTTAAAAGAATCTAATCCGAACTCTACAGTTAAAAGCAATGTTATAACACAATAAATGAAAATATAAAATGTATGAATTTTTTATGTAGATGAATTTATAATTTTTGTGTATTTTATCTTCTACATTTTGTTTCTCGTACATATACGTTGTGTGGCTAAGCACTATATCCATAAAATATTGTTATTTTTAATAATAATTTAATTGTGATATTTATTTTAAACCCTAAATGAAGATAAGTATTTACAAGAACCCACATGTAAAATGCACATAAATATTTTATAGAATTTTGGAAGTTTTTCAATTGAGAATGGGTTCTTCTCCTGTTTTCATTTTCCTAAATTTTTTCTTATTAATTCAGTTACATAATGTATGTCTTAGACATTGTCGGCCCTGGCAAAAAGCCAAACTATAAACATTACTCCCTCTGTTTCCAAATGTAAGTAGTTCTAGTAAAAAAAGTTTGTTTCACAATATAAATAGTTTACATATTCTAATGCACCTTTTTCATTTATTGGATATTGTATGACCAATGAAATAATGTTAAGCTTTTTATAATAGGTTGAATTAATTGATTAAACGATATATTTTTTTAAATAACAACTTTCTAAATATTTATACTTTTACGCAAAACTACTTACAATTAGAAACGGAGGGAGTACAAACTACTCTCGCTCGACAGGGAAGAAGTTGTTAGAATGAGTAACAGGTGACAAGTTCCAATATACTGGCCAACACTTTCAATTCCTTTTATTAATGTAACATTTAGTGGTTCAAAAACATTAATGATGCTTCCGACCCACCAAAAGTCCGGCCAACACTTTCTATTCTTTTTATTAGTGTAACATTTATTAGTGACCCAAAACATAAATGATGATTCCGAAGGGAAAATGGCTTATTTCCCTACGAACTAGTTGTCTCCGGTATTTTCATACATGAATTTTTAAATCATGCTAAAAAAATCACATGAACAATGGAAAAATTGTTTATTCTCCTATGAACTAGTTATTCTTAGTTTTTTTCACACACGAACTTTTAAGTCATGCCAAAAATCACATGAACAACTCTATTTTTTGAATTACATATACAAACTATTGATTTTAAACTAATTCCCCTAAAACCGTTAACGGTGTTATTTAATCGTTAACTTGGTTTATGACAGATAGAAAACCTGTTTAATTTGGGTCAATAAAAAAGAATACTACATTGTTTTGTTCTTTTTTTTTTTTGTCAAATCCTCTTTTCCTTCTGAAATTGTTTTATTCTTCATCATCAACTAGAGATAAAATTTATTATTCTGCGGAAGAATAAACCATTCTACATGATGCATGAAAAAGAAGTGCAGCAACGTAGCGGTAAGCTAGTAGTTTCTACTCTTCTTTCTTTATGCATCATGTAAAACATTTTATTTTTCTGCAGAATAATAAATTTTATCTCCAACTGATGATGAAAAGTAAAACGATTTCTGAAGAATAAAGAGCAGTTGACAAAAAAAGAAGAAAAACAAAAAGATGTTGTATTCTTTTTTATTAACGCAATTTAAATCGGTTCTCGACCTGTCATAAACATGGCTAACATTTAAATATCACTGTTTACAGTTTAGGGGAATTAGTTTAAAATCGATAGTTTGTGTATATAATTTAAAAATAGAGTTGTTCACGTAGTTTTTGGCATGGATTATAAGTTCATGTGTAAAAAACCGGAAACAACTAGTTCATAGGGAAATAAGTCATTTTCACGTTGTTCATGTGATTTTTGGCATGGTTTAAAAGTTTGTATATGAAAAAACCGGAAACAACCCTTTCATAGAGGAATAAACCATTTTCCCTGCTTCCAACCCACCTACATTCCGGGCCGCTACTGGTCATAGATTTAATTAAGTGTATGTTGATTTCATTATTATATTAAAAATATGCAATAAATTACATATTTGGCCAAATTGTTAATATTAAAAAACACTTAACTTATTTGCAAAAGAAAACATTTTCGTAGCAGTAGTTGGTAATATATACAGCTCATTTGAATTTGAATTTACTGGATAAGATGTAGTTGTCTGGTTATAGATAGTTCACAAGTAAATTGATGTTAGGGCATAATTAGGTGTCAAGCAGCTGGTTCAAGTTTTAGTAACACAAAGTTATCTGCAGTCATTAAGATAGATTTTGAGCACATGCTAAGTTTTAGTAGCACAAAGTTTTACCTAAAGCTTTGTGTTACTAAAACTTATCAACAATTAAATAACATTGCTCAAAATCTTTTAACATTTGCACCAAAAAAAACATTACTCAAAATCTATCTTAAGGAATGCAGAAAATTAATATTCATGTATTTGCTTCTCTTACAAACTGAACTTATTATACACGTCACCAGAAAAGCTATTAACTTTTTATAATTCAACTTCAATAATTTGAATAATAAATGAGATTTAATTCATGGTTTGACATGCTTCAGCGATCTAGAGCTGGATACAAGAAAAATACTTGCCAACTTTCAGGTATTTTTCATTTGGCTTGGCTCGTCAAGTAGTTAGATTTAGCATTTAAACTTGGTTTACCCGAATCAAGTACTCGTTCTATCAAGTACTCGGAAAAATTAGTATTTTCAAGTTAATTGACTTGCTTTGATTTTGATAAAATCAAATACTTGTCTATGAAATATTTTATTACTTGCAAAAACTTAAAATAAAAATATATGTAACAAGTATTTTTAACGAGTAACAAGTACTTTTAACGAGTATTAACTACTTTCTAGAAGATAAAAAAATATTTTAAGGAGTAAAAAGTAATTGTAGAACTAGCAAAGCAAGTATGAAAAAAAATAATGATACTTGATATTTACTCTTGACTTGCAATTAGTAAAATTTGTTAACTTACTAGTTGACTTGGCAAAAATCAAATACCTAATTTTTAAAGAAGGTGCAAAACAAGTAACAAGTACAAGCCAAGTACCACGTAATCATGCTCAGCCCTATATAGATCAGTATAAATATAAATAAAGCAATTAAAGCTCTAGTGAAGACTTAAAAAACAGATTGTGAGATTAAAAACCTTGTACTAAGAGGTTGATTGTTTTGGGGTTTTGGAGTTTTGGATTAGGTTTTTGCTTTTTGTTTTTCAAAAACCATTTTGCATCAATCAAGATTTTCAAATAATGGATTCCATAAAATGTAGGGAAACTAGTTTTTGGAAATAATTGTTTTCTTAACATAAAAACCAAAAGCCAAAGTTTCATGTTTTTTTCTAAATTCACGATGGTTTTTAATTTTTTTAAAAATTAATTATATTTATTATTTTATATAAGAAATAGATCAAAATGATAATTAATCTACACAAATAAGGTTTAATAATAATCATTTGCTTAATATTGGTACTATTTATTAAAATTTGTGGTATATTCTTTTAGTTGTTTTAAAAATAAGAAACTAACTTCTAAGTTAAATTTTTTGTTAAACAAATATCAGACCAAAAAAATAATTAATTAAATTTTGTAAAAACAAAAATATTATAAAATTTTAAATTCAGAATTCAATATATATATAATTTTATTCAGAAAAATCAAAAACTAAAAACCAAGATCTAAAAGATAAAAACCAAAAGTCAAAAACCAAAAACGAATATCTAGAAACCATCTAAACAATCGTCACCTAGCTAAAGTTTAAAATTAGATTTAGGCCACTGGTTAACTTTTTTTTTAATTAAAGCTGAAATATGCTGCAAAAATATGAAAAAATAGGGAAAATAAAACAAAAAGATAGAGGAGAAAATAATAAACCTTCCATCGCAGTGTGAGAAGAAATTAGATTCAAGAAACCAACGTCTCCCTCCTTCCCTCCATCCCTCCATCCCTCCATCCCTCTCTCTCTCTCTCTCTCTGATTAAAAACTTCAAAACCAGGTAATTATCACCTATTAATCATCACGATTAATCGTGTTCTGAAGCATTCTTTTGTAATTCTCCAGGATTAAACATCATTAATTTATTTAGTGGGTTTTATTTTATTTTATCTGAAGAAATTGCATTGTTGTTAGGTTGATTTTGTGATTTTTATTTTACGTTTGATCATCTAATATTGTTACCTTACTTACATGTTTGCAGAAAGTTTTGGATATATATATATATATTGTGTCTATCGAAATCAGGAAACAAGTTCAGTTTCTCACTTCGGTTTATACTTTGATGTGTCAATCATTATGGTGTTACTGATGTTTTCTTTTTTTCTACATAAAACAAAAACCTATCAGAGGGCTTATGCAGCAAAGGAAACTAGGCAAATAAATACAATGGTTGGTATAGAAGTGGAGCAGCAGCACCACCAGTCTCAAGACTCTCTCTCCAGCCAGAACCTTGCGTCCTTTTAGTATCAGCTTGAGAAGGCGTAAGCAATAATTGTTTCTATTGAAATTAGGAAACAAGGTCAGCTTGGATGTGTTAATCATTATGGTCTTTTTCTTCTTATAAATAAAAAACGTAGGGCTTATGCAGCAAGCGAAACTAGACAAAGAAATACAACGGTTGGTACAGAAATGGAGCAGCACCAGTCTCAAGCCTCTCTCCAGAAAGAACCTTGTATCCTTGTAGGCAGCTTTCCACAGTAACCACCGGTTGCAAACCTTCCTAATTTAGAAGCTGATCATTTTCTTCCTCAAGAATCAAGATCCAACTTATGACAACTCGGCAATGTTCTACGGTCTTCCTCAGTACCATCATCATCATCCTTCCAATTACTATGTTCCCTATGTGGCATTTCAGGCTCAACCACCAAGTCAGTTACCATCATCAAGCAGTCACGGAGTAAGTTCTGATCGTGATGAGTAAGAAAGTAATACTCACACACGGGGGTCACATAAAAGAAACGCAGAAGGAATACACACGATCCTCAGTATTTAAGTACTTTAGCAGCTCCTTTTGGAGGCGCAAGGAACATACCAGGAGTTGTTCTTCCTTCTCCTCATCTTCCAAATATCTTTATTCAAGGGAACTATACTGGTCACCATCCTCTTCCACCTCCTGGCTCAATCTGGTATATGACCAACAAAACCATTGAAGATCTGATGGTTCACAGTAAACACTGGTTTTCCAGAGGAAGATGTAAAGAACCATCTGAAAACAAGAACATGTTCTGGAACCAACCTTGCACAAACTAAAGATACAGAAACTGAACCCTGCACTCTATGTCAGGTAAAAAGATATAGCCAAAGATCTTAGAAGGCTGGACAGACTCCAAAGAACTCTCTCAATGTTTCTGTTTACGGGAAAGCTTCAAGAACGAAGAAAAGATTGCGACATTGGATTGTGGGCATGAGTGTATCATGCGGAATGCTTGGAGGAATGGTTGATTGTGAAGAACGTTTGCCCTATCTGTAAAGTGGAGGCATTATGGAGAAGACAAAATTATAATAGGAAGAAGTATCTATTGGGTTAATCCCCCTATATATTAAAAGAGAAGTCACTTTAGTGATTTCTGCTTATGTGGCACTCATAGAAGACACTCTCAGATTAATTCTTTTAATTCTATTGGTTGATTTTTGCTAATTTCTTTTTGATTTATTTTTAAATCGCCAGGGAAGTGTTAACCTAGAACCACTTAATTTAGACTTCCAAACACTCTCAATGATAGAGTTAACCTAGAACCACTAATTTTAGGCTTCCAAACACTATCAACTACTTATATAAACTATTCACATACATTACTACATATATATATATATACAAATAAATTATATTTGTATATAAAATATAATTATGTTTTTCAACATGCGATAATATATTTTCATAAACCTAAATTGTATGTGATTTCTTATCCTGGTAAGAAAAACACACACATACATTTTATACTAAAATATGTTAAAAACATATGCTGAGATAGGAAATTATATTATTTCTATTTCAAAATAATTTTAGATCTTATATTTTTTTAAGAAAATTCATTTACTTACATTTTCAATAAACTTTTATTAAATAATAATAGTACATTATAGATTTGAATTATAATAATAATAAACTATAATCTTAGAGATACATTTATAATCAAAATTATTTTTTTTTCAAAATAAAAGTTTATAATCAAAATTATTTTTTTCAAAATAAAAAAATAGAGAAATATAAAAATAATACATTTATAATCAATTTTTTTTAAATAAAAGTTTCTAAATTTTTTTAAAGTAATTATTTAAATATATTTTCGTACCTATAAAGTAAGATTATTATTGTTATTTATCTCTTTAGCAAAATATATTTTGGTCCTTTTAATTTTTATATGATATTTTGTGATAAAAATTTAGTGTTATACTTAGGTATTCCTCCGAGGGTTAAATTTATGATTCAATTGGATCTATAAAACTATTTAAAATTGATTATGTGGTTTTAAAAATCTAAAATTATTGGATTAGCTATTTGTAGAAATAATTGATTTTTATTTATATTTTATCTTATATATTTTAGATTTTTTATCATCGACATACTAAAAAGGAAATCAACACTAAATACATACCTTTTGTGTTTTCTCGATTGAAAGGTAAATGTATTTTAATCATCGACAATACTAAAAAGGAAATTAACACTAAATACAAACTAAAAACGAAATCAACTCTTAATTGATTGGTCGATCACTAATTATTTACTAACCTTACTAATAATTAATACATGTATTAATAATTTTTCCTTATTAGATATTACTTGCGCAAGAATATTAATTAATACATGTATTAATAAATTTCCTTATTACAAATACGGAAAAAAATACACTCTTGATATCATATTGATTACATTGTTTAGTGTGATTTATCGATTTGTATCTAATTAGGTTGTTTGTTATTATTAACTTACCTTACTAATATTGAATATACAGTTTCTAATATATAGTTTCTATATACAGTTTCTCATATGATTAATCGTATAGAATATATAATATTCTCAATAATTTATTAGAGAATATTATATTTCTTAGCTTATCATGCAAGCTAAATCATTGAGAAACGTCCACCAATTTACTATATACTAGGTGACCGGCCCGCACCCTGTGCGGGCATAAACAGATTCAGATTAGGGAATTAGTGATACAAAGTTTTAGCAGTAACGGATTTTATATCATAAGACCACCGTCTTTGGGAGAAAGCATCAGGCACAGAAAAATGTTGGTACTCGATATTTACCAAGAGTCTATATGGAACAAAGTAACTTCAGTATCAAGAGGTAGTTGTTCCGGTATGCATAATTGCAACGTCCCAAAATAATTTTCCTGTTTAAGCAGATACTTTCATTCAAAATATGGAATTAATATTGTATAGTTTTAGAAGTGGGGTTATCACTAATTAGAATTGTATTGTATATGTGTTGTAATTCTTTATTTTGGGGGTAAATTATAATGATTATGTTTTATTTTTATCAAAAGTTTATGTAGAATTATTAAAAGAAAATATAATAAAAATGAAATTATTATCCATAAATTATATCAAGTATGAAGTACTTGTCTCGATAATGAAAACAACTTCCATTACAAACCTGCAAAAAAAATGTATTTGATTTTGTAAGCAAGTGGACATGTTACATAATTTGAAAGATTTATTCTTTTCTAGATTATTGAAGAGAAAAAATATTAAAGTAACATACCATGATCGGAATAGTCGGAAACACTGATTGCCAATTTAATTGTAATCGATCTTCATACTCATCACTACCCATCTGGCAAATTCGAAAAAAAACAATTGTAACTGTTTATATATTTTTAAAAATTATTGGAAAAATGTAGATAACAATTAGGTACCTTGTCTACGGAATATTCTGGAAAATTTGTTTGTAGACAACATTCAATGTTTTTGTCTCCGGCTTCCTTTCTTTACCAGTTATTAGGATTTTTAATCCAGATCTCGACTTAACTCTTGAAAGTGCAACGTAGAGCTGACCATGAGAGAACACTGGCCTAGGCAGAAACAAACCAACACTTTCTAGTGTTTGACCTTGACTTTTGTTGATAGTCATCGCGAAAGCTAATGTAACCGGAAACTGTCTTCGACGCATTCTGAAGGGAAACTTTGTGTCAGGTGGTGTTACAAACATTCTAGGAATCCAAACCTTCTCTCCAGCAATATTGTTTCCGGTTATAATTCTACCTTCTATCACGTGGGGAAGTAGCTGAGTAACAATTAGCCTAGTACCATTGCATAATCCATCTGCAACATCCATGTTACGGAGACACATAATAGGAGCACCAACCTTCAGCTTCAAATTATGTCTAGGCAGTCCAGCCACTTTAACACTGTTCAAAAACTCTGCAGGATATACAACATTTTCTTCTACGTCAACATCGGATGGAATAATACTGTCAGAGCTAAGGTAAACCTTCTCTTCACCTGAAAGCATATGTAAATCCTTTTCTTTAGTGACATGTAAAAAGTTACTGGAATATAAGAGTAAACACAAAACACATTGCACGGCAAGCTGCGAAAGCATGTAATCATTTATTTTATCCACTTCATCATTTGTGGGAGTGAGAATAGCTCGATGTCTATACAAATCCTTATCTCCTGAGGTCTGAAAAGCTTGTCCATAAACCTCCTTTGCCATAGTCTCAATAGGATCTTCTCCACTGTTTTTTATCAGCAAATCAGAAGGGATGTCAATCTCAACTTGACCGTCGTTAGGCAAATTTATTTTTCCATCTCCAACATCCAAAATCCATTGTGAGAAAGATTGAAGCTCTTTTGCGGCATCATCAGTAAGACCAGCGAGCAATCTCATGTTTTTTGTTAGCTTCAAAACTTTGCAGTGCTCCCAAAGATATGACGAATTCAGAGCTGCCAAAACAGTCTCTGCTCTACCACCTCCAGGTATAACCGGTAAAATCTGTCTGAAGTCTCCACCGAAAACAACAACTTTAACACCAAAAGGTTTGTCTTGAACATCTTATAATATCGCATAGAGCGATCCAGCGTCACCGAAGCAGTGTCGCTCATCATAGGCCTCATCCCATACAATTAACTTGGCCGCTTTAACCAATTCTGCACGATCCGATCCTGGCTCCATTTTCTTGCAAGTACTGAACTCGTCTGCATCAATCGGAATACCAAATCTGGAATGTGCGGTTCTACCTCCTTCCAACAATAATGCAGCAATTCCACTGGATGCGTTATTTAGAACAATCATACGTCTAGATCGGATCGCCGATGAGAGTGCTCTGTATACAAAGGTTTTTCCTGTGCCTCCATAACCATAAAGAAAGAACACTCCACCGCTATCATTTAAAACTGCATCCAGAATCTGGTTGTATACCCTCTTTGCTCATCTGTTATCATCTCCATAAGTCTTTCATTTTCCTTTAGCTGATCTTCAACAACATATTTAAGCTCATCATCTATAAGGCGATTGCCCTCGTAAGAGCCAAAATCTTCTGGCTTTGGCATGAGGGGCCATTTCTTCAGGCTACGACCATTGCTGAGCAAATGATTTTCTATCTCAGTAAGAGCAATGTTTTTGATCTGCTCTATAGTCAAGTTCATATCTGCAGGAATGATAAATTTAATAAGTAGAAGAGAGGAAGTTTTTTAAATAAAAAAAGTTTAATAAGACAAAAGGCTGACCAGGTCGTCCAGTTTCTCGCCGTTTCTTGTAAAGAATATCGTCGGTAAGATACTCCCAAGTAGCTTCCCACACGACATGAGGCTGAGATATAGTTTTGGATACCAACATTCTCGCAAAAAGCTTCCTGGCATAAGTGGCAGAACTATTATCACTGCAATCTTTGATAGCTTCTATAAATTCCTTGTCATCGTCCATCAATCCCAACGCATAGCAAGCATCTTCGTATGTATCATATAAAACACCATCAACTGTTTTATATCCTCGTATGATGTCGGCCCTCTTACCCAATTTAGCAATACTCTTAAGAAATATAGCTCATCAAGTGATGGATGAATATGCGCAATCCTCCCTATCGCAAAGCCTCGTTTCCGTGGTACCCATTCTCTGGTACCTGATTTCCAAACAAATTTTGTTGGAAATTCGGCATATGTCAACTCTCTTGCCTCTGGATATTTTTTGTTTGCTATGAACCAGGCCAAAAACATGGATTGATTGACAGTTTTTTTTTTGAGAATATTCTCAATAGGTTCATCTTCGTCAAAAAACACCAGCTCCTGATTCGAAGATGAAATCCAAGTTTCTCCACAGAAGTAGTACGAAAATGTGTAGGAAAAGCAAGAATCCGCCGACGACTGCATGCAGTAATATATCTAATTAACAAATACGAAAACATATATTAGAAAGGACGATCATTATACCTTAAAATATGAAAGACAGTAAAACTATATTTTTTTATAATATTTTAATAGTATTGTATAAAACAAGGCTCATAAATTATCATTTATGATATTATATAGTTGGAAAAGCGTATACATATCCTTAATATTTTTACTAATATTAATAGATTATTGTATTATTTTCGTTTGATGCACACATAGCATAGCATACAAATTATTTTCTTAGCTATCTATTATTAATACAATTGAAATAAAAATAATTATTTTAAAAATATACGATAAAGAATTTAGTAATTTGTAGACAGTAAAACGAATTGCTTTAAATAAAATAATACTTGCAGTCGTAATATGTTTTGATTTCATCAATGACGCCATCTTCATCTTCTTTATCCATTGCAGCTGAAGCGTAATCAGGTCCCTTATGGATATATTTGAAAAGATACTTAACAGCTCTTGTTTGGGCGCACCACTTTCGACATTCATATGGGCGCGATATCGAAGCATAAGGTCTCTATTGTATGGTACAACATATCCATTGTCTAATCTGATACCATTTTTCTCAACGAACCTACCATCAATACGACGCATGTAAGATGGAAATCCATTTGCGTCAATCGATGTGTTCATGTTGAGAGGTTTCGGAAACATCTTAGAACATTTCCCGTTAACCATACATACATTATCCTTCTTTGCTGCACCGCAAGGACCATGCATCATACAATCACCAACGATTTCATACTGGTCGGATCTACAGTCTTGTCTGGTATCTCAGCGAAATAATCTTATCTATATCATCGGCTGTTGGAAACTTAGCTCCTTTTTCCATGAAGACGAGAATATGAGCGTGTGGCATTCCTCTTTTCTGAAACTCAATCGTGTACATTACTGACAAAATGAAATAAAAAAGGAATTAGAAATTTTAACAAAAAAAATACTATCTAAAGTAGTTCTTACCAACAGATAACAATTAATATAAGCATCACTTGAGAACATGTGCAATGAGATTTACCTGCAGCAACAGGGCCAAACAAGGAGCCGTCCTTTTTTGTCAACCAGCCGATAAGATTATCGAGTTTCATCTTGAAAACTCTACACAAAATTTCTGGTCTGTCTTCTGTGGTCAGGTAATATTTTTTCAGATACCTTGTAACTTCAGGCCATTTTGGATTGCACGTAAAAGTGATGAAAATATCTGGAAATCCATGGTACTTGCACAGAGCCATGGCATCATAGTAGTGCTGCTTCATATATCTTTTTCCTCCGGTGAAAGTTGCTGGAATGAAAATTCGGCTTCCTTGCTGAGCCATCTTAGCTCCACCTCTTGCAGCTGCTTTCTGGATTGCATCGTAACTATCTGACCGAGCTTTTTCTGATTCATCCACAAGTAACGCAGTCTACTGGATTCTATCATTGTGTAGGCCCACAAGAAACTGATGAAACAATCTGCCTGATTCAGAATTGTAGGTGCTTCACACCTCCTCTCTAAAATACGAAATGCAAAGTATTCACGCATAGTTATATTCTTGCGTTTTCTCGCATTACTGTCTTCAAAACCAATAGGAATATTTAATCGAAAGCCATCCTCTCCATAAGGAAACAATAGTGGATATTGCAGAGGCAAATACGCCGGATGTAATTCACTTATCCTTTGCAACTTTCCACTTGTACTCTCTAGAACAATATCTCGAGGTTCCATATTTAAAACAAAATCCCCAGGTATCAAAGCAGCCACTTCATTTGCAGTCGGAAGATTATGGGTCCGTCCATCAGATTGTCGACTCTCAATCAACCTCATCCTATAACCTGTAGATCCTTCCACGTCGAATCTGTCTCTTGCATACCTAAAAGCCTTAACATGAGGGTTACACTGATCTAACATATTCTTCAGAAGAAGAACAAGTGGTTCTCTTAGTTTCTTAGCAGCATCTCTGTCAGACCTGGAACAAATTTTTCATTCAAAGAAAATAAAAATTCACAAAACATAAGGCATACTGCAGTCTGAACAATATATAGTATGAACACATTAAGTTAAAAAAGTCATGAAAAATACCCGGCATAAGCATCAAGTCTATTTCTGATTTCATTTAAAGTATCAATGATATACAGCTGGGAAAATTTTGGAGCTTCTCCAGGCTCGGGGACTATATCACCAATACGATGATAGTTCTCACCGGACATTCGAAACACAAATGGTCCACGACCATTGTTAATAGAATGATCAATCTTGCCCCCAAGAGATGTGAAAGAGAACATCATATTGTAAGCTCGTATAAACTCTCGAAAATGTTTGCTTAACTCGTCTCCTTTGCATAACAAAGTCATTAACTCCATTGGAGGATTCGCGAGCCGAGGAAGCACAACTTTACCACTTTTACAACACATTGTGAAGACAGGATTGTTACTACGACGGCGTTTTCCAATTCTTTCACCATACCACATATATGCTTGACAATGCTTACAATTCCAAACTGGATCTTCGTCGTCGTAATAACCTGTTTAAGAACATATCTTCATTAAAAAATTAGTTTATTTAAATTTTGTAGGAGAAGTAAGTAAAGAAATTTTAAAAATTATTAAAATTTTTTTAAATTATTAACATGTGCAATGAGATATGTTACGAATAAAACAATATTTTAATTTGACACCAAGGTGATTACCATTTTTTTGTATCCCGATGATAATAGGCGGTGTAACTGTGTGATTCGTTTGTTGTGGGATATGTTGTGGTGATGGGGTTATCAAAGACTCTCCAGCAGGATAGTTAGTGTAAGTTTGATTCTCGTCATCTTCATTTTCAGTTTCAGAGTCACTCTCCATTTCATATCGATTATTGTAAGCTGCATGAAAAATTGTATGACATAGTCAAATACATATGATCCATGAATATAATTTTCTGTCTCATGTATATAGATGGAAAATATATTTTACCTTCAGGATGGTTCTCGACGATGAACCTTGGTGGAGGAACGAATTGATTTGTTTCTGTTTGCTGGAATGGTCTTTGAATAGCTGAAAAATATTAATTTATACATATAAATAAAAGTCTACCACGAGGAGCTGACATACAAAGATAAACATTTAGAGCTAAAATTTCTAATAACTCGTATGATATAAATATTTAACTTTAGTGAGTCATAATATTACTACAATTGAAACAGTGGATAAAAATACCTTCAGGATTTGCATCTGTTACAAACAATCTTGGAAGAGTCTGATTTGATTGTCCTGTCATGTTGGAACCTTGCCTTGCTGTTAATATTTGCTTAAGTTTAGTCGCACTTTATTGAATAGCAGCATAGAATAGCTATCTGGAACAAAGTCATAAGAACCGTTGTTACCTTTCGTTTGTCTTGTCTTTGAATTCACCGATGGAGGTGATCCAAGAGTCTTCGTTTCTGGCTGAAATGGTGGTACCGTTGAATACCTTCTTGGCTACCAATTCTACCTAAGAAGATTACAATAGAATTTTTCTATGATTCACTTGTTATTACGCGAAAGCCTAATTATTAGTCTTTACTATTTGTATACGATTTATAATACAAAGCGATATGTATATAAAATGCAGTTATTACTAACCTATTCTATTAATCGCAGGGTGCGGGGCGTTTCCAGAACCACTCAAATTTGCACTGCTAGGGGAAGATTGAGTTTCAGTATGGGTGCCTGCAGACATAAGTAAAATTAAAAGATAAATAAGCAAGCTAATTGTGAAAAGGGTTCTTCCAGTAATTCTCCCTAAATTCTTTAATCTGTTAATTGTAATAAAACTTTTACTCGAATTTGGTACAAGTGATGGCTTTGTTGGCTTGAAAATCCTTGTAACTGTGGAATGTAATGAACATAAAATAGTCAGTTCGGATATTATTGTCAAAAGATTAATAAGAATCAACATGGGGAAAATTTCAAGCTCTAAGGAGACTTACCTCTATTTGAGGTAGTAAGCCCTATTGTTCTTCTGTTATCCAGTATCTCCTTTCTTGCAACTCTTGCTCTCTGTGTCATATCTTTCAAACTATCAAAAACACAACTTAATGGGACAGTATGTGTCGATGAATTTTCAAAGGAGTTTGACGGATTAGACTCTGATGGGCGTGGAATAATGGGTCGAAATACTTGATTCGTAACATTCTCTAAGGGCACCCTAAAAGGATTTTGGATACTTGGTGAAGGTGAAACATCTGTGATAGATGACTTTTGTGTTATGTTCCTCACAACCATATTCTCTTTGTCATTAGTAGCTGCAATAACATATTAAAGAATACATTAACCCATATCATTAGAACGTAATTCTATCATTCATTGTTTTCAATACAACGAACCCCCACAAATATATTAGATATTTTGTTTATTTTCAGTAGAACATACCCTGTCTGGCTTTCTTATGTGATTTATTCCCATTGTCTATGGGTGGATTGATTCTCTTCATGATTCCAAATCCTTGAGAAAGCTTGTGTTTTCAGTAAGATAAAAACACTATCGGCAACTTGAATCGTATGTAATTAGAAATACGGATTGAATAAACTCTCGTATCTTTTATTGAAGATAGAAGAAAATCGAAGAAATCAATTTAAATTATATGTACAATACTTAAAGATTTATAAAATTTCCTTATCAAAGTGTTGCCTATTCTAGAATCTATTACTTGCGCAAGAAGATATGAAATCATATTTTGGAAAACTTCAATTATGACAATATAATTCTTACTATAATCTTTTACATTGTTTTTGATGCTGATTATCAATTTCTTACCATCTCCTTTTCTTATTAAGGATTGACCACTCTCATAAAATTAATAATACTCAAATAATACGCTACTATATGCTCTATATTGGAAACCGCTTTATGACAATATAATTCTTACGATCTTCTTTTACATTGTTTATTTAATGATTATGATTTTTGTAAGATTGTTTTATAATGTAAAAATAATAGAGGGGGTAAATATAGGTTCACTAAAAGTATTCAATATTTACGTTAAGCGAAATAATTAAAACTGTGTAAAATTCCAATTGTAGCAATCTGTTTAAAGGCTTTCATAATTTAAAAACGAAACAAATGAAAGGAATTATTTGGCGTTTTCAACTATAAAACCAAAAACAGAGACACTGGGAAAATAAAGAAAATTTAAGAAAACATAAACAAATCATATCTTAAGCTCATCCACTTTTACATGCATCATGAACTTCAACTTTCTCTTTACATTGGCGACATGGGCAGCTCATACAAATTCCTCTTCCGAGTCATAATCATTAAAAATCACAACATGTGCCTGCATAAAATGTTGCACTTAGTTTAGAATATATCTAATGCATATTTTTAAGATTGAGTTATTTTTATAAGATTAATATTACATGTGGATGAAAGTGTTGAATCATTTCTGCATCGTCAACCAGGTAATCAACTACATATGTTGAATTTCGTTCTTTCAGACCATCAGATCTGATAGTGATCCAAAATAAAACTTGCCTCCCAATTAAATCTGTTAGAGATTGAGGTAAAAAATATGGATTTTCCTGTAAAAAAAAATAAAATTATGGTTCACAAATCAATATAATTGTATGATCTATTCTGATATCCCCTATATTAGAAATGAAGGAAATACCTCAGCAGCCTCTTGGACTAACTCAAAAGCAGGTCTCCTCATGAGTTTCTGAGCAGCATTGTTGAAAAGCAAAAACTTGGATTTTGCTTTTGATTCATCAGATACCCGTAAAACCAAGTAGTAACTAAATAATTCAAAATTGTAATTAGTTTCAGAACATATAATTACATGAGATTATAAAGGTAGCAAGATTGATGAATGTTAAACTTTATTATACCAGTGAATAACATGTTCAACATCCTTCTTGCATGCCATGCAATTGTATCGAGGATTCAACTCAACATGGTTGTCAATAGCATCAAAAGCATCTCCTTTGCTTACCACTTTTCTATTGCATAAATTGCAGGCAATGTAGTACCAAGATTTTTCCAAATCAACAGCCTCAATTGTTGCAACAACCACGTACTGTCCAGCCTATTATTGATTTATTTCAATGATAACAATAAATATGTAGTGATATCATTTTATTTTACCTAAAACAATAATTCTAAATGCTTGGCGGTTCAGTGAGGAGAAAATATTTACCGATTTTTCTTCAATAATTTCAGAAATTGTTTTCTTCATCCTTTCCATTGCTTCAAAAATACTGTTTATTATTACATGACAAAAAACCACAACTTAATCGATTATCATAACATAAAGAAAATAGATATAAACCACACAGATATAGAGTGGAGATTGTAACCTCTTTGGCGATTTAATGGATATAGAATGACTGCGCATATAAAGTGTATTTATAAGAGGAAGCTGAGAAACCTAGGTACTATAAAATATACGTTGGATTGAGTGGAAAGGAAAGACTATATACACTTGTTTGAGCATGCCAAAATTATAAATCCTACGACTAAGGACATGAGTAGTTGTCAAGTAATTGAATATATTCTATAATCTTTTATTAAGAAAGCAATAAGGAATGTCGTCATTTATTTGAATGAAAAGATCCGTGCAAAAAGAGACCAGCCGGCAAGCTTCTAAAAAAGGCAAGTAAATCTTTTAGTATTAAGGAAAATGAGTAGTGGTCAAGTAGTAAGGATTTAAGTCTTGATATTCTTTAGATTTACAATATATTCAAATTTATAAGATTAAGGAAAATGAGTGCTGGTCAAGTAATATATTCTTCATTTTTGTTTGGCATAGACATGAATTTATTGTCAACCAATAATATAACATTGTGGTTTTACTTATCTTTTTGCATTACTATCTTAACAATTTACGTCGTATTTAGTGTTCATATTCTTTAGGTTTATAGGATTGAAATAGGGCTTACCTACTTTAGGCATAAGTCTGGTGGGTTCAATATATTCACGGACTAACCGAATCGAAAAATATGAATATAACATATGACAATGTTTTTATTAAAAGTTAAAGTAAAAGATTAACTTTGATGTTTTGTTAATACTTATAATCAGTTTTATAATAATGATATATATAAAACCCTAGATTTGGACCATGTTTTTATAAAACTTGTTTGAGCATGCCAAAATTATAAATCCTACGACTAAGGACATGAGTAGTTGTCAAGTAATTGAATATATTCTATAATCTTTTATTAAGAAAGCAATAAGGAATGTCGTCATTTATTTGAATGAAAAGATCCGTGCAAAAGAGACCAGCCGGCAAGCTTCTAAAAAGGCAAGTAAATCTTTTAGTATTAAGGAAAATGAGTAGTGGTCAAGTAGTAAGGATTTAAGTCTTGATATTCTTTAGATTTACAATATATTCAAATTTATAAGATTAAGGAAAATGAGTAGTGGTCAAGTAGTAAGGATTTAAGTCTTGATATTCTTTAGATTTACAATATATTCAAATTTATAAGATTAAGGAAAATGAGTAGTGGTCAAGTAGTAAGGATTTAAGTCTTGATATTCTTTAGATTTACAATATATTCAAATTTATAAGATTAAGGAAAATGAGTAGTGGTCAAGTAGTAAGGATTTAAGTCTTGATATTCTTTAGATTTACAATATATTCAAATTTATAAGATTAAGGAAAATGAGTAGTGGTCAAGTAGTAAGGATTTAAGTCTTGATATTCTTTAGATTTACAATATATTCAAATTTATAAGATTAAGGAAAATGAGTAGTGGTCAAGTAGTAAGGATTTAAGTCTTGATATTCTTTAGATTTACAATATATTCAAATTTATAAGATTAAGGAAAATGAGTAGTGGTCAAGTAGTAAGGATTTAAGTCTTGATATTCTTTAGATTTACAATATATTCAAATTTATAAGATTAAGGAAAATGAGTAGTGGTCAAGTAGTAAGGATTTAAGTCTTGATATTCTTTAGATTTACAATATATTCAAATTTATAAGATTAAGGAAAATGAGTAGTGGTCAAGTAGTAAGGATTTAAGTCTTGATATTCTTTAGATTTACAATATATTCAAATTTATAAGATTAAGGAAAATGAGTAGTGGTCAAGTAGTAAGGATTTAAGTCTTGATATTCTTTAGATTTACAATATATTCAAATTTATAAGATTAAGGAAAATGAGTAGTGGTCAAGTAGTAAGGATTTAAGTCTTGATATTCTTTAGATTTACAATATATTCAAATTTATAAGATTAAGGAAAATGAGTAGTGGTCAAGTAGTAAGGATTTAAGTCTTGATATTCTTTAGGTTTATAGGATTGAAATAGGGCTTACCTACTTTAGGCATAAGTCTGGTGGGTTCAATATATTCACGGACTAACCGAATCGAAAAATATGAATATAACATATGACAATGTTTTTATTAAAAGTTAAAGTAAAAGATTAACTTTGATGTTTTGTTAATACTTATAATCAGTTTTATAATAATGATATATATAAAACCCTAGATTTGGACCATGTTTTTATAAAACTTGTTTAACAAAACCAGAAAATATGATCCGAAACAGAAAACCATAATATCGAACAACATTAAACGTTTTTAACTTCATGATATTAAGAAACGGAAGCGGTTACTCAAACATCTGTGGCTCCTTCAACCTGTACCAATCGATGTAGGGAATCTTCACATCAGACGCCTTGGCCTCTGCAAGAACAAGTTGAGATTCAAGCTTCTCTTTCAATTCGGTCAGTGCAGTGTCTTTGAAGAGTTCTTCAAACAGTTCCAGTTTGCCTTGAGACTTGGCGCTCCTCATCATGTTTCTTGATCATGGCATCATGAAGTTGCTTGCACATCCAGAGCTTGGCTTGGTAATGCTTCTTGGTCGCCTCTGTTCCCTTGTTGAATGCTTCTTCTAAAGAAATACCAAAATCCTCATGCATGGGAGACTTGAGTCTAAGATTCCTGTTGAAAGCCATTGCGAGATCTTGGTCTGGATTTATATTGAAAGAGTATTGGTTAGAACACATAGAGTATTTAACCGAAAGTAATTGTTTAATGGAAAACAGTATGCAATTGGTTACATAATATCTCAAAAATTCTGAAACACTATCATATATCCAAAGAAACAAATTTAATGGAAGATTTATAAACTGGGGTTTTTAAAAAAATAACCTTATGATGGATAGATAAAAAGTCATCGAACCACAGGAATTACTCACACCTAACTTCATTTTGGTTGACGTTTTCTATCCAAAATTATTATAACCCTAAGATGATTATGAACATGGGGTTCTGTAAAAAAATCCTTACGAAGGATAGAAAAACTATTTACTCAAGATTAAATTGATAAGAAAATAAACAGAAAACCGATAAGATCTACATGCAATATATTGAAAAGGAAGGTACGATTCGTTCATATATATTCTCTTTCTCAGATCTTGATAAAGTGGGAAACAAAATATAAAAAAGATCGATCTACATACAATATCTTAAAAAAGGAAAACCAAAATTTACAATAAATTTACTTACCGAAAGTTGAAGAGACTCGATTTGAGAAGAAGATTTTGATAGGTTTTGGAAACAATGGTTCACGCATACAGTTTATTATATAGGGAAACTGTAGAAAGTGGTGTCTTTTCAAATTACTTATCGAAATAATTTGCAAATATGTTTTAAATAATAATTAACTGCTTACAATTGTGACCGGTCACCTAAGCAAAATAAACTAATTGCATTACATAAATTAATAGTTTAACTAACCGGCAAGAATAGATTTACCTATAGTTTTATACATTTATTTTCCTAACTTTCGGTTAATGTTGAAGCAAGATAGTAAAATATATAAATTTATTCAAAGTTATAAATAAATAAGATCATTATAAATATGATCCAAATCTACAAATATATATTACAGAGAATAATTTAAGTTAATTAAGAATGCAAATGTAAGACAAAGCCATAGAATTAAAATTTGAAAATGAAATAAAAATCCAAAAACAATTGTACTTATGTTAATTAAGAATGCAAATGTAACACAAAGCCATAAAATAGTAAATTTTGGGTAATTTTAAAATAACATCGAGATCAGTCGCCCTTGATTTTGGTGGAGACCTTAAATTTCGGGTTCCATGTCTTAGCTTTTGGATCCCAAACAAAATAGCTGATGACTTGCCGATGTGCCGATTTGAGATTGGAACAATCAGAATTGAGATTGTTAATGTCCATCCAATCCATCCACTTTTGTAGACGTGGATCGTGTGTAAATGTCGTCACCTTGTGATATTGATGCCACACATTTTCTTCAATGGTTTGCTTGTTCTCCTTGTTTTCGGATCTCTGAGAAGATTTAAGGATAATATTTAGTAATTGGAAGTATAATAAAAAGTGTAATATGAAACTTCGAAGGAATAGTTTATAAAAAGACTTACGCAAAGGTACAACGATGACCAAGTTTCATCTTGATCCCATGTGAATAATTCCTGGATGAAGAAAAAGAATTTGGTCACAAATAAAACTGGCCTTGGACTAAGATAGATCTCGAGAGATAAGAATACCTTCTTAGGAAATGACCATAGATATTTCGACGGCTCCATGGTACCGGATGCAGGTATCAATTAAAATACTCTAATTGATATCTTGTTTCTTTACAAAGCAAACATCTTTGCATATTTATAGAGTTCCATTTACAAACTAAATTTAGGGTTGTAGGTTATATGATATTGGGCTTTAGAATCGGTAAGTATATTATTGAAACTTTGATCTCGAATATTTTGTTTCTTTGGGCCCCAAAGTCACATGGACGATTGTAGGGCATTTTTAAAACTGTCAATATCAAAATATATATTTGAATGAAATACATGTAAACTCACAGTATTAATTTTACAGTCATCAATTGGATTTATAGCTCAACCTACATATTATACTCGATAAAGGACTTCACACTAACGCGTGCTTTCTAGAATCTCTTCCCTTGTCATGGTATCCAGTAAACACGTCCAGATTGAGTTGGTGGAGCTAAAGTTGACATGTTATTTTCCGAAAAATAAAATGGTTTTATATAATTTCAACGTTGACATGTTATCTTGCCACAAATAGATGTTTATAAAATAAATTAAAAACCAAAACACAAGGTACTTTAAATCAAGGTATGAAATGACAATAAGATTCCAAAAGTGCGACAAAGCCATAACATTTTAGTTTAAAAGTAAATATAACATAAATATTCGAGATCACTCGCCCTTGATTTTCTTCTGGGATGGTTTTTTGCTGACGGAGTGTTGATCCTCAAGGTTGATGTCAAGATCTTCTTGGCTTTTTCTTTTAGACATCGGAGTCATTGAAAAATCACCAGAACCAGAGGAAATATCATCCGAGTTCTGCAGCATTAGGACCTGCAACAGCAAGAGTTGGACTCAATAGCATGATTAAAAACACTTATCTTAACTAAGTGCTATTATTTTATTGTTTTAATACCGATTTAGGAGGCAAAGCAGCAAATTCCTCAATCATTTCACGGTCTTCAGTAGCCAATCGAACGACATACTGAGAGGTCTTTCCCTTGATGTTATCAGCATCAACAGAAATCTCAAAAAGGAATCTCTTGCCACAAAGATCGCTAACCGCTTCAGGTAAGATGTCTGGATCTTCATCCTACGATCATATTTACTCAGTTATATAAAAATAACTATATTCTACATTTATTAGACAATATTGATTCATCAAAACTACCTCATCATAGAGTTCAGCGGCAGGATGACGCACAATAAGTTGAGCATTGGTGTCAAACAAAAGAAACTTTGCCTCACCTGAGTCGTCCTTAACATTGGCAATTAATTTGAATCTGGATACATGCGATAAAATGGCACTTATATCTTTCGTTACTCTCGTTCAATGTCACTATAAACTTTCAAAAAAATACATTTAATAACATGCTATCTCAAGGACCAAAGAAAACATTACCTGGAAATTACATGAATGTGTTCCTTATCGCATGTAGTGCAAAAGAACAAGGGACGGTTATCAGCATCAACATTGGTTGTTGGCATGACTTTTTTGTTGTGGTATTTGCAGCTTAGATATTGCCACCCACGATCAGCATCTATGCTTTCAATAGTGACAAGAGTGACAAAAGTACCAACCTTACAAAATACAAATATGTCAAGTCAAATTAATAAGAATGATTCAATTACTTGGTATAAATAATTATTCTCAGCTGGTTTAGTATATATACCAGTTCACTATCAATGATCTCTCTTATGGTTAGCCTCTCATTAGTGACAAAAAACCTAGCACGAACAGATGTAGCACTACCAACAGACCATTGGCTACTATCGTTGTTTGTAAGAGCAAGTGAATCATTAGGAAGACTGCACATAAAAGTAAGGGATAAGACAACCACGTTTGACTATGCTTATCGAATGAAAATACAATAAGATCTAGCTGTGAGTAGGTGTCACACTGGAGACTTACCTTGCTTTAAAATCATCAATTAAATCCAGTGCTGGGTTGAGCATAATATGGGTTGAGTTATACCCGCTAGATATGGAGTAAGCACCTACAATAGCACGAGGTTATTAATAAGTTTATGAGATAAACCATTTAAACAAATATAGGTGCAAGAACTATACCTTTCCACTCTTTAATAGCACAGAACCTGATAAGACAAATAATCATTGTCGACATGTTTAACATACTGTAATCGTATACTTGTTTAGCATAACAGCCCCAAAGAGTACACATCAACTTGACATCACTGTATATAATATAAAGTTAGGTTAATGAATAGATTATTCAAAGCTCAGCTCATAGATTAAGTGTAAACGATTTTGTATTTAAACTTACTGTTGGTCACGTAACTCAATCAATAGCCTGAGATTATCTTTTCCTTTTATGACTTTGTTTTCAAGAGATCCAAAGTTAACTATTTGGCCAATAACATCTACATAATAAAGTTAAGGTGAAATTAAAATCCCAGTTAAATCGTTGCGTACGGAAAAATAAACAGAAACTTAAGTAATCGTATGAATTGACTAACCAACCAAACGAGTGTTATCAAGCTTTCCATCAATAATATCACTGTAATTCACAAGATACTTCTCTGGAACTTCACTTGGGAAGTCATCCGCTGGTCCAACAAAAGTAGTTTGAAAGAATCCAATTTTGTAGGGATGCGCGGTGGTCCGATAATCACCCATAGCATCGTACAGTTTGAACAACTGGATGACTTTCGCGTCGCCCTCTGTTAGTTTCCCTTCAAATTTATTTATGAGCTGTTCACCAACTTGAGCATGAATTCTTGTACCCTAGACAATGATGAAATGAAAATACTTATATAGTTGGATTGAGAATAAAAGAAAAAACACAACAATCTAAATGACAAATCAAGTAATGTACTTCTTTATCGGCAAAAACCATTTCGATGGTGTTTCCGGAATCTCTGTTGTAGTTTCTCCATAAGCGAACAATCCTAACCTCAATACGCCATGTATCTTTACGGTCTCAATTGCCTGATAAAAGAAACTTCGATTTTTGGTAGCTTGAACCATTGCCATGGAGTATTTAGATATCTTCTATATCAAGAACTGTATTGTATTGTATAATATCTTAGGGTATAAATTGCGTTTATATATTGTCGAGAATTCCTTATGTTTGAAGTCCATATATTTTTGCATTTATTGCCGATGTCTTGCGCAAGTTTTTGAATTAGAATATAAGGAAAGTGATTAATAATCTTTTTCCAATTTAAAAAGATTAGAATAAGGTTGTTTCAATACTAATTTTTTCATTTAATTGTCGATGTCTTGCAAGTTTTGAATTAGAATATAAGGAAAGTGATTAATAATCTTTTTCCAATTTAAAAGATTAGAATAAGGTTGTTTCAATACACATTTCCACAATTAAGACATTTGCAAGGAATAAGGCATCTTTATATTAAGCGAATCATAAAATAAATGTTATTTCCCTATTCTTGTCTTCTCTTTTAATTTGATTCTGATATATATTCTCATAATGAGTATTTATTATTTCAAAATCTTCTTTAACTATTTTGCATGCAACTAATTGATTCACCTTATTTAAATTTAATTATAGTCAATAATTCTTCGGTAATCATTGCAGAAGTTGAAATGATTAGTTTCGAATATGATTTCATAGGTACATAACATATAACCTAAATATATTTTGATATTTTTACCTTCCTTTCAATCATTTCACATAAAGATTTTGTCATTTCAAAAGTATAATCATTACAAATATAACTAATTCAATCACTTGTGTAAGTGAATATTCAATAAGATAATTATGATTCGTTTTGTTAACCTTCATTTAATCAACCATAAATTAGTGACTTAGTCAAATATATGGTTAGGATACTTCCATCAATCTATAAACCAATTTAAACCTAACCATCATTTTAAACTAATTTGATATGATACATTTAGTATCATTTATATTTAGTTATAAATTATTGTGTTCGATGTTACTCCATTTTAAACTAACTAATGATATTCAAGGCTATAAACAAATTTAAACCTAACCACATATATTTTGTGGGATTGATACTATAGAGCAATATCTTGACAAACCAAACTTGATTAAACATAAATAGTTAAGTTCAAAAGCAACCATAATTATACATAAACCGAGATTAGATCCAAACTTAAACACATAATTTTAAAAAGCAACCATAAACCGAGATTAAGATATAACTTAAACCGAGATTTTAGAAGAGAGATCAATCCCACAACCAAGCTTCACCCAGCTTGGCCCAATCGGGAGATGGCACTTTCACCTCAGCCAACCTCTCATTTGCAATGTTCAGCTCAATTCTAAGTCTCTCCTTCTCATTCACCGGATCATACACCTTCTCAAGTTTCTCAATTATCTCAAGCTTGGCTTCGAGTCTTTCAACCTCGACCTCCTCCACATGCCTAGCCTTAACAGCTTCATAACGCGCCTTGTAAAGTCGAAGGAGAGCACGGTAATGATCAGTCGTCTCCCTTTTGGCTTCATCGTAACCATCTTTGAATTTTGTTGCCGATTCATCAACCACCGGGTCCTTCATCTTCAGATCTTTGGAACTTGCCATGGAGTATTGATTCTGCATGTTTGAAGATTTTAAACATTTAGTATCATTTAAAATGGATCAATAGATATATAAAACACACCCACATGTTTATTACATCTAAACAAATGGAATCAAGAATACAATCACAACAAATTCTCATAATAATCTAAAATTAAATTCGTATATAAAAAAAAATTAAAATGGTTTTTGTCTATTAAAATTCCAAACTCACATACTAACAAAATCTATAACTAAAGTAAGATAGTAATGGAATTTTAAACTAAAAAAAAAGACAATATTCCACCCTTGATAGATATACGAATTTTAAACTTTAAAAAAGGTGAAATCTCTACATGCAAATCTCATCTAAACTATGAACTATGAACATTAAACTAAAAAGATAATATAACAATTCTAAACTATGAACATCAATGTAATGATCAACATGCAAATCTCATCTAAAACGTGAAGGGATTCTACAATATGAATATTAACCGATTAAAAATGAGAGAGAAGAGAAATATGAACAAGTTACTCAAAGGAGTCTTCGAGAGAGAGTTTAGAGAAGTTGAAAGGTATTAGGGTTTTCGGCAAAGGGTGGAATGAGAATATATATAGGTAAAAATTTCCTTTATTTATTTTGTATTCATATGTTTTAATATGTATAATCATTACAATCCTAGATAACATACAAACTAAATACTATTTGCTAAATTCATAATTTATTTCATTTAAGTCTAATTTCGTATTGTTAAATCAGAATCATGATTACAAACAATTCAAGACTAATAACTTTATAAATAAATGGGGGATTTATAAATAAATAATTATAATCTATTAATTATTTTATTTAGAATTTATTTCAATCAATACAATTTCGTATTGTCATATCAAAATCATCATTACAAACATAGAAAGACTAATCTTGTATTCTTGTACTTATAAATGGGGGATTTATAAATAAATAATTATAATCTATTAATTATTTTATTTACTATTTATTTCAATCAATACAATTTCGTATTGTCATATCAAAATCATCATTACAAACATAGAAAGACTAATCTTGTATCCTTTTCTTATAAATGGGGGATTTATAAATAAATCATTATAATCTATTAATTATTTTTTTTACTATTTATTTCAATCAATACAATTTCGTATTGTCATATCAAAATCATCATGGCATGCAAGAAAGACTAATCTTGTATTCTTTAATCAATAACTTGCGCAAGTAATGTAGTTTTAAATAAGGTAAGACATTTAATAAGAATTATTATATTTCATAGATTTTTAGATATGATTAAAGAAAGTTGCAACTTGTGATAAGGTAAGATCACAAATCTTGTTCGATTGTATCTAAATAATTATTACTATTTATTTCAATCAATACAAATTCGTATTGTCATATCAAAATCATCATTACAAATCATAACTACAAACATACAAAGACTAAACTTGTATTGTCATATCAATAACTTGTGCAAGTAATGTAGTTTTTAAATAAGGTAAGACTTTTAATACGAATTATTATATTTCATAGATTTATTAAAATAGATTAAAGAAAGTTACAAGTTGGGATAATGTAAGATCACATATTAGCAACGATTGTATTTAAATAATTTTTAATTGAATGCATAAGGCTAAGTCATTAAAAAGAATATAATTATTCTGCATAAAACTATTATATTGAATGCATAAAACTATTATATTCGGTTCAAATGAAATTTTTAATTGAATGCATAAAACTATTATATATAATTTTTAATATAATTTTTATATTATATTCGGTTCATATGAAATTTTATATGTGGAATTTTGGTGGCTAATTCTGATTTAACATTTGTTTGTAAAATTATATTTTATATACAAATATAAAAATATAATTTTAAAGTATTATTTTATATACAAATATAATTTTAAAGTATTATTTAGTAATACTTAAATTCTGAAATAGTTTGTATCTATGTTTTTAACTACTCTTGTAATATTATATGTGTTAAAACTATTATTTAGTAACATATGAAATTTGATATGTGGAATTTTGGTGGCTAATTCTGATTTAACATTTGTTTGTACAAATGTATGTGAATAGTTTATATAAGTAGTTGAAAAACATAATTATATTTTATATACAAATATAATTTAACTATAATATTGAGAGTGTTTGGAAGTCTAAATTAAGTGGTTCTAGGATAACTCTAACATTGAGAGTGTTTGGAAGTCTAAATTAAGTGGTTCTAGGTTAACACTTCCCAGCCGATTTTTAAAATAAATCAAAAAGAAATTAGCAAAAATCAACCAATAGAATTAAGAGAATTAATTTGAGAGTGTCCTCTATGAGTGCCACATCAGCAGAAATCACTAAAGTGACTTCTCTTTTAATGTATAGGGGGATAAGACATTCACAGTAAGAGAAACGAAGCCACAGAACTTTTAATGTTGATATTGTTTTTGTTATTTTACATCATTAAGCTTTTATATATACATATTTCATCAGAGCTGACTTTTCTTTTGGTTTATATGCAGATGCCCTATTATAACGATTTCACCACGATGCAGGTAAGTTTTGATTATAAACCACAACCTTGATACTATTTTTACAAGCTATGGTTTTGAGAGTTATTACTTGGATCCTAACTTGTTTCTGTTTCCTCTGTAGATAAGAAACTTGTTGAGCACGAGCCATGTATCATTATCAACAACGATCTCAACACCATGCGCTAGCTAGCTCACATGGTTCAAGCTTCAAACCAAATCAACAACGATCTCAACACCATCGAACAAGGTAATTTTTTTAATCACACAACAAGGTAATTTTTTTAGTGTTACTGCTAAGTAATGTAATATAGTGATTTAAATTTAAATTAAACCCAATAATTGAAAAAGTTACACACTAATATATATTTCTAATACTAATGTTAGAATTAAATCGGTTATATAAAAATTTCTATATTAAATATAAGTGATAAAACATAATTATTATATATTTCTATAGATTTTCAAAACTATTTATTATTCTTTAATTTTATACCCATATTATGGTATTAGGAAAGATATACCTTGTTGGTAAAGGCTTTTAATTAGTTAATTCATTTATTAATAACTTGTCTTATTTTATTATCAATTACTTGTGCAAGTTGATATGATGATTACCTTATTTTGCCATCAATTATTTGTCTTAAATGGTATGTTAATTATTGCAAATTTATGACAGTCAATTTTTAATATCTTTCTTTAATTGCTTCATGCTTATTAAAAGAAAACAAATATTACAAGAACCATACGATTTTATATATCACAAGAAATGTCTTAACAAGAATTTTATAACAAATATTTTAGGAACCATAAGACTTAATGATAAAATATGATTATTAATTCGTAATTATTCTTTAAATTTGAAATATTCTAATTTTTTTTTATTATATATAAATCTAAACGAAATAATGTTTTTAGGAAGTATTTTTTAAATATATATTTAGTTGACAAATTCAAAAGTTAAATTTTCGTGAAAATATATGTCTATTAATTAAATTTCTTGTTCTTTTATGATGTCATTTATTGGTAACTATATACATGTGATATTGCATTAACTGTGTATGTTCTTTATTTTCCTAATTAGTTAATTCGGAAATATGATGATTACCTTATTTTGCTATCAGTTACATGCATAAATTTATATGATAATGGTGATTTGAGTTAGAAAAGCCCAAAACTATTATCCATTTAGAAAACCACAAATATAATGGTGATTTGAGATTAAGAAAAGCCAAAACTATTATCTTTATTATATTTATATATATATACATATAAATATATGGATCTTAAAAAATGTAATTTACTATATATATACATTTGTTTGTTTTTTCTATTAACAGATAAATAACACAGATGAAAGACCGGTTGTAGTTGACTACAAACTATTTTTCAGTCTGTTTCAATAGCGATATGCAAATTTAATATTATTTTCGTCTCAATAAAAAATCTATTAAACTATTTTATATTGTACAATTGCTAAAAAAAAATTTGACAATTTTTGCAGGTTTCTATGGGATTTTTTAATTCATAATTGTTCTTCTTATTTTATATTACTTATGAATTATATTTAAATTTTTATCACATTTTCTTTGCAGGTTTCTATGGGATTGTGATATCTATGAGATTTTTATCACATTATTTAATATGTCACTGTCTCCTGTATATTTTCTTACATTTGTTTTTTTAATAGTTAACTTTTATTAAAAACATACTAATGATGTTAATTTTTTTTACTTTAGTTAACTTTCATTTGTTTTACTCTTATATACTTTTTGTGACTTTTTAAGTTTTTGTTTCAGTTTAATATTGAATTTAGTTCAAATACTTTATGTGTATATGTTTTAAAACATAATTTTTCTTTTAAAAAATTATGCAACAAAGAGCCTAATTAAACCGATCTAAAAACAAACCGAACCGAATATAAATTAAACTGGACATAAACCACACCGAATGAGACTAAATAATGTTTACTTCAGTTGAAAAAAAATATATTAAAACCGAACTAAACAAACCAAACCGAAAAAGTAACGAATTGTCCACCCTTACTGCATCCTAGAGATTTGCGCAAATCTTGTTTCAGCTTTGAAACTCTCACTTGTTCCACTAACTCCCACATTTGAACTCAATCGATACTCCTGTCTCAGTATTATACTATATTTTTATACCCGCACAGGGTGCGGGTGGGTCACCTAGTATATATTTAAATATGAAGAAGGAAACTTACAAGACGAGAAGAAAACAGAATTTCGGTAAATTTTGTACTTTCTTTTTGTTTGTTGTGCACATAAATGTGTGAATGGTCAAAAATTGCATCTTTTAATTTGTTTCTTGGCTAATAGGTGACAATGAAAAAATATGTACAACATAATTTGTCTTTTTTTTTGTTGCTATCATTCTCCAAAATACTTCTTACTATTCTCCAAAAGACCAACAATTTTGGGGAGAACTGCCAATTATGACTCACAACTTGATTTCAAATGCAATCCTAAACCCAAACTTGAATCAAATGCAAAAGTAACCTAAAAGACTATTGAAATTACAACCAGCCCCCCTTGTAAACAAACAAAAAAACCGATTTTTTTTTACCTTTCTAGCCCCCGCAAGTCGTCTGGTATAGTTCTTCTTAAAAATAATTTAAAATTTTTGTTAAAAATATTTTGATAAGTGAAAAATTAAAATCAAGTACTTAACATATGTTTAAGTCATATAAATTAATATATAACAAAAGTGAATTGTTTTCAACATAGATGAGTAATAGTATTGAGTCATGATATTCTTTGGTTTAGGTTTTGCCAAATATATGTTGTAATATTGTATGTGTTCTTAGGGTTAGATTTTAGAAAGCATAAATGTTTTTTTGAAAAATTTAAAATTTACCTAAGTGTGTTTATTTCTGCGTATAGTAAACACTATCTAAGTTTAATTTGATTTTATAACGTGTTTAGTTAGTTAATTTAGTCAATTTAGTTTAGGGGTTAAATTTAGGGTCTGGGATGACTTACTAGTAAGTCGTCTGGTGAATATATTTACGGTAGACTTACTAGTAAGTCGTCCAAACCGGACCGAACCTTTAATTTTACCAATATACTTTTAAACCTAACCGGATTATTTACCGGACATATATAAGATGAAATTTTTTTTATTCACTTTTTCGCAAAATTCAGAAAACCCTAACGCCGTTTCTTTCAAAGGCGATTTCGAAGGCGATTTCCGTCGATTCTCTCTAATCCATCGTTCTCACCGCCGGTTATCTCTCCGCCGTTATCACCGTCGTTCTCACCACCGTTCTCACGGCCGCTTCCTCTATTTCAGATATGAGAGGAAACCCTAGCGCCGTTTCTCTGTAGACCCTAGCGCCGTTCACCGCCGATTCTCTGTGTAACGTAGCGCCGTTTCTCTCAGAGACATCTCGTTGAACTCCGCCGCCGGTAAGTTATATCTCTTACTGTCGAGTCTCTATCAATTTATGATTTAAGGTGTATCTATAGTCGTTTTCACCGCGCTTCTTCTTTTCACGTCTATTTTTGCAGATCTATAACCGCTGTGTGGAAGGCGACTATATCTTCCCCAAATTTTCAGGTCGGCTTGAAAATGTTCTACTGGAAGTCTTGGAAGACTTATACTTAAGTCATCTGGAAAGTCTTCCAGCTACTTTCCAGACGACTTAATTATAAGTCTTGCAGCTGGAAGACTTGCCAGACGACTTAATTATAAGTTGTCTAGAAAGTCTTCCAGACTTATAATTAAAATGTTATACTGGATGGTTGTTTGTTTGAGTGGTTGTCTTTGATTGTTTTGCAGACAAAAAAAAGGAATATTCCAGAACTCCCCCGGAGGATACATACATTAGGGGAAGAGCCCCCCGCAGCGAAGAGCATTTCGTGGCATACGGGTTGTTCAAAGTTGTATACTGCTTTGAAGAATTCTCTTGATGATGACGAATATAATGAGCTGAAGGAATCGAAGTTGGAAGTTTTCATCAAGTTCCAAGAGCTGGGATTTGGTTGGTCTTCAAGGCTGGTTCACTACATACTCGCTTTCCAGCTCAACATAAAGAAGAAGTATGAGCTGATGTGTCTCGTTGGTCCACAACCTGTGAGGTTTTCACTGTTAGAGTTTGAAAACCTCATTGGTCTAAACTGCGAGTACATCGAGGACCTCGAGAGACCGAACTGTGTTGTTACAAAGGAGTTGGCTTCATTCTGGGAGATGTTGGGATTTGATGTAGAAGCTGGGCCATCTACTCAGTAGATAATAAAAGCACTTGAGAGATGCGAAGGGTGGTCTTGGGATGATTGCAAGCGGCTCGGGTACCTTGCCATCTTGCCTGGATACATTGAAGGGAGAAAGGACTCAACCCCTACACGGGCTAGTTTGGCAAGGCTAGTGATGGAGTTAGAACGGTTTGAGAATTAACCATGGGGGAGAGTCGCGTTTAAGGTGCTGATGGACTCTCTGAAGAACAAAGATATTACGGGTTGTTACACAATTAATGGGTTTGCAGAAGCTCTCCAGGTCTGGGTGTACACAGCTCTGCCGGAATTGGGTGCTAATTATGGTAATCCCATACCAAACAGACCGTCTCCACCGATACTGGCTTACATGGGTGGCAAAGGATGCAGATGCTTTAAAGATGCTATCTGCAGACAGGTATGTAAACTTCAATCCAAAAGACTTCATAGAAGACTTAATTATAAGTCTTCTGGAAAGTCTTCCAGCTGGAAGACTTTTCAGACGACTTAATTATAAGTCTTCTGCGAAGTCTTTTCTTTCCATCTTTCTTAATCCGTCAAATATCTAAGTTCATATCTTCTATTTACTGCAGACTACGGTGATCAACTTTGTTCAGAAGGACATTAGTGAAATGTTTCCAAAATGGGACTCTGATGTTGAGGACCCGGCCGCGGAGAACGTAATTAAAATCATGTATAATCAGAGACCGTGGAAGTGGACCATGGATTGCTGGGAAGTCACCGGTACTTGGGTCAATACAAAGCCGGCGGTTGTGAGTCCAGCGAAGAAAGAGGTTGTGGTGAAGGATCTCAGTCCAAGACCTCAGAAGAAAGCTCGTACAGAGACTACTACTGTGCCTCCTACAGAGGCACATGAAGAGGTTAGTGAAGAGGTTCCTACAAAGGCTCGTTCAGAGGTGACTACGACTGTTGGTGGGATGACCAAAGAGGATATTGAAAGATGCTTCAAGGATATAGCTGATGCCATGAGGGAAGGGTTTGGGACGTGCCTTAAGGAGATCAAGTATCTGTCGGATAGGGTGGAAGCTGTGGAGAAGAAGGTTGGTATCACCAAAAAAAGGAAACGGACATCATCTAATGATCTTCAAAACACTACCTCTATTGATCCGCCTCCGCCTAAACCGGCGCACGAACCCGGGGTTAGTACCTCTCCCAACACCTCTCAGAATATATTCACTAGACAAAGTCGTAAGAATAAGAACTGAAAGTTGGATTTGCTTTGTTTCTTGTATGTCAGAACATGTGTGATTGCTTTGTTTCTTGTATGTCAGAACATGTGTGCTTGTTTTGTTTCTTGTATATTGATTTTGTTTCATGTTTGAAATGGATCTTTGGTTAATCTTTGGTTAATATTGTTTGAAATGGATCTTTGTTTATAGTGTATAAACACATCTTGTACATTGCAGAGTGAAAGTGTTAATGGGGCGAACGCGGGAAGGAAGAGCTTGCCGGAGGAATAAGCTCCAGATGTGTCCGGAACCGAGCTTAGTCTAGTGATAGCAGATTTCACCAAGGATAAAGCTCCAGAACCGAGCACGGTTCCAGAACCGAGCACGGTTCAAGAACCGAGCAGGGTTCTATTGGACAAACATGTATCCACTGTGGAGGATTTACAGCAGGAGGTAGCTAGAGATCAGCAAAAGAGGGATACTGCTATGGCAATTTGCCGTGCAAAGAGTGATCGAACAAGGAAACTTTCTGCCTCACAGCAATCTCCTTATGCGGGAAACAACACGGCCAAAGTGATCATTCCAAACAAAAAGCGTTTCCCAGGCTATAATCCTTTTCCAGCAGTTGATAAGAACAAGTTGAAGGAGCTTGCTGAATGGTTGAAAACTGATCCGTAAGTGATTGCTTTTCCCATAATAGCTTGCTTTAGTCTACAAAAACTGATTGCTTTTCTACATTTTGTGTTTGCAGTCATTATAGAACACCTCTCGAGAAGAAACCACGTAAAAGTCCAACTTGGTGGTATCGAACCCTCCGGACCTCCTTATCCTGCCTGGAGGACTGTGTAAGTCTTACCAAACGACTTAAAATCCTTATTGTTACTATGTAGTTACAAAGAAGACTTATCAGTAAGTCGTCTGGTAAGTCTTGAATGTCATGCTCTAAAGTACATTGAATGTCATGCTCTTGGATGCCATTTAATAATAAAGACTTTGCTAAGGGCAACGGGAAGGATATGAGGGATAACATGGCATTGGATATATTTAAAGAGCTTCCTGGCCAGCATGAGAAAGATAACGAGGACAATGATGAAAACCTGGCAACGTATGAGGGGTGATAAACAAGCTACGTTAGATTATTTTGTATGATAGATTAGGCTGATGTGTGTATTTGAACTTGATTATTTTGATGTGGTGATATATGATGGACGACTTAATGGTAAGTCATCTGGAAAGACGACTTAATTATAAGTCGTCTGGAAAGTCTTCTGTGCAGTGACCTTTTGTAACCTTTCGGGTAATATTTGTTTGGTAGTGCAATTTGACAAATTCATAAGTTCAATCTCCACTCTCTTGTCTTGATCGTCACATAAGTTCATAACACATAAATTCTTAATACATAAATTCATAAGACAAATTCATAAGATATTTCATAAGACAAATTCATAAGACAAATGCATAAGACAAATTCATAAGTTGACACAGACTCCACTACATAAATTCATAAAACAAATGCATAAGACAAATTTATAAGACATTTCATAAGACAAATTCATAAGAAAAATTCATAAGACAAATTCATAAGTTGACACAGCCTGCACTACATAAATTCATAAGACAAATGCATGACAAATTCATAAGTTGGAAGACTAAACGCTAGACGACTAACTTGAAGGTCGTCTGGACGACTTACTTGAAGGTCTTCTGGACGACTTACTTGAAGGTCTTCTGGAAGACTAAACACTGGACGACTAACTTGAAGGTCGTCTGGACGACTTACTTGAAGGCCGTCCACGTCATTTCTTACATTGTGGTTTCGTATGGCCAGTTTCTTTGCAGTTTGAGCATCTATAAACCTTGTGTTGCTTCCGGGGTTTGCGTCCTTTCATCCTGGATAACTCCAACCAAGATTGCCATCTTGATTTCTTCAGTCTCTCCCGACCACGCTTTACATCCGGAGGAAAGCATGTGCGTTCCTCAACATGTTGTCCAACACAAGGATATATATTCTCTGAGTATCCTGCAAACAAATAATCCTTTGAGTACACTGGATATACAAGTGTGTCGATATGCAAACGAGCATATGTTCCAGCAGCTATAGCATGAGAGCAAGGTATTTTCTCCACTGCATAGACACCACAATCACACTTTCCATGTTCCAAATCAACCACACAGTCCATTTTGCCACCTTTCACCAAGAATCGCCATCCATCAATTGGTTGGGCCCTCATCGTATCCGCTATCTTCGATCGAACAGCAAGCAAGTATTCAACACCCCGTCTATGTTGAGTTGGAAGACTCAAAGCATCTTCTCTCCTTTTCCAAAACCACCTTCCTAGCTTCTCCCTTATGAATTCCAACAGAAACTGAATCGGAAATCCTCTAGCTCGTTTCAATGCAGAATTAATAGATTCAGCGATGTTGCTTGTTTTTATGTTGTACCTGTCTCCCTGACAATAAACCCTTGACCATAGGATGACGTCGGCTTTCTCCAAATACGTTGCAAGGTCCGGGTTTACACTCCGTATCTCAGCCATGTACCGGTCAAAATCGTAAACCGCATGAGCATAAGCAGCATCTTTCACGAAGTACAAGAGATGTTTCCCTTTAAACTTTTTGACAATGTTATCTTGAAGGTGATATAACATATTCCTCGGGTTGCCCAAGGAAACACCTTATCACACGCACTTTTAATGGCCGTGTGCCGGTCGAAGACTATCATCAGAGGCTGGTCATCAGATACACAACTAGCCAATTTTGTGAAAAACCATTCCCAAGAAGGTTCATCTTCAGCATCTACGATCCCAAAAGCCAATGGAAATATCTGAAAATTCCCATCTTGTGCGGCTGCAACTAACATAACACCTCCATACTTCCCACTTAGGTGAGTCCCATCCACCACAATGACCCTTCTCTGATACTTAAAACCTTTGATAGAAGCTCCAAAAGAGAGAAATAGATACTTAAATCTATTCTTAGAATCAAGTTCTATAGCCGTGATAGAATCGGGATTTGCTAGGGAGATTTGCTCGAGATATGATGGCAGACGTGAATACCCATCTTCTGCTGATCCTCTGACAAATGTTTGTGCATATAACAGTGCTCTGTATGAAGTGGTGTAATCAAGCTCCATGCCAAACATGTTCTTCATTGCCTCAGTGATATGCTGCGGAACCAACCCATCAATGATTCCAACACGATCAATGAAAAGCTTACCAACATACTTCGGAGTACAGTGTCTCCGCTGAGCGATTCGGTCTCCCACTGAACATGTATGTTTTTCCACATACTTTGTTACCCAAAAGGTGTTTGTCCCATGTTTCACACTTGCTCTAATCTTCCATCCACAACCACTAACCCGACATGTTGCCACAAGGAGAGTTTTCGTTGACTTGTATATTCCGAAGGAGAACTTACCCCTCACTGCTGTTAACCGCAGCTTTGAAAGCAGTGCATCCTTGCTAACAAAACTCTGGTCGACATAGATACTGTTACCATTCGATTTTCCTCCTTCAATAGCATATGTCTCTTTGAACTCTTCAAAACACATATCATCATCTTCTTCCTCATCCTCATCTTTAACCTTTCCATAAACACTGTAATCCTCATCCGCTTCAGCAACCATAGAGATATGAGCATCCTCCTCCCCATCATCCTCCTCCCCATCATCATCCTCCACATCATGATCTTCATCTTCATCAGCTTCATCAGCCTCATCAGCTTCTTCCCATTCCTCTGAAAATGTTCCCAACTTGCTACGGCTTGATACACAAAGCCGCACTCCATGCGTTTTGGTTATCTCGAACAAGTTTCTAACTTGTCTATCACTTGTAACATGAATAGGAGGGGTGTCTGGAGCCATATGTTGCATCATTTCTGCTGGTAATGAGTAGGTTATCTCCACAAACTCCATGCTCATGCCTAGGTTATAATCTTCTTGAGCCATTGCAACAAGTTCAGCATGTGTCGAACCTTCACTCAAAAAAAAAATTCTCCCTCCTTTGAAATTATCAACCACAAAATCCCAACATCCATCTTTCAACAACTATTCTCCATACACTGCATGTAACTGACGTATCATCTGCAAAAGTTCAAAATAAAATACATTAGTAAACATGGACAAAATGAAAGTTTACTAAACATTGACGCAGACGACATACCAGTAAGTCGTCTGGAAGACATAGACGACTTACCAGTAAGTCGTCCAAACAGGTCATTTTTGCAATTGACTTTTAAGTGGACGACTTAATTGTAAGTCGTCCAGCTTTGTTTGTTTAAAAAAAAAGCTAGACGACTTACCATGAAAGTCGATCCAGGATGCAGGTTAGTTTGCATTTGACCGAATTGTGTCAGATATTTGACTTTTCTCGACGACTTACCAAGAAGTCGCCTCGGTAAAACAAAACTCAATATTTTATGAAAGCAAGGCGACTTACCAGTAAGTCGTCGAATTATTTGCTATTAGAAAATAAAAATTAAATATTTAAATTTTCCCTGACGACTTACCAATTAGACGACTTACGAGAAAGTCGTCCAAGATAAGTAAGGTTTGACCAGAATCTCGGAAAAAAATCTGGACGACTTTGCTTATCCTGGACGACTTTCAAGTAAGTCGTCTGGGAAAAGTTAAATATTTAATTTTTATTTTCCAATTACAAAACTAACCTGAGACGACTTACTTGTAAGTCGTCTAGCTTTAATAAAATATTGAAATTTTTTTTTCCCAGAGATGACTTACTGGTAAGTCATCCGGGAAAAGTCAAATATCTGACACAATTCGGTCAAATGCAAAACTAACCCGTTTATCTTAAACGACTTACTCGTAAGTCGTCTAGGATATTCTCTAGATTTTTTTTAACAAACAAAGATGGACGACTTACAAGTAAGTCGTTCTTTTGACCAGAAGACTTACCGGTAAGTCTTCTACAACCAGACGACTTACAGATAAATCTTCTACGCGAACAGATCTGGAAAAAATTTTAATTTTATACCTTAAACTAGTGAGATGACTTCCTTAGCACACAGAAGTCTTCTCCAACCACCCAGAATCTCAAACGAAAGTAACCCACCAAGAATAGTATGCTTGAATAGCTCTATCAACCATAAAAAATTTTGAATCAAAAGTTTGAGTTTTTTGGATGAATATAGAGACAAAGTGATAGAGATGTTGTTTTTAGTTCAAAACAATTGAGAAAGAGAGTGTGCAAATTGATTTTAGCTGCATTAAGAGCTTCAAATTGGTTGTTCATGGTAGTTGGGTATTGATGACAATCTTGTGAATACATGAAGAAGATGAGGTTGAGAGAGTAAAAACCCCATTTTCGAAAAGAAAAAAAAATTAATGGTATTTTCGTAAATAATGTGAACATGTGGGGTGAATAATGCAAAAGAAAAAAAAGAGGTTAGTTTTGTGTTTGACTTTTTGTTTTGAGTCAATTTTGCAAAAAGCTCAACAATTTTGTAACATAACCAAACTCTGGTTTGTCCTTAAAAGTATCAGAATTTGCTTACAATTTGACCCAAAAAAATACATTTAGAATGTGATAAGGAGTAATCAAGAAAAAGAATGTGATAAGGAAAGTTTTTAATGGACATTGTATTACAGACGAGTTCATCTATATCTTTATAAAAACTAATTTATTTATATTTATGTATTTTTTATGATTTTTGATGCCAATGAAAATGTGAAATTTGAAATTTTATTTTGTATTAATTTTGATTTACTTACCAAATTTTGATACAAAATCTTTTTGAGTTTTGATTATTAATTGTTAAATATTTATTTATTTGAATATCCTCTATATATTAATTGAGAAGTCAATTAAGTGATCTCTGCTTACGTATCACTCATAGGAGAGCTTTCCATTTAATTGTTATAATTTGATTCGTAGATGATTTTTAATTTATAATTTATTTAATTAAAGTTTTAAAAGGAAACTAACCCTAGAATTATTTAATTTAATATATGTTTCCAAACAATTAAACATCTTAAATATATATGAATTAATATAATTTATTTATGGAAACAATTTAAATATCATAGATTGCATTATATAAATTGATTAATCAAGAAATGTTATTTAATTATCTATTAATATAAACAGATAAATTAAAATTATTATATGGTAAGTCACTTAAATTTATATTATATGTTAATTCATTTAAAATTATTATATAGTAAGTCATTTAGAATTAAATTAATCAAAGTATTATTCACATGTTTTTTCAAGAGTTAGTACTCTATTAATATAATTCATATAAATTTGATTATAGTAAAATTAGCATGCTTGTTTTGAATAGTAAAAAAAATAAAAGAGACATAAATAAATAAAAAGGAGGGAAAAATAATAAAATATGTTTGTAATGATCTTGATTCTTTTATATTCTTATGTATTTTAATTTTTATTTGTCGAGATGCGAGTATTTTTTGTGTTACTATATAAATGTGAACTAATTAGTTTTATGTGTTTTGTGTTGCAGCTCCTCAATTCCTTCCTTTACCACCACACTATGTTGGATTTTGAGAGGAGCAGACACAAACAAGAAGTCCCAAGTTTGGGTCTTCATGTCGTTATCTCCTGTTTGAGCTGTGTTCACTACAGATATTCTTGAGAGTATATCTTCACACACAGTGCCGATTGGATGAAAAACAATGTCTTTGCATCTTTCTTTCGTTCTCTCATAGAAGTTGATCAGGTTCTTCTGGATTATCATCTTCAAAACCAATTTCCATCATATTCCATAGTTCTTGAGACTCCATAGATGATATTTCTCTCCTTTAAAACAAAAAATAATTTAGTTTACTTTGAATCAATCAACACATATGGCCTCTTTCTTATCTGAATGGCATGGTGGTCAAAGGCCATGTGCCGGTGTTGAGAGGGAATCAGTTTTGAGGAAAGTGGAACATGTGAACAGATGCGTGGATATGAGAATTGTGTCTTCGGTTTTGATTTCTTTTAAAGAGTTTCTTGAAGAACAAAACACAAGTGTTGTAAGTTATTGTGATATTAATTAATTTTGTTTAATTGGAACTCTATTCTCACAGAGCATACTACACTAAGACATATTTTATTTTGATGGTTGAAAGATTTTAAAGAAAAGACAGACTCTAGACTCGACTCAAATCCCAAACTTAATATTCTATATTTTGAGGTGGAACAAAGTAAGGGGCCTTGATTCTTTGAGCATAACTTATGATGGAAGAATCAGTAAGCTTGAAAAATGCCACCTCCCTGACATCCATGATATAGACTTGGTTAGGCCTCACCCCAGGGAAAGAGCTAGCACGGACACAAAAAGGTTCAGACTTTGAGAGGAAAATGGCGAGATCTCCAATGTCTTGAGTGTACACTGCATTTCCATCGTCGTCTACCTTGAACACCATTACACCTTTTGTTTTCAATTTGGTAACTTTTACTTTCAAACTGGTACCGTCCACGGTCTGTCTGAACAACTTCACCAAAAAAGTTTCACCAGTGGATCGAGATTCCACCAAGTGTTCGCTCGTGAGACAGGAATGCATAGTCTCACGTTCAGCTTTGCTCAGCTCGGGAAGGTTGTGATATCGCAACTCCTGAAACTTGGGTGTGTGCTTGTCTTCGCAGAGATCCCATGATCCAATGAGTTGGCCTCCAGATCCAGGTATGCGAAACATGTTATGTTTCTTGGAAAACATGACACGGGAGGAGAAGAAGCAAGGGTTGTCGATTTTGATGTTGAACCACTCGGAGCTGCTTTGATAAGCGGGTCTGCAAAAGCTGAGTTGGGGTCCCAAGAACTTGACAGCCACAACACAATCTTCTTCCTCTGGAGAGAGTGAGGACAGTGACACGTTGGTGACGATTTGGGTTTGGCAATGAGGCAAAGTTACAAGAGGAGGCAGCGAGATGAGTTTTGGATTTGCATCAGATGCAACGGGGTTTAGATCATCATGGAGACGCAGAGTGCCTACGTCATGCACCAAAGAGGCTACCCACCCATGAGAGGACCCGATTGTTGTTACCGCTGCATCGTTACACAGCAACTCGACAGGCGCCTTTTTTATTAATTTAGGAAAATTTCTAGGACTAGTTGCATATGCAAAAGAGAGTTCTACATGATCCGGCCCACAAGGATCCTCGTCACAGACGAAACCAGGAGGGGTTTGCAGCGGGGAAGATGCTCTTACCAACACCGGTTTCCGAATGAAGATCTTCGGAGAGTGGCCCAGAAGGAGAGACATAATGTTCTTAGCTAAAGATAAGCAATAAATTTAAACAAAACAAAGGAAAAGAACTGTGACTAGAGATGTCCCCATTATCGCCACCTAAATCCTTCTGTAAGTACAGAGTAAGAAACTTGGCCACCAAGTTTTTCATTAAAAATAAGAATAAATAAAAAATTTCCATTTAGACAGAATCTTAATAGGATTTCGCTTTTAATGATAGTCAAACTCTTCATAAAATTGCTTTCCATATTAATAGTTCCTTTTTGTGCTAAATTTATATATTTAATAGTTTCTCACCATTGTTCGTATAGGATTTTTTTAGGGTTGGACATAATATCTGGGAGTTTTTCAAAACCAACCAATCTTTTCTAATCAAACATAAATCCAACCTTTTTGTAATTACTATTCATCAAGGAATTTCTATATTATTCCTAAGTTTTTGAATTATTTACAAAACTAGATATTTTGTCCGCACTTGCGGGCTTAATAAGTTTACAAAGATTTGTAGATAGATATATTATCAATTCAAAATCATTAGAATAAATTATTTTTATGCTTTTGAAATAGTTAATAGTTAATCAAATATAAAATTTTTATATATGATAAAAAATTTATTTAAATAAAATATATTTTACTACCTAAAATAATCTTGAAAATATGTGATGTAAAATAATTTTAGATAACATAACATAGAATCTTTTAGATAATGATAATTATTAAATTAATGAAATTTTTTTTACTTTATATGTAATTATATATTAAAAATCTAATCTAATCATTTATTAAGTGTAATAAGGACTTTAAATGCTCTAACTCTTAACGTGAGAACGAAATTTTTTTTAAATAATAATAAATATTTTGAATTCTTTATGAACTTTTTTCGGAAATTATCACAATGAGTGATTTTTATTGTGTTAAGAAATTATTTTAAAAATATGTATGATTCATTCTATCTTATGTAATATAATATATATATATATTAAAATAGAATCAGTTTAATATTACTAAACCAAATATAATATAATATATATAAAAATAATATTCTAATGTTACTAAAATAAATATAATATAAATTTAATTATGACATTATCGTTATAATTTTTAATTACTCTTAAGATAGTGATAATGACTCATTATCAACTAAATCACTAAAAGTATTTATTAAAATTAATAATTAAACATAAAAATATGACTTATCCTAAAATTATGGAAAGCATGACAAATTAGCAAAATATTGAAACTACTAATTAAAATTATTAAAAATATTGAGAAAAACTAAAACTATGGAAAACTTGGCACATAGGTCAAATCACTTCATAAATAAATATTTTGAATTCTTTATGATTTTTTTTCAGAAATAATCACAATGAGTGATTTTTATTGTGTTACGAAATTTATCTTTAAAAAAATATATGATTCATTCTATCTTATGTAATATATATATATATATATATATATATATATATATATAATAGAATCGGTTTAATATTACTAAACCAAATAATATATATATATATATATATATAATATTTTAATGTTACTAAAATAAGTATAATATAAATTTAATTATTGTATTATCGTTAGAATTTTTAATTACTCTTAAGATAGTGATAATGATAAATTATTAACTAAATCACTAAAAGTGTTTATTAAAATTAATAATTAAACATAAAATATGACTTATTCTAAAATTATGGAGAGCATGAAAAATTAGAAAAATATTGAAACTACTAATTAAAATTATTAAAAATAATGACAAATAAACAACAAAAAAAAACTAAAACTATGGAAAATTTGACACATAAGCCAAATTATTTCATAAATAATAGTATAGATTGCTATTATTATTTATTTGTTTATTAACGAAATTAACAAAAAACCAAATACACCATAAACATTTCTTCTTATTTACAATTATGTCATTATCATCAATATTTTTAACCACCATGAACCACCATTTTTGATCTCCTAAAGCTCTATAATTTAATTTTCAATCACTTTTTTCTCATTCTAAACAAACAAATCTTCATTTCTTCTCATTTCCCAACATTTCCATCTAAAAAACTCTCATAACTTTCATTTTTTATAATCACAAACTTCATATTTTCGATTTTCTTCATTAGTGAATAGTCAAAGATGCTTCTTTTTACTCATATTTGGAGTTTGAAAACGTTGAAAACGAGTTTCACACCGGAAACGGTAACTATTTACATGGTTTTCACCATTTTTAAAATCTGTGTCGCGATAGTAGTCTGTTTTTATGTCTAAGCCTTGGTGTAGACGTACAATGCAGTCTATTTGTCAATGCACATATTAGTTTTGCAATTTACCAAACAATTTTTTTTGTATCGCAGACTTCCTCAGCACTCTACGTATTAAACTTGGACAACAAAACAAAAAATTACGTACACCTACCAAGACGGCTACGTAAAAAAGGTTAGTTTTGCATTTGATCAAAATTTTGACTTCTCATAGTAAACTTCATTGGAAGTCTGCTATATGTAGACTTCACCGGAAGTCTACAATATGTAGACTGCCTGAGAAGTCTACATAAGGTCAGTTTTGCATTTGACCAGAACTTTGACTTCATTGAATAGATAAGTTTTGTGTTTGACTAATTTAAAAAAAATAATCAAAAATTTATTAATTTGTAGACCTCAAATGCAGTCTTCTCATCTTGGAAAAAGAAAATGTATACTGTGTGTGAAGTCTTCTTTTTTATTTTGGTCAAATGCAAAACTAACCCGTCAGATGTGAGAGTAGATTTCATGTGAAGTCTGCTAACTCGTAGACGTTTATTTCAATCTACACGCATAAAGTCAAACATCTTCAATTGCAAAATTAACCTCTTTCAAAAAAACATGTAGACTGCATATAAAGTGTACTTCTAAAGTCGAATCATGGATGAATTCTGGTCAATAGCGAAAGCTAACATTTTTAGAGTTGTAGACTGAAAAGGAAACCTACTTGTACAATATTACAATTTTTTTTTCAAATATAGAAAGTAGCCCGTAAAATTTCCAATTGCAAAAACTAACCCAAAGAATAGACCTATTTGACCGTCTAAAACTGTAAATTGAAAAGAACGTCTACATCTGCTTAGACTTAATATGTAGTCTACATAAAAATATTAAAATTGAATTTGTGTATTATTCATTAGGTTTTTCAAGATTTTTTTGTTTGACAGTGTGTGTTAGTTAATACTAATGGGTTTGAGTGGTTTTGAAAAGAAAAACTGTTTTAATGAAAGTATAATACTTTTGATTTGAATATGCGGTTAGGTAATAATTGTAGGCATATTTGTAAGTCTACCTTTATAGCTTTATGAAACATGAAATATTTCTTCGCTAATTGTGTAAACCTTTATTTTTTCTGGAAATGGCTCAAATAACCAGTTCTATACAGAGAATATGTGGTGAAATGCTCTTTGTGGGAGTTTGTGGTCAATAATGGGAAAGGAGGGAGAATGTTCCTTGTGCATGATGGTTGTACACATGTTGAACTTCTTGAAATGGCACAAGAAGATTATGATCTGGACAAGAAAACTGAGATGGTGGACCTAACGTATTCCTTACCAGACGTCATTTTACAGCATATGGCTCTGAATACTCTTCTTATGCATGTCATGAATGATCAAAAAGTGTGGAAATTGATCGAGTTATCTAAGACACACTTTGTACGCCTTTTTTATTAAGTTAGTGTCAAGTAAACTACAATTTTTTTTGTTTGACTATATGTTAGATAATAAGTGTAGATGTCTTTGTAAACTACATATATAGACCGTAGTTGAAGTCTACGTCGTAAATTCTATTAAAAGTGAATTTGTATATTATTCATCATATTTTTCACGATTTAATTACTTTATAGTGTATGTTAGTAAATCTTAATGGTATTGGATGAATTTCAAAAGTTGATGTGTTATAATTATACACTTGAAACTGCAAAATTTTGTGATTAGTTTTACTCTTGAAACTTCTTGGGAATTTTTATATATATAAAAATATTAAAATTGAATTTGTGTATTATTCATTAGGTTTTTCAAGATTTTTTGTTTGACTATATGTTAGATAATAAGTGTAGATGTCTTTGTAAACTACATATATAGACCGTAGTTGAAGTCTACGTCGTAAATTCTATTAAAAGTGCATTTGTATATTATTCATCATATTTTTCACGATTTAATTATTTTATAGTGTATGTTAGTATATCTTAATGGTCTTGGATGAATTTCAAAAGTTGATGTGTTATAATTATACACTTGAAACTGCAAAATTTTGTGATTAGTTTTACTCTTGAAACTTCTTGGGAATTTTTTATATATTTTCTTCTTCTCACATGCTAGTTATTGTTTCAGCTTATGGTAGTTTTAATTGTTTGGTTGACTAGAGTACCTTGTGTAAAATTTGATAGCTAACAAAAATTGATAATGTCATAAGTGAAACACAACTAGAAAACGAATACAGTGTTTATAAATTATGCATCAAACAATTATTTACAAATGAATATTTTGTTATGAGAAATTATTACAAAGCAATTTATTAAAAAAAATGGTTTTAGTGTATTTGATTTTTTCATAATCTTGATGCCTCAAATGAAGTCTTGGAAAAGAGTACCTAAAAAGTAAGATAAAATTATGAGAAAAACATAAGAAAAAATATATATCATATTTTAGTAGACTTTTATTAAGTTAGTGTCAAGTAGACTACAATTTTTTTTGCTTGACTATATGTTAGAAAATAAGTGTAGACGTCTTTGTAAGACTACATATATAGACCGTAGTTGAAGTCTATGTCGTAAATTCTATTAAAAGTGAATTTGTATATTATTCATCATATTTTTCATGATTTAATTACTTTATAGTGTATGTTAGTAAATCTTAATGGTATTGGATGAATTTCAAAAGTTGATGTGTTATAATTATACACTTGAAACTGCAAAATTTTGTGATTAGTTTTACTCTTGAAACTTCTTGGGAATTTTGTATATATTTTATTCTTCTCACATGTGTGCTAGTTATTGTTTCAGCTTATGGTGGTTTTAATTGTTTGGTTGACTAGAGTATCTTGTGTAAAAGTTGATAGCTAACAAAAATTGATTATATCATAAGTGAAACACAACTAAAAATGAATACAATGTTTATAAATTATGCATCAAAAAATTATTTACAAATGAATATTTTGTTATGAGAAATTATTACAAAGAAATTTATTAAAAAAAATGCTTTTAGTGTATTTGATGCCTCAAATGAAGTCTTGGAAAAGAGTACCTGAAAAGTAAGATAAAATTATGAGAAAAACATAAGAAAAAATATATAAATCATATTTTAGTAGACTTTTTATTAAGTCCACTTAAAGTTTATGGTTTAGTAGACATTGGTTGAAGTCGACACTAACAAAAAAGATTCAGATCTAAAAAAATAATTCTATATATATCAGGTTAATATTTTTAATAAACTAAAAATATCAAATAATCAAAAAATATTATTAGTGAGGTACAAAATATTAAAAATTTTAAAAACTATTTTCGAAAATCTTATTTTCAAAATATTAGATAAAAGTTGCGAATTGGTATGTTTATTGATACTTTAAATTTTATATGAACATTTCCACTATTAAGTAGCTTTAACCTTTTTTAAATCGTATTGGGTCTAAATTTTTATAGTTCGAAAAAACTGTATTCTTTTTTGAGAAAAGAATTGATTGTCGCTTTTTTGTTAGTTTTCCAAAATATTATTAATCGAGATATTTTTTTAACAACAATTAATCAAGATATTTTATGTTATTTTCAGTTAGTTTATTTTATTTTATATGGATTTACAGAATTATATATGATGTTATTAAAATATATATATATATATATATTATTTAAAATATTAATTAATTTTATGTTAAATTTTATAAAAATCTTATTCCATTTAGCTGATTTATTTCTGATGATTTTTGTTTTGTTAATTTATCTTATTTTTCATGAATTTCAATTTTATTTTGTAAAAACAATTTTAGAAGTTCTGACAATTTTAAAATAATGATTGGTCATAGTTACCTTTAATATCAATTTTCTAAATAAATTATTATATGTAGCAAGTTATTTTCGTTTTAGTGAGCTACATAATATTAACACTTTAGGACCTAATATTTCTATTTATCTTTCAATGTTGAATTATTAAAACATTATTAGAAAGCTACAAAATACTCAATTTTATTTTTATAGAATATATTTTTTTAAAATTGATAATTTAAAATATTAAGTTACAATTTTGATTTTTTATTTATTTATTCATATTTTGATTTTTATCTGAATATTGAAATATTGTGTAGCTTCAAAAATTTAATTGTTATGTGATTTAAATTATCTAGCTTCAAAATAAACAAAAACATTTATGCGTTAAAAAAACTATATATTAATTCATAAAACAGTATATATCAATATAACTAATTTGAGCGATTTTTGTTATGTGGAATTTTAAAAGTATATGTTATTTCTAATAAACCAGCATATTTCTTAAAAATATTTACTAATCTTAAGTTACTTTCAAAAATATTATCAATAATAATTTGATGATTTTTTATGATTTTTCTTTTGTTATTTTACCTTATTTTGCATGAAATTCGTTACTATTTAGGAAAAACATATTTATTGGAAATTTTAACGAGCTACAAAATATTCAATTTTATTTTTATAGAATATATTTTTTTAAAATTGATAATTTAAAATATTAAGTTACAATTTGATTATTTTTATTTATTTATTGATATTTTGATTTTTATGTGAATATTGAAATATTTTGTAGCTTCAAATATTTAATTGTTATGTGATTTAAATAATTCTAGCTTCTAAATAAATAAAAACATTTATTCGTTAAAAAAACTATATGTTAATTCATAAAACAGTATATATCAATATAACTAATTTAAGCGATTTTTGTTATGTGGAATTTTAAAAGTATATGCTATTTCTAATAAACCATCATATTTGTTAAAAATATTTATTAATCTTCAGTTACTTTCAAAAATATTATCTACACTAATTTAATGATTTTTTATGATTTTTATTTTATTATTTTACCTTATTTTGCATGAATTTTGTTTTTATTTAGGAAAAACATATTTATTGGAAATTTTAACAATTAAAAATCATGATTTATCGTAATGTGATTGTTGGTTTTAAATTTACGTTGACGCTTTTAATGAATTATTGCCTCAAAGTATATTTTATCTTATTTTTAATAATAAAATTTAAATGATTTATATAAATTTTCTGTGAAATTGTATTCAAAGTGTAATTTATTATTTTCCCTATTTTAAACTTATACAATTATATCCTTTAAATAACTAATATTTAAATATATCTATGTTTTTATATCTAAATATATAATTATTTATAAACGTATTTATATTTTTTATTATTCATAATTTTTTTAAATTGAAAAAACTTTTTGATGTGTATTAACTACTACAACATTGTTATGAATATTTTTATTATAATTTTTATCTATCTTTATATTCAAACGATAAATAAAATTATAGATGAGAATTATCTATCTTTATCTTTATTTTTTTGAAAAATTATCTATCTTTTTTTTTGGTCTACATTTAATTATAGATGAGAAATAAATAGGGAATTCGCCCAAAAAAAAACATCAACTTTGCACGAATTGCCAAAAAAAAACATGAACTTTTGAGCTGACTAAAAAACACCAAACTTTCATTGACTTTAGAATTAATTAACAATGTTTTCATTAACTTGCCAATTTAGCAAATGAGATGAAACGACGTCGTTTTACATGATTTGAAAATAGAAAGCAAATAGACCCCTGGATTCAAACTCAAGTTGGTTGGGTCAAATGACAAGGTATTTTACCACTGGGCTAATGGCACTTTCAAAGTAGTTACTAACACATTTAATTTTATTTGGTACTGATTAAATATAAAAAATTCTCTAAAAACATAAAAGATTTTAAATTTCCAAGAAATTGGAAAAATAAAGATTTTTTTTATAAAATTAATTTTGAAATTAAAAATAAAATTTTATTTTATTTTTAATTTCAAAATTTATTTTATAAAATATTCATTATTTTCAATTTTTTAAATTAAATTAAAAATTGAAAATAATGAATATTTTTATAAAATTAATTTTGAAATTAAAATATTTTTTTTCTTTAAAAATCAAAAATCTTGTTCAATTTTCAACTTTTAAAAAATCAGATTTTTTTATAAAAAAAACTAATTTTTTTTTTAATTTTAAAATTTTGGAAAATTTTTGATTTTTAAAGAAAAACTATTTTAATTTCAAAATTTATTTTATAAAAATCTTATTCCATTTAGCTGATTTATTTCTGATGATTTTGTTTTGTTAATTTATCTTATTTTTAATAATAAAATTTAAATGATTTATATAAATTTTCTGTGAAATTGTATTCAAAGTGTAATTTATTATTTTCCTATTTTAAACTTATACAATTATATCCTTTAAATAACTAATATTTAAATATATCTATGTTTTTATATCTAAATATATAATTATTTATAAACGTATTTATATTTTTATTATTCATAATTTTTTAAATTGAAAAACTTTTGATGTGTATTAACTACTACAACATTGTTATGAATATTTTTATTATTCATAATTTTTTAAATTGAAAAACTTTTGATGTGTATTAACTACTACAACATTGTTATGAATATTTTTATTATTCATAATTTTTTAAATTGAAAAACTTTTGATGTGTATTAACTACTACAACATTGTTATGAATATTTTTATTATTCATAATTTTTTAAATTGAAAAACTTTTGATGTGTATTAACTACTACAACATTGTAATGAATATTTTTATTATTCATAATTTTTTAAATTGAAAAACTTTTGATGTGTATTAACTACTACTACATTGTTATGAATATTTTTATTATTCATAATTTTTTAAATTGAAAAACTTTTGATGTGTATTAACTACTACTACATTGTTATGAATATTTTTATTATTCATAATTTTTTAAATTGAAAAACTTTTGATGTGTATTAACTACTACAACATTGTTATGAATATTTTTATTATTCATAATTTTTTAAATTGAAAAACTTTTGATGTGTATTAACTACTACAACATTGTTATGAATATTTTTATTATTCATATTTTTAAAAATTGTAAAACCTTTTGATGTGTATTAACTACTACAACATTGTTATGAATATTTTTATTATTCATAATTTTTTAAATTGAAAAACTTTTGATGTGTATTAACTACTACAACATTGTTATGAATATTTTTATTATTCATAATTTTTTAAATTGAAAAACTTTTGATGTGTATTAACTACTACAACATTGTTATGAATATTTTTATTATTCATATTTTTAAAAATTGTAAAAATATTTTCGAAAATCTTATTTTCAAAATATTAGATAAAAGTTGCGAATTGGTATGTTTATTGATACTTTAAATTTTTATATGAACATTTCCACTATTAAGTAGCTTTAACCTTTTAAATCAGATTGGGTCTAAATTTTTATAGTTAAAAAAATGTATTCTTTTTGAGAAAAAATTTATTGTCGCTTTTGTTAGTTATCCAAAATATTATTAACCGAGGTATTTTCTTTTAACAACAATTAATCAAGATATTTTATGTTATTTTCAGTTAATTTATTTTATTTTATATGGATTTATAGAATTATATATGATTTTATTAATATATATATATATATATATATATATATATATATATATATATATATATTATTTAAAATATTAATTAATTTTATGTTAAATTTTATAAAAATCTTATTCCATTTAGCTGATTTATTTCTGATGATTTTGTTTTGTTAATTTATCTTATTTTGCATGAATTTTGTTTTTATTTAGGAAAAACATATTTATTGGAAATTTTAACAATTAAAAATCATGATTTATCGTAATGTGATTGTTGGTTTTAAATTTACGTTGACGCTTTTAATGAATTATTGCCTCAAAGTATATTTTATCTTATTTTGCATGAATTTTGTTTTTATTTAGGAAAAACATATTTATTGGAAATTTTAACAATTAAAAATCATGATTTATCGTAATGTGATTGTTGGTTTTAAATTTACGTTGACGCTTTTAATGAATTATTGCCTCAAAGTATATTTTATCTTATTTTGCATGAATTTTGTTTTTATTTAGGAAAAACATATTTATTGGAAATTTTAACAATTAAAAATCATGATTTATCGTAATGTGATTGTTGGTTTTAAATTTACGTTGACGCTTTTAATGAATTATTGCCTCAAAGTATATTTTATCTTATTTTGCATGAATTTTGTTTTTATTTAGGAAAAACATATTTATTGGAAATTTTAACAATTAAAAATCATGATTTATCGTAATGTGATTGTTGGTTTTAAATTTACGTTGACGCTTTTAATGAATTATTGCCTCAAAGTATATTTTATCTTATTTTGCATGAATTTTGTTTTTATTTAGGAAAAACATATTTATTGGAAATTTTAACAATTAAAAATCATGATTTATCGTAATGTGATTGTTGGTTTTAAATTTACGTTGACGCTTTTAATGAATTATTGCCTCAAAGTATATTTTATCTTATTTTGCATGAATTTTGTTTTTATTTAGGAAAAACATATTTATTGGAAATTTTAACAATTAAAAATCATGATTTATCGTAATGTGATTGTTGGTTTTAAATTTACGTTGACGCTTTTAATGAATTATTGCCTCAAAGTATATTTTATCTTATTTTGCATGAATTTCAATTTTATTTTATTTTTAATTTCAAAATTTTATTTTATAAAAATCTTATTCCATTTAGCTGATTTATTTCTGATGATTTTGTTTTGTTAATTTATCTTATTTTGCATGAATTTTGTTTTTATTTAGGAAAAACATATTTATTGGAAATTTTAACAATTAAAAATCATGATTTATCGTAATGTGATTGTTGGTTTTAAATTTACGTTGACGCTTTTAATGAATTATTGCCTCAAAGTATATTTTATCTTATTTTGCATGAATTTTGTTTTTATTTAGGAAAAACATATTTATTGGAAATTTTAACAATTAAAAATCATGATTTATCGTAATGTGATTGTTGGTTTTAAATTTACGTTGACGCTTTTAATGAATTATTGCCTCAAAGTATATTTTATCTTATTTTGCATGAATTTTGTTTTTATTTAGGAAAAACATATTTATTGGAAATTTTAACAATTAAAAATCATGATTTATCGTAATGTGATTGTTGGTTTTAAATTTACGTTGACGCTTTTAATGAATTATTGCCTCAAAGTATATTTTATCTTATTTTTAATAATAAAATTTAAATGATTTATATAAATTTTCTGTGAAATGGGATTCTATGAGATCATTTTGATTTCAATTTCGCTGGCAATTAGGATATCAAAGAATATCCCAGGAGTAATGGTTATTAAATTTTTGAATTGGTTGATTTGTCTCTCACGTATACTAGAGGAGTATATAAGAGTACTTCAGGCTCGAGGTTTAAGAATCCCTTGCAATCACTTTAGTTTACTTGTCTCTAAAATTCTTTTGTCTTGGATATTATTGTCTTTCTTTTCATCATGACGCAGAGTCAACTTGTTGGTAAGGAAGGAAGTCTGAAGGGAGCAGTTGGAGCTATCAAGAGGAGGAAGATTACGGTCCCTCACTTTGACAACACATCCCTCATTAAAGGCTATGCAAAAACATTGATCGGGCGATGCATGAATCCGAGTCAACAAGATGTCAAGGCATTAATCCTCATGCTGCCAAAGATTTGGAAAATGGAAGATCAAGTGGTTGGAGCGGATCTTGGTTTATGCCGGTTTCAATTTGATTTTGATAAGGAGGAGGACATCGAGACGGTGCTCAAGATGCAGCCATTCCATTTTGATTACTGGATGTTGTCATTGGTAAGATGGCAACCTGTTGGAGCCAAAAACTACCCATTAGAGATTATCTTTTGGGTTCGCGTCCTTGGAGTGCCGCTGCAGTTTTGGGCTGCTCCTGTGTTCGAAAGCATAGGCATTGACGTTGGTGAAGTGATGGAGGTGGATTTGGATAATGGGAGGATCAAGGTGAGGATAGACGGGTTTCAAAGCTTATGCTTTGAGACTTCAGTGGACCTTCGAGGAGGTGAATTCTATGAGGGGGAGGAGTTGACAGTTTCACTGAAGTATGAAAAACTTTTGATGTGTATTAACTACTACAACATTGTTATGAATATTTTTATTATTCATAATTTTTTAAATTGAAAAACTTTTGATGTGTATTAACTACTACAACATTGTTATGAATATTTTTATTATTCATAATTTTTTAAATTGAAAAACTTTTGATGTGTATTAACTACTACAACATTGTTATGAATATTTTTATAAAATTAATTTTGAAATTAAAAATAAAATTTTATTTTATTTTTAATTTCAAAATTTTATTTTATAAAATATTCATTATTTTCAATTTTTAATTAAATTAAAATTGAAAATAATGAATATTTTTATAAAATTAATTTTGAAATTAAAATATTTTTTTTCTTTAAAAATCAAAAATCTTGTTCAATTTTCAACTTTTAAAAAATCAGATTTTTTTATAAAAAAAACTAATTTTTTTTTTAATTTTAAAATTTTGGAAAATTTTTGATTTTTTAAAGAAAAAACTATTTTTAATTTCAAAATTTATTTTATAAAAATATTCATTATTTTCAATTTTTTAATTTAATTTAAAAAATTGAAAATTTGGAAGATTTTTGATTTTTTAAAGAAAAAATTTTATTTTATTTTTAATTTCAAAATTAATTTTATAAAAAATCTTTATTTTTCAATTTCTTGTAAATTTAAGATCTTTTATGGTTTTAGAAAAAATTTTATATTCAATCAGTACTAAATAAAATTAAATATGTTAGTAACTACATTGAAAGTGCCACTAGTCGAGTGGTAAAATACCTTGTCATTTGACCCAACCAACTTGAGTTCGAATCCAGGGGTCTACTTGCTTTTTATTTTCAAATCATGTAAAACGACGTCGTTTCATCTCATTTGAAAACGACGTCGTTTCAGTTAACACCAACAATAAACGACGTCAAATTTTTCTGTTAAATTTGCTCACGGCATACTAAATTGGCAAGTCAATGAAAACATTGTTAATTAATTCTAAAGTCAATGAAAGTTTGGTGTTTTTTTGGTCAGCTCAAAAGTTTATGTTTTTTTTGGCAATTCGTGCAAAGTTGATGTTTTTTTTGGCCAAATTCCCGAAATAAATATGTTAATTCATTTGATTAATAAAAGTCATTTTGAAAATGCATAACTAAACGGCTGATTCATCGTATGCATCTTAGACTAGTGAATTATTTTTACATCATTTTTTAATTAAACTTTGTAAAATTATTGTAACCCAAAATGATTTAGCTCGATAAAAAAAAAACAAAATCACCCATTATTTTAATAAAATTGTGTAACTTTATAAATTTAGATGATTTTCATGGCCAATAGAAATATAACTAAAATTAAATACTAAATTTTAATATGTCTTTTTATTTTTTTTATTTATTATGTTAACTATTTTGCTATTATCTATCTGTTTTATTTTGATGTATATCTTATTTGTCTGTTTTACTAGATACTTTATGTTCAGATAGAAATTGTAAAATAACTTTTCCCTGCAAACAGCGATGGCGATTGGAAACTAGGGTTTCATGCGTTTTTCCGATGATGATCCGGGAAATTGGGGTTAATTCCCCGGCATTGGAAAGGAGATCGAGGGATCTAACGAAGGCGAAAGGATTGAGTGAGGTACGACGAGATTCAACGAAGGGACAACGGTCTTCAATTTGGGATTGCACGTCAGATTTGGAAATCAAGATCTATCTTTATGATTGGATATTTGGGGATTCGAAGGGAGGGGTTAATCATTTTCTTATTTGGAAAAAGGATGATCCAGCATCAATCCTTTCCTCAATCCGTACATCAAGGTATAATCTCTCAAGATTTAGATATCAAATCGTTTTGAATTAGATTGATGAATCAGAGATTTTACGGTATGTATTATGTTGATAAAATATGGAAAGTTGAGATGGGATTTATAGGTCAAATGGTAACCATGGGATTCTATGAGATCATTTTGATTTCAATTTCGCTGGCAATTAGGATCTCAAAGAATATCCCAGGAGTAATGGTTATTAAATTTTTGAATTGGTTGATTAGTCTCTCACGTATACTAGAGGAGTATATAAGAATACTTCAGGCTCGAGGTTTAAGCATCACTTGCAATCACTTTAGTTTACTTGTCTCTAAAATTCTTTTTGTCTTGGAGATTATTGTCTTTCTTTTCATCATGAAGCAGAGTCAACTTGTTGGTAAGAAAGAAAGTCCGAAGGGAGCAGTTGGAGCTATCAAGAGGAGGAAGATTACGGTCCCTCACTTTGACAACACAGCCCTCATTAAAGGCTATGCAAAAACATTGATCGGGCGATGCATGAATCCGAGTCAACAAGATGTCAAGGCGTTAATCCTCATGCTGCCAAAGATTTGGAAAATGGAAGATCAAGTGGTTGGAGCGGATCTTGGTTTAGGCCGGTTTCAATTTGATTTTGACAAGGAGGAGGAAATCGAGACGGTGCTCAAGATGCAGCCATTCCATTTTGATTACTGGATGTTGTCATTGGTAAGATGGCAACCTTTTGGAGCCAAAAACTACCCATCAGAGATTATCTTTTGGGTTCGCGTCCTTGGAGTGCCGCTGCAGTTTTGAGCTGCTCCTGTGCTCGAAAGCATAGGCAATGACCTTGGTGAAGTGATGGAGGTGGATTTGGATAATGGGAGGATCAAGGTGAGGATAGACGGGTTTCAAAGTTTATGCTTGGAGACTACAGTGGACCTTCAAGGAGGTGAATTATATGAGGGGGAGGAGTTGACGGTTTCACTAAAGTATGAAAAACTTTTCGGGTACTGCAGAACTTGCACTACAGGAAATGTGGGTAGTATTAGCGGACGAAAATTGCTATGCGTTGAAAATCATAGCGCTCCCTTCCCCACTCTGACGGCGCCTGTTATAATAGGTCTGGCACTTGTAATAGTGATTTTTATTTATGCTATGGTTAACCATACAACAATAGCGTTATTTATTATGTAATTGTTGATATTTATAATAACATTGTATAATTGTTATTAAAATCTATTAATTTTATTTGTCCTGCTAGCATAGATAGCAAATGTTTCGTGTTATTAATTATCCGTAAATTTATTAATAATAATTACGATTTTGTTTTATTTTTTAAGTTTATTAAAAATAATTAGGAATTGATAATACCTATAGCAGTTTGTTTATTAATTAAAATCAGTTTACAGATAATATCAGTATAATTAAAAATGAATTTTTATTTATTAATTAAAATCAGTTTACAAATAAAATCAATTTTACAAAACTAAACCAGTACATATAAAACAAAGACTAATTCAAACACATTAAACCATAACCTAATTAACAGTTCTAGACCTAAACCTAAGCCCCGCCTTCCTCAAGGTTTATGTGTCTCTTCCACCTTCCACAAAGTCTGTATGCCTCCTCCACCTTCATCAAGCTTCTGCAGTATCTGAAAAGCTGAAACAAGAGACACATAAGAACATGAAGAACAAAAGATCAACATATATTAAGATGATAACAGATTTATACAATTCCTAGAAATTTTAAATAAGAAAAAACACAGAATTAGAGCCTCACCACAAGAGTAAATCATTAAACTCAGTGGGCAGATTTGAAAGCTTCTTACAAACATATTTGTCGCTAAAACACACGATGAAAAGAACCCTGAGGCTTGATGGCGAGCTTGAAACCCTGAGGCCTCCTACCGTTAACCTCAGGCTGCTTCACGGGAATCAGACAAGCAGACGTAAGGGTATCTAATTTCAGCAGTTTTGGAGACCAGGATTCTGTTCCCCGAGCCCTCTAACGCGGCGCCGTCTAGAGCGGTGGTGAAGAGGCCGTTATGGTGAGCGACACGGTGAGCGGCGAGACGGAGGTAAGAGGTTGGGTAAGGAGGGAACTCGTATTGCTGCTGGTCTGGACTTTGAAAGAACTTTTGTATGTCCAGATCCATACGCAAAACTAAGCATATAACCCAAAAAAAGTGATTAAAACATTGAAAAATCAGAGCTTTTGCGGTTCTCAATTGAGATAGCTAGAAGCAAATAGCCATGGGATCTAAATCTAGAATTCTCCTCCATGATAGTCAATAACAAACCCTAAATGCTAGAGCTGTGAGCAAAATATGGAATCTGAAGAGAAATTGAGTTACTTGTGAGACGATGACGAGGGTTCTAAAGAGCTCGGACGAGAAAAGGATCAACCATAGCCTCTCTCTCTCTCTCTCTCTCTCTCTCTCTCTCTCTCTCTCTCTCTCTCTCTCTCTCTCTCTCTCTCTCTCTCTCTCTCTCTCTCTCTCTCTCTCTCTCTCTCTCTCTCTCTCTCTCTCTCTCTCTCTCTCTCTGGATCTGTTTTCAGAAAATAATTAGAAAATAATTGAAAAAGAAGGAGACAAATCTCAAGCATTGATTGAGTTTCATGTAACTGTCGAGAAGGTAATCTGAGTCCAACCAATAGAAAATAAATGTGAAGATAGATAGGAGATTGATTTTGGACTTTTGATTGAAAAATCAATCAATGGCTAAGAAAATAAATAAATATTATCTTCTTTTTTCTTTATAATTTTTGTAAAATTATTTAAACTTGAAATAATTTGATATCATAATTTAAAACTTTTAATCTGTATTTTATCTGTATTTTTTATTTAAATTTTAAAATTGTGTGATTGACTAAAATATTAAAAATTTAGATTTAATGTTTTATAATATACATCAATATGAAGTATGTGGTTAGGAGTATAAGTTTGTATTATAATGTTTAAATTTGAATATTTATGTATGATATCTGAGTGTTTGGATTAAAATGTTTAAAGTAGAAGATTTATGTATAAAATGAAATTCAAGATATAGGGTTTGAGATATGTAGTTAAAAGGTTAGGGCCTGTTTAGGGTTTAGAGCTTAAGATAATTTATTTTTTGTTTTTCTAATTTATTATTAGTGTTGGATTTTCTCTTTATCATATTAAAGTCAAAAAATTAATTATTTATTTATTGATTAGTGCTTTTAAAATCGTTAATAAATATAATTCACTCCAATAAATACACAAGTAAATCATTAATAAATATAATTTCGATGTGAAACAAAGATTTGATAAATATAATCTTTATTTTATTATGAAATTTCAAATTTATTGAACAATCATAAAAGAATGTTCTTTACAAATCAATTTTTAAAAATTTAGTGTTTGAGGTTTAGAATTTAGATTTATGATTAAATTTTGGATGTGGTTTGAGGTTAAATTTTGAGTTTATGGTTTGAAATTTAATATAAGGTTTGGAATTAAGTTTTGGAGTTCAGAGTTTAGGATATACACCTCTAAAATATTATATATAAAAATATTTTTATCAAAACTCAAATTATCATTTTTATCCTTTTAGGGTTTAGATTTTTTTTTTGAGAAAAAAATTATTTTTGTTTAGGGTTTAGATTTTGAGGTAAAAAATACTATCATTTTATTTTTTATCCAATTTATTATTAGTGTTGGATTTCTTTTTATCATTTTAGTTTTTGTGTTATCTTTAGATTTTATGATGAGATACTAAAAATTTATAGCTTACTAAAATTTTATTTATCAATTATTGCTTTTAAAATCATTAATAAATATAATTCACTCTAATTAAATACAAGTAAATCATTAACAAATATAATTTAGATGTGATATATTTTTCTATAGTTCTCCATTAAAAATTTTAAACACACAAAATCAATACTTGAAAACACGAATATAAATGATAATCTATTTTTGTAACATAAATATATAAACCTCTAAACAATTATATATATATATATATATATATATATATATATATATATATATTTATAAAAAAAATTAATTATCATTTTTATCCTTTAGTTTTACATTTATATAAACACCTAAACGATTATATATATATATATATTATTACACTGGTCTGAGGGTGATAAGGTGTAGCTACTCGATTATGGACTCCATGCTTCTTAAGTAGCTTTTCAAACACCTTGTTGATAAAATGAGAGCCTCCATCACTTATTACCACTCGAGGAATTCTAAATCTAGGAAAAATTATACTTTTGAAGAGTTTTACGACCACAGCAGCATCATTTGTAGAGGATGCTATTGCTTCTACCCATTTAGATACATAGTCAACAGCGACCAGGATATATTTATTTCCGTACGAGGAAGGAAACGGGCCCATAAAGTCGATGCCCCAGCAGTCAAACACTTCTACTTCAAGTATGAATTTTTGTGGCATTTCGTGTATTTTGCTTATTTTTCCTCTGTGTTGGCACCTATCGCATTTTGTGACATAAGCGTGAGCATCTCGAAACATAGTTGGCCACCAGAAACCTGCTTGAAGGATTTTAGACACTGTCTTGTCACTTGCGAAATGCCCGGCATAATCAGATCCATGGCAGTGGAATAGGATGTTTGGAACTTCAGAATCTGCAACGCAGCGTCTGTATATACCATCAGAACAATGCTTATATAGATAAGGCTCATCCCAGTGATATCTTTGGATTTCTCTCAGAACTTTCTTCCTGGTGTATCCTTTTAAATCTTCTGGCTCCACATCAGCAGCAAGATAGTTCACTATATCGGCATACCATGGCCTATCTGAACTGGTTGCGGTCAATGCACACACCCCTCAACTAGATTTTCTGCAACAGACAGAACCTTGATTGGCTTTCGTAAGGTGGGGAGCGACAATGATATCTATGTCAACTATTCACTTCTCCGTTTTGAGTGTCGATCGATGCTTTCTCATATAATAGGCACACAGTACTGATAAACCTTGAATCTGTTTGATAGACGTTTTCTGTGGAGAAGGAATCATTGATCGGAGTGTCGTCATCCATTTTTATTCGTGAAAGATGGTCAGCAACTCCATTTTCTACTCCCTTTTTATCTTTGATCTCTATGTCGAATTCTTGTAGGAGCAAAATCCATCGCAAAATCCTTGGCTTTGCATCAAGTACTTTATAGCAGCATGGTCAGTGTGGACAACTACTTTAGAACCAACTATGTAGGGTCGAAACTTTTCGAAAGCATATACAACAGCCATTAGCTCCTTCTCTGTTGTTGGATACTTTCTCTGCGCATCATCGAGAGTTTTACTAGCGTAGTAAATAACATGTAGTTTCTTGTCCTTTTTCTGTCCAAGTACTGCGCGTACAGCATAGTCGCTGGCGTCGCACATTATTTTGAAAGGTAAACTCCAATCAGGAGCTTGCACGATAGGGGCGGTTACGAGAGCAGACTTGATCTTCTCAAAAGCTTTTAGACATTCAGGAGTGAAGTCGAATTTAACTTCTTTGCACAGGAGAGTTGTTAGAGGTCTAGAAATTTTGCTAAAGTCCATTATGAATCTCCTATAGAAACCAGCATGCCCAAGAAAACTCCTCACGTCTTTTACGTTGGAAGGTGCCGGCAGACTGGTCATTACTTCGATTTTAGCTCGATCTACTTCTATTCCGGCTGCCGAGACCTTGTTCCCCAAAACAATTCCATCATTGACCATAAAGTGACATTTTCTCCCAATTGAGGACAAGATTCTTCTCCTCACATCTTTCTAATACTTTGCACAAGTTGTTAAGGCATGATGTAAAATCAGATCCATACACCGAGAAATCATCCATAAAGACTTCCATGAAATCCTCGATCATATCTGTAAAGATAGACATCATACATCTTTGGAAGGTGGCAGGAGCATTACAAAGTCCAAAGGGCATCCTGCGGTATGCGAAGGTACCATATGGACAAGTGAATGTGGTCTTTTCTTGGTCGTCCGGATGGATAGGAATTTGGAAAAATCCTGAATACCCATCTAGAAAGCAGTAATACTTGTGGTGTGCAAGCCTTTCTAACATCTGATCTATGAAGGGTAGAGGGAAATGAACTTTTCTCGTAGCAGCGTTGAGTTTCCTGTAATCTATGCACATCCTGTGCCCAGTAACAGTCCTCATAGGGATCAGCTCGTTTCTATCATTCTTTACCAATGTAATTCCTCCTTTCTTGGGAACCACATGTACCGGACTGACCCAGTTGTTGTCTGAAATTGGATAGATAATTCCTGCTTCCAGAAGCTTCATTATCTCTTTCTTTACCACATCTTTTAGATTTGGATTCAGTCTTCTTTGATGCTCAATAGATGATTTCGACTCGTCTTCCAAGTGTATCCTATGCATGCATAAATCGGGCGAGATTCCAGGAATGTCATCGAGAGAATACCCGAGAGCTTTGCGATACTTGCGCAGCTTATTAAGCAACAAAGTTAGCTCTTCGCTGGTTAGGTTTTCATTGACTGACAGGAAAGGAGTTATCGTAGAGGAAAGCATATTTGAGTCCAGCTGGGAGTTGTTTTAATTCAACTTTCGGTACTTTTTCCGAACCCCCGCTGTCTGATGCAAGAGGGCGTTGATCGACATTATCCGATAGGTAGCGATCAACTTGTATTTCAGGTTTGTCATCTTCTTCCTTGTCAACATGCATGACTTCCTCAGTGGCATCCATTAGTCGAATGTACTCATCATCTCTGTCATTAATACCAAAATTTGTTCTTTCAGAAGACATGAGAGTATTTCCTAAGGGTTTGTTAGAACACATAGCAATGAAAGATTGGTCAACTGCATCAGATAGGTGATCTTCAAAGAAGGTTTGGTCATCAATCAATGGTTTCTTGGCCAGATTTTCCATGTCGAAAGTCATGGACGAATCTCCGATGTTCAGGGATATACGCCTTTTCCTAACATCAATGATTGCACCGGCTGTGGACAAGAACGGCCTTCCCAGAATTAGAGGATCTTTAGGTTCATGCCCATATTTCATAACTACGAAATACGTAGGTATTTGGAACTCCTTTATCTTTACGGGCACATCTTCAAGAACACCTTCTAGGATCCTAACAGATCTATCAGCTAGAACAAGAGTGATATTTGTGGGTTTGAATTGAGTTAACCCGAGGGCTACTGCGACAGAATAAGGTATTAAATTCACACTGGAGCCTAGATCACAGAGAGATCTCTGAAATCGCTCATTGTGAATTTTACAATCCAACACAAAACTACCGGGGTCGGGTTGTTTAATTGGGATTCTTTCCTGAATCAAAGCGCTTAATTGCTCAGAAACCATCATCACATTCTGTTCCGTTGGTTGGAAACCTCTGATCACCATATCTTTCACGTGCTTCTTGATTGGTTGAGAAATCTGAACAGCCTCATTGAGTGGTATCTCGACAATTAGTTTGTCTAATGCTTTCTTGCATATGGTCTGCTCTAGTTCTCGTTTCGCTTTCGTTTGGGTGGGAGCGAAGGATGCTTTGGGTTTATATACCCGTGTTAACACTTTGGTGAAAGACTTAGATGGTGTGGGGTCCGGATGGATGGGGTATCGATCGACACCCTTTTGCTGATGTCGATCGATATCAGGCTTGGGCTGCACCTCTACGCTTTGGTCTAGTTCCTCCGTTTCTTTTCTTAAACGTGGGGTTAGTTGCCTTCCACTTCGCAATGTAACAGCATTAACCGACCGCATTAGATTAGTGTCAGGTATTCCAGAAAGGAATCCTTCTTCCCTTCTGACAAATTTAGCGTCATGTGCAACTTGGCTATCTAATTTCTTGACATTGTAATTCAAAGTTTCAAACTTATCATGCAAATTAGCGTACACGGAATCCAATTTTACATTGAAATCCACACTCATCTTCTGCTGTTTTTCAGAACTTGCCCCATCATAGATTCCACCATGCTCTTTTGGGTCTTTGCTGCCTCGTAGCTTCTTATAGAGAATAAGTTTCTCTGCTGGTCAGAAAGTTTCCCAGATATCTGATCTTCATTTGGATTCTTGGCCATCTTTTTCCTCTCAAGATCAGTCTTCTTGGCACTAGTGCTAGTCGCCACATTTTCAATGAGTCTCGTAGCTTCTTCAGGGGTCCTGGTTTTGAAGTTACCTTGACTCGCAGCGTCCAAAGCCGCTTGGTATGTCCAGTCGAGACCTCTGAAGAAGATATTAAGTAGCTGAATCTCGGAAAAACCATGGTGTGGGCAGTCTCGCTGGTAGGCTTTGAATCTTAACCAAGAAGCTTTAAAAGCTTCTATAGTGCCTTGAGAAAAATTATAGATCCTATTCCTAAATTCCTCGGTCCGTTCATCATCTAAGAAATTGTTGAGGAAAACGCGCTTGATATCACTCCAGCAAGTCAAAGATCCTGGCTGCAGTTGTTGCAGCCAGTGAATCGCATCCCCAGCGAGAGAGTGCGGGAATAACTTGCAGAATGAGTAATCTTCAGAGATCTCGTGCATCTTGATGTTAGACACAAGGTCCTCAAGTGCTTCGATATGGTCTATGGGATTTTCATGAGGAAGACCATGAAAGGGATGCTGACCTACTAGAGAGAAGTATTTAGGTTTCAGCTCAAAGTCTTTCCTCTGAATTGCTGGTGAGCGGATCGCAGACCTGTTAGTGTAAAACCGATCAGGTCTGTTATAATCCCCAAGCGTTTGGTGGTTCCCCGACCCAGCATTCAAAACAACGGCAGTTCCAACAGGAATGTCAGCCCTAGGTTTATAATTAATTTGACGAGATGCATTGCATACTCGATCATTTGGATCTCCTAGAACTACTTTCCCATAATTGAAATTGGTAAGCACATACTTACCTTCTTCCGGCCGGTTGGTGTCGATCGATTTGTGTAGCTCAGCGTTGATCGATTTTTGTTGATCCATGTCGATCGATTTCTGTAAGGAAGTATCGATCGATTTATCCGTCGATTCGTCGCTCGATGTCTTCGTCATCTTGTCGATCGATGCTCGACTGAACTTGTGTTCCTCTTCTTAAGTCCCTGTGTCAGTAAGGAAAGAAGAAAAACTTTTAAATAAACAGTAAGTAAAATCTAGACTATATTCTAAACTTAATCTAATGGTAATAAGAAAGAGTCCCCGGCAACGGCGCCAAATTTGATATCACTCAAATTACCCTAAGGAGTGAATTACTCTCTCAAATAAGAGGTTCGGTTGTAGTACTTAGGGATCGAATCCACAGAGACTCTAAGATTACACAATAGATTGTATAGTCTTCGAAATAAAGCTAGATAGGCAAGTTTTAAACGGTAAATTAAATGGTGAGCAAGTCAGTTGCTCGATTGATTTGATTTGAGGTTGTTAACAGAAGGAAAGGTAGCTAGATTCATGTATTATCTCAGGTTCGACAAGTATGCAAGTTAATTAGGGTTTTTACAATTCATAGTTCTGAACTCAAACTTTAGGTTTCATCGAATTAATTACCTTCAACTGGATCTCGGATCATGAACTATCGATCGATGATCATAAGAAAGTGTCGATCGATTATTCAATAGAATATCGATCGATGCACCTTTCACAATATCGACCGATACAACGATAGTTGCGTCGAACGATATTGTTTCCAGCGAGCCTTAAGATCGGGTTTGATGGGTTCTCTAATATGAATATGAACAACTCTCATATGTTCTCAGTCAGATTAGAACAAACTAGTTTAGTTTTCAGGAATTTGCTAAGTTCTCACTTATCCGAATTAATCCTAAGATCTAGGTCAAGGATGATTAATCCTAAACAAATCATTAAGAACAACTAGATGAAGAACTATATTTTAAACACCCTAACAATAGTCTATTTGCAATACATGAGTCAACCTTGTGAGAAACCTAAATCTAACAATGAGACTAGTCAAACATATTCATAAGAAACATTATGATGGTCTGAATAATACTGCAATAGAATAAATAATAGAAGAACAAAGTAAAGAAAAAAAGGAAGTTCAAGATCTTCCCTCTCTCAAGGTGCTCAGATCTCTCTCTCCAATCCAGAGCTTTCTCTCTCTAGAATAGTATGAAGCATAGCCGTCAACAATGGCTTAGAATAACATAAATAGGGTTTTAGGTCGTCCAGGGGCATCTTGGTAATTTGTGATTGCTTCTGGGCTTAAATCAGTCATAAAATACACTTGGCCCATGTCCTGGCATCCATGTCGATCGATTTGATGTGTGTAGCATCGATCGACATACAATGCTCTTCTCGACAGCTTCCTCTCGCAAGGCAGACTGAACACTGTTCAGTAAAACGGGCATAACTTCTGATCTAACCGTTGGATTAACCCCAAACCGGTGGCATTGGAAGCTAACTCAAAGCTCTATCTTGTGCCAAAAGATGGGCTCAATCTAACCGTGGGAAGGTCTCCATCCATATCTAAATATCTGACGCGTCTGCGCAGCTCTGCACTCAAAAGACTCCAAAAGACACCAAAATCACCATATTTCTCCAGAACGTACCTGAACCTGTAAATACTCTAAATAGACTCTATATTGTAGTAAATATATATAAAAATACCAATAGACCATGGCTAAAAATGGGTAAAATCCATGGTCGATCAGGAGACAGAGATTCCGGAAGATCATCTGAAAGTCGAGGTAAATTCAGAAGCTCAAAAGGTGGGTCAAACCATTTCCCAATGAGACGGTTCTTCTAATGACGAGAGAAGCAGAAATTTGCATCGTGGTTTGAGAAGAGAAAGGAGTCCAAGAGATACTGGTCTTACAAGGAAACGGTTTGGTGAGCGCAGCCAAGGAGTGATCTAGAGGATATGTCGGTAGGGGATGTAGTGGGGCAGTCGAAGGTGCAGCAACAGTAGTGTAACCAAATTCCTATGGAGACTGAGGCTACTATGGAAGAGAAGGAGAAGACTGAAGTGGTGGAGAATGGTCTAGACGTGATGAACAAATTTCTTAAGAATAAAAATGGTACACTTGGAGAGGATGAGTTAGATGATGAGAATGAGATGGATAGTGATGAGCAAGAAGCGCAAGCTGCTCTTGAGGAGATTGTTGATGATACTGTTGCAGAGGAAATTAATGCTAAATGCAGGTTCTAATGGAGACTTTCAGGACCTTGAAGATGGAGAGGATGGGGAGAAAGGGGAAGTGTTGGAGGATAAGGCTAAGGAGAATGGAGTTTCGGATAAGGTTGGTGGGGTAGAGGAGGGGAAATATGATGACGTGAGGAAGCAGGAGAAAAAATAGGGAGCAAAGAAGCAGCTGTTTAAACAGGGCCTGGCGGTGGGTGGTACTAAGAAGAGAATGGTCCAGGCATTACTTTCTCCTCGTAAACGAGCTGGGAACAAGAACGGATCACGTCCAGGAGGAGATGGTGGGAAGCAGGGGGAAGATGGGGATCCTTCAAACCCTAAACAAGTCAATGACAAACCTTAAAATTATTAATGAATCAAGATCAAGAAGCGAAGGCAGTGTGCAGGGGTTTTCTTCTTTATGTTTTTTTAATAAGTTCTATGAGCAATGTTAGTCATTTTATTATGAGTTTTTTCATGTTTCTGTTATCTCATTATCTCTTGTATGAGTTTCTGTCTGGCCATGAGTTAGTATCTTCGAATAAAGTAATGGTATTTTTCTGTTTTGGTGCCTTGATGTTTGTCGACTGGTCACATTTGATGAAGTGGTACTACTGGATGTTTAGTCTTTTGACTCACCATAGCTCAGGTATGATGAGTTTAAGCAGGATGATATATGTGATTTCAATCCTTTTGTCTTTTGGTCACGGGAGAAAGAGTGATACTACATGGCTAGATGAGGTCACTTTTTGGGTCATTTATGTTGTGAGAACATGTTTCTCTTATGATGCTTATTAGAGTACGTATTATTGGTATTGCTGTCAAGCTAGAAGACGGTTAATGGTGGTTGCTCTCTTGGAATCAATGGTTTCTTTAGACCAACATACCGGGATGTATTGGTCTGACTCAGTATTTCGGAGTTTAGCAAGGAGGAAGGATCTCATTTGGTTTGGCTTAGGAATATTGAGGGTGTTTCAGAATGTTTTATGAGAAGTTGTCTCCACTCTCATTTATGGTTGAAAAATTAAGCACAATGATCTTATACTGCCTTGGATTGGAATGGTTTGGTCAAAACCCTCTTTTAAAATTTTCATTTACACACCAGTCTACTAAAGGAAACATAATATGGAGATATGGGTATGCGTTAAGTATTTCAAGAATAATTTGGTTTGCGGATGCTTCTGGTAATAGCCAACACCAAATTTATTCTGGGTATCATCAAATCCGTACTACCTGCTTACGTGAGCAAAATATAATCAAAGTTTATGAAGATTATAAGTTGGAATTGTAGGGGGATGTGAAGTAAGTGGAAAATAAGCTATTTGAGAGAAATATGGCAAAAATACAGGCCAGGATTTTTATTTTTATCGGAAATGAAACAGGATTTTGCCTTCGTACAAGGGTTTCAAGCACATTTTGGTTTTGATAATTTGGTTACAGTGGATCCGAATGGGATTAGAGAAGGATTAAATTTATATTTTAATAATGATTATCATGTGAAGGTCTTATATTCTAGTAACTGGATGATTGATGTTGAGGCAGTGATTTTGGGGAAGAAAGTCTTTTTAACTTTTGTGTATGGAGACCTGGTTCAAAAACAAAGGGAACATGTATGGGAGAGGCTCACAAGATATGGTCTTGCAAGATCAGATCCGTGGTTTATTATTGGAGATATTAATGAGATTACTGGGAATCATGAGAAAGATGGGGGTTCGCTACAACCTCCTGTATCTTTTGTGCCTTTCAATAATATGATTAGGAACTGCGGCCTTTTGGAATTCCCAGCCAGAGGCAATCAGCTATCATGGCAAGGGAGAAGAGGGAAGGTAATGGTTAGGTGCCGGTTAGATCGGACATTAGCGAATGAAGATTGGCATACGCTGTTTCTGTGCTCATATACAGAATATCTTGGAATGGTTAGTTCAGACCATAGATCAGTAGTGGCTGTTCTAGATGATAAGGTACCTAAGCGGCGAGGACAATTTTGCTTTGATAAAAGATGGATTGGCCAGGAGGAATTAATGGAATCCATTACTAGGGGGTAGCAGGACTCGAGGGAGGGGGACATAAGGGATTTTGTGTCACAACTAAGTAATTGTCGACATGAGATTGCTAAATGGAGGGAGGATAATCCGCCTTATGGAAAGGAGAAGATCAGCTAACTCCAAAAAACCCTTGAAGAGGTTCAGACGGACAACAGCAGAACTCAGGAGGAGATAGTGGAAGTTTTACGAAAACTGCAGGAAGCGTACAAGGATGAAGAAGATTACTGGCAACAAAAGAGTAGGAACTTGTGGCACACTACTGGGGACTGTAATACGAAATTCTATCATGCCTTGACTAAGCAATGGCGTGCTCGTAACAGGATTGTGGGCTTACATGATGAAGGAGGACATTGGATTACGGAGGATAAAGGCGTAGAGAAGTTAGCAGTGAATTATTTTGATAGTTTTTCTCTACTACATCACCCTCAGATTTTGACAATTTTTTAGAGGAGATTACACCTAGCATTACGCAGCAGATGAACCAGAATTTATTAAGGCCAGCGACAGAGGAGGAAATTCGTCAAGCCTTATTCATGATGCATCCAGAGAAAGCTCCGGGTCCGGATGGAATGACAGCTCTTTTTTATCAGCACTCTTGGCCGATCATTAAACGGGGTTTACTGGATTTGGTGAATAATTTTATATCTTCAGGGACTCTGGATGCAAGGCTGAATGTTACTAATATTTGCATGATCCCAAAGACAGAGAGAACTACAAGGATGACAGAGTTGCGACCGATAAGTCTTTGTAATGTAGGTTGTAAGATCATCTCTAAGGTTTTGTGTCAAAGGTTGAAGTCATGTCTTCCAGAGCTAATATCGGAAACACAGTCAGCTTTTGTCGCAGGGAGATTAATATCCGATAACATTCTTATCACTCATGAAATGTTCCACGGGTTATGGACTAATACGTCTTGTCAAAATAAGTTCATGGCCATTAAAAAGGACATGAGTAAAGCTTATTATAGAGTTGAATGGGGTTTCATTCAGGCTTTACTCGGAATGATGCGTTTTGATCGTAAATGGATTCAACTTATGATGGAATGTATATCCTCGGTACAATATTGGGTCCTGCTGAATGGGCATCTACGGGGGCACATTATCCCACGGAGAGGGATGCGCCAGGGGGATCTCCTATCTCCATATTTGTTTATAATGTGTACTGAGGCCCTAATCGCAAATATCAGGAAAGCGGAAAGAGCGAAAAAGCTCACAGGGATGAAAGTGGCACGGGCTTTTCCGGCGGTGTCGCATATGTTATTTGCAGATGACAGCTTATTTTTCTGTAAGGCCCAGAAGGAGGAATGTCAAACCATTCTAAGGATTTTAAAGGAGTATGAAATGGTTTCGGGTCAGCTAATCAACTTCGACAAATATTCTATCCAATTTGGACACAAGATCGAGGAACCTCATAGGCAAGAGTTGCGGGATATTTTAAGGATTCAAAATTTAGGTGGGATGGGATCTTATTTGGGAGTCCCAGAGAGTTTGGAAGGTTCCAAAATTCAAGTATTTGGTTTTGTTCAGGACAGACTAAGCAACATGGTTAATGGATGGACTTTCAAGTTTTTCACGAAAGGAGGCAAAGAGGTGATTATTAAATCGGTGGTCACAGCCTTACCAAACCATGTCATGTCATGTTATCGATTACCAAAGACTGTAAAAAAAAACTAACAAGTGCGGTGGCACAACAATTATGGTGGAGTCCGGGGGGAAATACAAGAGGATTATACTGGAAATCATGGGATAAGTTATGTTCTCTCAAAGAAGAAGGTGACTTAGGGTTTAAGGACTTAACATATTTCAATACGGCCATGTTGGGGAAACAACTGTGGCGTTTGATTGAGAAGCCCCAATCTTTGTTCTCACGAGTTTTTAAAGGTCAGTACTTTAGGAATGCATCACCCCTGGAACCGATCCGCTCGTACTCGCCTTCATAAGGATGGCGTAGTATTGTATCTGCTAGATCTCTGGTTAGCAAAAGACTAATCAAAAGGGTGGAATCAGGATCCTCTATCTCAGTATGGAATGATCATTGGCTCCCAATCACTCGCCCGAGACTAGCAAACAAAAACCAAACCTATAGTAACTTTTTTCCAGATCTTACAGTGGCTTCTTTCATCAATGCTACTTCATGAACTTGGAATACTTAGGCAATTAGATCATTGGTAGATAGATAGGATGCGAAGATTACTGAAAGTATACCTTTGAGCCAGTTTAATATGGTTGATCGGGACGGATGGCATTTCACCAACAATGGCAGGTACTCGGTGAAATCAGGCTATCAAGTAGAAAGGGCATACCCGGATAGGGAGGAACCTTTGAAGTTATACGGCCCGAATGTCAATTCTCTAAAGGCTTTCTCTTGGAAAATAAAATGTCCACCAAAGATGAAGCACTTTCTTTGGCAGATAGTCACAGGTTGTATGTCGGTCACAAAGAATTTGCGCGCAAGAGGGTTCCACGGAGATACACAAGGTGCACGTTGTGGCGCGGATGAGGAATCAGTAAACCATGTTTCTTTTTGAATGTTCACTGGCTGTTCAAGTCTGGGCATTGTCAAGGCTCCCATCAAATCCGGCTTCGTTTCCTACCCTTTCAATTTTCACAAATGTGGATTATTAGTACTGGAGAATCTTTCCGCAACAGGAGGATCATCACTTCGCATGGATTTTGTGGTATATCTGGAAGGCCAGGAATAACAAAGTTTTTAGTAACATTGACATGGACCCCAGAGACACGCTTAAATTGGCGGAAACAGAATCTTTGGTTTGGAGAGAAGCCCAAGCATCGATAACCCAGATGGGGAATCAAACAACGACAATGGAAGCTGGCGTTGTGTCCCATATACCAGGAAGATGGTGTTTTACGGATGGATCGTGGAAGGATAATGATACTTACTCTGGACAAGGTTGGTACAGTACTCTTGAAGGTTTTGATGGATTAATGGGGGCGAAAAACACAAGGGCAAGTTTATCACCACTGCATTCGGAGATCGAAACACTCATATGGGATATGGGGTGCATGAGGAATTTAAGGCAATTTCACGTCACGTTCGCGACAGATTGTTCTCAATTGGTGAAGATGGCTTCGGAACCAGAAGAATAACCTGGATTTGAAAATGACTTGGAAGACATTAGGATACTGAAAGATAGTTTTAATTACTCAGAGATCATCCATATATCCCATACACAGAATACAAGGGCGGACAGCTTAGCACGTGGACCCAGGCAACAATCCTTTTATGTCGTTCATGTGGATGCGGAGTTACCAATTTGATTGCAGAATCTTAATTGAGTCTTTGTTTGTTGATGTCAAAAAAAAAAGATGTATATCTTATCTGTATGTCTTTTTTAACGCTCAATTACGGAAATAGAGTTTGAGGGGCCTCCATAGAGGGTACCCTGATACAAAGGAATGATTGCAACAACCCCTAAAAAGAGAAAACCAAAAAACACAAATGCCAATAGGCACCATAATGAAAAGAAAAGCATTAGAGCAGGATAGGAAGCAATGGTATGGTGGCCATGTGTATCGAGCAGGTTCAAGGTGCGCCGCCTCAGTAGATAGGAGATGGGAGAGCCACGCTGGACCTTTGTATGTCTTGACAAACTTTATGATATAGTTTTATCAATTTTAACGTTAATTTTAAAAGAATTAGCATATACAAAGTTAATTTATATTTTTGTTTCTTTTTGTTTGCTTACATTAGTTAATATTTTAATTTTATTTTTTTGATACTTTTTTTTGGAAAATTTAAGATATAAATATTAACTATGATGCGTATTTGATATATTTTTGATATTTTTATATT